>QVRM01004355.1:0-87008 GCA_003439945.1 Dermanyssus gallinae | reverse complement strand
ACCAGATAGGTCTTTGCACAAACACTGGAGTCAACAGTGCGAGCAATATGTACATAAATATGTATACATGCATATATATATACATATATATATATACATAAATATATATATATATATATATATATATATATATAAACGTAGATCATTCAATAAGTAACCAGAATGTGGCGGCGAAATGCCGCCACATTTGGACCTTTGAAGCAAATGACGGCAAAGTAACACTCGTGACAGTAGCGTTTATCAAGGCAAACACGACGCTTATGCTACGTGTAGATATGCGAATTTGCACTGACGATGCAAACACTTACCGTAGACATGAAGAACCACGAATTCCGTAAATAAGCACGTAATTAGGCATTTTGGTGTGAAAGAAGTGGACGGCTGAGCATCTCAAAGCTGCGTTGGACAACATAAACGGAAACCCTGCACCAGCGTTAACGACTATTTGTTTTTAGATTAGGAATTCAAACGTAGACAGACATCAACTAACATGACGCATTAAATATCCAGTTGGGGTTATTACGCCATGAATGAGTTTAAAACTTTTATCGTATTGTTATTAAAGATCGCCAAATGAATGCAATGAGGTATTCGAAACACCTCGGTAAGTAGGAAGCAGAATATACTGCACGTACGATTAGAAATGAAGGAAAGCTGTGTGCAAGGTAAGTGTTGTTGATGATTGCCGCCATTAATGACCATCTGTCACACACATTAAAGATCACTTCGCAGAAGCGTATTTGGTGCCTAAGTACCATCCGCAAGACTTTTGGTCTTAACTGTCTCCGTGGATGAGATTTGGTTCCGTCCCCATACATCTACGTCGAAAAACTGCAGTCAAAGCAGTGAACAGCACCCGGTGAATATGCGCTGACGAAGGCAAAGTGTATTTCTAGGAAGATGAGGCCACCGTTTTTAGGATTCACAAGAAAATATCTCTAGTTAGTATCTGACTAGTTAAAGAAATATACAAACAGTCACAGAAGGACATTTTTCCACACTTCCGTTTGCACGAAAAAGCGCAACCGAAAGGACCGATATTGGTGCGCAAAAATGCCAGCTTTCACCATGACAACATCATGCCTTTACGAGTATAGTAACAACATTGAACGAAATAGAGTCGATTGGATTTATTGATTATGAGACTGGATTTATTGATTATAATACTGTGTTTATTGATTATGATACTAGATTTATTGATTATGATAATAATTAATACTGATTGGATTTTGTACTGATTTGGCCTCCTGTAACGTTTTCCTATTTTCACAGTTCAATGCCTGCGTTGGAGAAAATATCATTGTTCGATGAAAGTCATTCTGTGACGTATTTCAAAGGCTTCGAGACTTCCTAATTTTTCAATAAAATCAAAACGTTGAAATTAAGTGTGAAGAGTTCGAAAGAGACTACGTCGATTACTCGATTGTCCCACGCACATATGTCGATATATATATATATATATATATATATATATATATATATATATATATATTACCTGTATATATAGCGAGCAAGATGTGCTAATGGAAAGACAATCGCCTCGCGTTCAAGGTATTGTGGAATTATGCCCATGACACTAAAAAACTTACAAATGTAACATATTCATATTTACACATATCATAACATACTTATAGATTCAAAAGTAGACGGTTACGGTGTGCACTAATCAGGCTGATTGACAACGGCAACTGGTCGCGAAACTTTTCGACGTTTGTTTTAATATGATGGTGGCCAACCCAAAACAACCACGGCAACGCTCAAATAATTTAGCAAGAGGATGCATAACAAGCGCGCACCTTGGGAACCGCCGCCTTTGAAGAACTGCACCGGCATACCGTTACGTTATCTTTTAGTAAGCGATAATCTCACACTCTTGGTAGCCTTTGTTTCGGGCGCCACGGCAGTGCACGCAAAGCAGATTGCTGATCTCCCTCGAGTGTGAAAACGCTAACGCATCTAGCGGCAGACATGGATTACTTACTGTACGCAGTAGTAAGCTGACAACGCAAAGTGGTACGCATAAGCTCTCTGCGACACTGGATGTGCTGCACTGTAGAGCATCCAGTAGAGGCGATACAAAGTTCCTTATAGTTAGAGCGGGCTGTTTTCAATAGTGCCCTAATACGTTACGCACTTAAACGGTACTGCTTATGAGCGTCAAGAAAGCTATTGACATCAATGCGCAATTGCTATCTAGAATAGTGTTCTAAATTGCCAGCTTCCTTTGTTATAGTCTTTAATCCACTACACAACACTCAGGACGGGCTGACGATGCTCAAATGTATATATATATATATATATATATATATATATTTATATATGCGTTTAAAACAGCGGAGCTGCCTCAATGTATCCAGTATGCGTTTATATGTCATGTCTTGTATCTAAAGAGACTTTAAGTAGAATGTAAACTAACACAATCATGGCTGACCGAGCCACTGCGTCTCAAACATTCAACAAAGATTAGTTATTGTTCTTCCCGCGGTTCTTACAAGATTGCGGCTAAGTTTCAATAGTTGAATTGTTTACGGGGACTTGGGGTACCAGCGTTACACTATATTAGTCAGACAGATCCTTTCTGGGGCCGATAAAACAAACAACACAACTCGATTTTACGACACGACTTCTAGGTTCTCTCAAGCACAATGCTGCCGACCGCATTCAATGCTTCTCTAATAAACACATACGAGGTGTGTTCAAAAAGTATTTCTTTGCATCTGGGCTGAGTTAAGTAACGCCATGGGGAAATAGGAGATCGGGCAAGTTCCTTCGGCAGAGTAAGCTAATTTTGACCCAACGAGGCAATACGGTGGCAGTAGTAGGGTTATTGGCAAAATCGGGCAGTTCTGGATCGACCCTGGCCGGCGAATGACGCATGGTGTTACGGACAGCGTACTTTAATGAATGTCGGCCTGCACATATATATATATATATAAGGTGTGTTCAAAAAGTATCGCGACTTTAGAATTTTCGCGGGTTACGTATATTCGAATTTCGTGGCGTTATGTTGGTACTCATGTCTCTCACTTATGCCGACAAGCTCGGCCATTTTGAATGTTCACTTAATTGTTGACAGCTGCTTTGCTTGCACGTGTTTTGGATCGTCTTCGATTTTTACCTATTCAAGAAAATGGATCAAAGAACCTGTATCAAATTTTGTGTGAAAAACGAAATTAAGTGCGCGGATGCATTCCGAATGTTGACTGCGGCATACGGAGAAGCTACCTTGGACCGAAGCAACGTTTATCGGTGGTACAAAATGTTCTCAGAAGGCCGAGAAGATGTGAACGACGAAGAGCGTGCCGGACGCCCGAGCACTTCAACAACAGACGAAAAAATTAATGAAGTGGAGAAAATGGTATTGGCCAATCGTCGAATCACCGTTAGAGAAGTTGCTGAGGACCTAAACATATCGATTGGCTCGTGCCATTCGATTTTTATCAATGATTTGGGCATGAGACGGGTCGCCGCGAAATTCGTACCAAAATTGCTCAATTGCGACCAAAAACAGCATCGCATGAACATTGCTAATGAGATGTTGGACTCTGTCCGCGACGACCCAAATTTGCTCCAGAGGGTCATAACTGGTGACGAATCGTGGGTTTATGGTTATGACGTGGAAACCAAAGCTCAATCATCTCAATGGAAGCTGCCGCACGAACCAAGACCGAAAAAAGCGCGCCAAGTTCGGTCGAATGTGAAAGTTTTGCTGACAGTTTTCTTTGATTGCAGGGGCGTGGTGCATCATGAGTTCTTGCCACAGGGTAGAACGGTCAATAAGGAATATTACCTGCAAGTTATGCGCAAATTGCGCGAAGCAATCCGCCAGAAACGCCCGGATTTGTGGAAGAACAAAAATTGGCTTTTGCACCACGATAACGCCCCTGCTCACACATCGTTGCTTGTGCGCGAGTTTTTGGCCAAAAACAACACACTAATGATGCCGCAGCCACCGTATTCCCCAGATCTGGCCCCCTGTGACTTTTTCTTGTTCCCTAAACTGAAGAGGCCCATAAAAGGACGACGTTACGCTACGCTTGACGAGATAAAGACGGCATCGAAGGAGGAGCTGAACAAGATAAAAAAAATGGTTTTTTGAAGTGCTTCGAAGATTGGAAAAACCGTTGGCACAAGTGTATAATATCTCATGGGGATTACTTTGAAGGGGACAAAATAGATATTCATGAATAAATGATTAATTTTTGAAAAAACACAAAAGTCGCGATACTTTTTGAACACACCTCGTATAGAAGGATATGAATTATGCTCACAATTATGTTGAACAAACACCTCGACAGTTGATCGAGTTTTTATACAACCTGCTTACCCAGCTCAAAAAAGATTTTCAGCTGCGTTGCGATATTAACTTTACGGCAGCATATATATACGGACTACAGAAAAAAGTCATAATGCAGGTGTCTAGCTTGGTGCCTAAGTGCCTAAAACCTTGACGAGGGCAAAGCATAAAACGCTCAGTCGCCAGGCGTCACAGGCAGCTAAATTACTCACTCGTTTTAAGCCTACATTCACTAATGTATGAATATGTATGTGCATATAAATATATATTTTTTAGAAAGATAGTATTTGGTAAAATGCACAATCGACCTTGTTCGGAGGGTTTACAACCGAGACAAATTCTGTGAATCCTCTTACCATAGGCCTGGACTCATCTTCTTGAGAGCGCCTCTACAAGGGCTTGACATGACATTGAACTTCCCAGTCTTAGATTCTGAGTCAGTAATTCCGGCTTCGTATTAAAAACGCATGAGGTTTGCAACAGTGCTTTATATTATCAGCTTGTCCTGAATTGCACATACGGCATAAGGTAGAGCTTGGTTTACCAATGCGGCGCAGGCATTGCTGAAAACAGCCACTGTAGTCCGTTAATAGTCGCACAAGTGAAGAAGTGAGCTAACCTGGTGTAAGGTTGTACCATTTTTTGACATAGCGAGTATTGGTTTTGTCAAGTATTCAGGGTGACATGGCTAGACTGCTTGCCATTCCTGGTTCCATTTGCTTAAGGTATCTGCTTTGCTGATTAGTAGTCACCCGGTCGGGGACTGAGTTATTTTATCTTTAGGGAATCTATTTATATATCTTGTATGGCTACTTTAGGCGTAGTGCAGATTGCTCGTACAGTGTTAGGCGTCAAAGGTCTCTGAGTCTTGTTTAGGAGACGGCGTATTGTAGTCTTGGTAGTCGTGCACTTTAATAAGGTTGCGACATTTAGCATTTTAAAGCTGGTTTTCCCTTATTTTCAACTAATCCTAGCGTCGTATCTAAAAGACCGAGCATTTTCCTAAGCAGGCGTGGGCTATGCAGTTACAGCCAGCGTCCCCGAAAGGTCCGCACTGGGACCACTTCTATGCAATATAACATACAATGGAGCACTTGGAGTCCCACATCTCCCCCGGGAATCTATTCCGCTGTCTATCGTCGCCGATGGTCACCCCCGTGACGAGGATCTATTCCAATGAACATATCATGCGGCCTTGGCAGGTACTTGACAATACCCCTACGCGCTAGGTCTATCTAGACGTACACCAGAAAAGGAACCCAGTAGGATTTTGTACCACCCACGCCCACGGCTAAGTACACGGCCATGATCGTCGATAAGACTATGCAAGATAAAAGCTGCTACAGGCTCAGCAGGGCGAGGCTCAGCTCTCGGCTCCGCCTCATAGCATCAGTAGCCAGCGGATTAAAGACCAACACTGAAGCTGCAATCATATAATTGAATCTGGTGATATATGAAAAAGTGCTCAGGAAACATGGTGTGTATACAGATTGTAAAAACCAAAAAGTCGCCACCTAACCGATGTTGCGTTTCATTAGAGATGACATTATATATCATTCGAGGCACAAACATTTTAAGCACTTTTAAGCGTATGTTACTTTAAATGGCTTGTATAACTATAACTCCTTTCCCAGTGTGTTTTCACGAGTTGCGCGCGAACTATGCATGCTGCGGGTACCTTTCTCGCAAGAAGAACATTTGTCAGATTTGTCAACTCTCTATAGTAACATTCCCTAGATCAGCTGATCATGACAGGCAAGGCAAGCATACGATATAGATTATACAGCGACAAACTAACATAGTATTGTCATTGCGTATTTGAGGATCGTCAAAGCTAAGCAGTTGTACGGATAGTTGACTGCCACTGATTCCGCAACGACTGGTTAACGCCCCGGATCTAGTTAATCAGGAAAACCAGGGTACCTGCTTCCTTGGTTTAATAGCATAATGAAGATAGTGCCACCACGTAAGGTAACTCTGCCTCGTCTCGTATTTATCTACTGTTGCCCTTTGCAGCGGTGTGTGAATGGAATGTCGCATGGAATCGCGAGGTGACTCCTTTCTGCTCGCATAGTAAGAGTAGTGTATGGTCCCCTGATCTGATCCGTGATAGCGGGTCGGGAAGGGGCTCTGCTGGTCTATTTTTAAACACTATGTATATTGTGTTTACTTGTACATGCACGCGTGCTTACATATATATATGTTTACATTAACATATCATTTCATACAGCCGAGTCTGTGCCAGACGTCGCCCTGTATATTATGGATACGTTAGTTGGACGCCAGGCACGTCAGACAACGTGTAGCCGCCATTCGCACTTGCGGCTCTCCCCATTGTCAGAGAGCACACAAAGCAAGAAAAAATCGAATTGGGTCTCAAACGATATGGAGAGAAATCCGAGGTAAGGTGACTGGACGAGAAAAACAGAGTGGAGGGATACTGGAAACGACAGATGCAACGCAGATGTCACGCAACGAAATGGAAATAACAGGAAACATTTGATGCACGTCGCGCTTTGCTCGGCCAATTTAACCAACCCTCAGCAATAACAAAGTCTGCGGTGAGGCAAGTCACGCTAGCCTACAAAAAAGCAACAACAATAACAACTATAACAGGAATGGAGCTGTATGAGAAGCTGGTACTGCTCATAAAGCGAGAAAGACGTTCTGCGCCTTGCCGCGCAACGCTTGAGCACAATCTACGACGTCATAGTGTTGTCTTATATATATATATATATATATACATATATATATATATATATATATATATATATATATATATATATATATTTATACACATATATATATATATATATATATATATATATATATATATACACATATATATATAAATATATATATATTTATACACATATATATACATATATATATGGGTAGATCAACATCTGAACTAGAGCGTTTAATGAACGTACAAAATGAAAACAAGAACAAAAATGCATAATGCACACTCCTTGTTCTGGGCAGTATGGTTCTCTCAAACCCACTTAAAGCCTGGGGATCCCTTAACCTGCATGACCTTGGTAGGTCTTGTGGTATCACTTCAGTGAATGTAGGCAACCGCTAGTCTGGCTTTCAGTCTTCAGTCTTCTGGCGGCGCTCCTTGCATTGCGCGACTTTCTTCTGTCATCGCTCTCATGACGATCTCCACAAAATCTGAGTCCGCGTCCCAGCTTTTTTCGAACTGAGAGTAGATCTCTTGTCGTACTGCTCTGCACGATTAGTCGTGATCGGGTCGTCCGCCTCGTGATATAATAAGCTCTATATATAGAGCCCTGCATGCGAAAAGCGTATGATCCACGTCATCAGTCTCGCCGGCTTCGCACAGGACACATATGTCTACTTCAGTCTTTTCGATCTTCACCAAGTAGGTCTGAAAGCTGCCATAACCGGTGCAGACTTAGGTTAGGTTGTACGTAGTTTTCGCGTACTCGCATCCGTACTATTTCATGAGATTTAAGATTATTGATCCTGTCCATGACCCTGGCGTCTCTCGTTTCGCTCCAGTCCACTCAACCTCCCAGCTCTCCAGCGTCTTTTTTCTTGCCTCAATTTTTCTATGTGCTCTATCCGTTTTGCCCAAGGTATCATACGGGCAATCACCAGCACAGCGCCAATAAACACCACGCTGTACGCTTTGCTAACCCTAATGATCAGCACTCTTTGCGCCATTATTTAATTCTTCTTGGTATTCAGTGCAGCTGGTTCTCACACGGATGACCTGTAGAGCGGAATTGGATCATCCACTTATGCTAAGAGACGTTGCATTTTCTCCGAGGGCCTCCCTGTTCTTGGCGTTAGCCTGGTCAGCTTAGTTGCCTGATGCGTTTTGGCCGTTGCATTTTCGATGTGGGCTGTACAACTTGAGTTTCTGTCAAGCATTACACCCAGGTCTTTGGCCTGCTTACGTACCTGGATCATGTCATCATCACGAATTTCTAGCTTCCGGAAGTGACTTCTAGTAGACAAAAGCGCTTCGCTCTTTTTCGGTGCTAACATTAGGTTGTGCGACTTCATCTACTGACTGACCCTCTCTAAGGCGTCGTTTGCTTGGTCTTCCAACAGCTCTGCGTCTCTTGCGGTGACTAAGCCTGCCAGGTTGTCGGCATAGGCGACAAGCTCAACCCCGCGGGGTCTGCGCATCTCCAGCACGCCGTCGTACGCTAGGTTCCACAGCGTAGGTCCTAGCATAGAAGCTTGTGTTACACCTGCAGTCATCACGTACTACCTGCCGTCGTAACTCACACCTCGTTTAGCCAGATACGAGGCTGTCAGATGTCGAACGCTGCCTATTCTCCCTTAGCGTTTCCTTTCTCATTCTGCCCCGATTTCCTTGTTCAGTTGGTTCCTGCACTGAAGCTTACCTTTTGCCTTGATGATCTTCAGATGCAAGCGCTTCGTTTTGTATCCGAGCCATCTGCTTTTTGTCGTCAATCCTTATCAGCCAATATCGTTTTTGGCTTTCCGACGGGCTCGCTAAGGCTTTCATCTTATCCGGGCACCTCCTAGTACACTCCTATTAAACTCCGTGGGTTGTTTGTGGCGCTGATTGTTAGGTCAATAAACATTTTGCCGCGTTTATGGGCGAACATTGCTGCCGCCATCGGGTTATTCAGTGCCAGAAGGTTTTATTCGCTTAACCACTTCATTAGAAATCAGAGATTGTACACTGTAGGTTGTGTCTCCTTCCCCAAAACGCAGATGCCATCTTAAAGTCCGCGTAATAATTGAGCTCTTATGGTTTGGTGTTCTGATGCTGGCGTACAGTGTCTCGAGGTTCTTTTTGGCTTCTGTTGAGGAAAAATGGCAGCTATAAAATTCCGCACCCACACCGGCTTGCATCAAGTTAAGCCCCTCCCCGTGGCCCCTATTTCGGATTACAATGTCTTTTTGGTGTTTCCTCCATCAAATTGGGGTGTCCATTGTTTCACCTACTGTTCATGCCTCTTTGTCCGCTGCCTTTGCCAGAACCCCAGTCGGCTCTGACAACAGACATAGGTTTAACCCCAGCTTGTCCATTGCTGCCGCAAGGAAATCATATGCGACACTGCACCACGTTTCCCTAGTTTGGCGAGTTTTCCCTGTTCCGTCCCCAGCGCCGCCTTTATCTTTTATCGAGTCGGGGGGACGGGGGGGGGGGCGAGATGGGAAGCTTCGTCGTGTATCTCTCGCTCGGTCTCTTCCAGCCATTTCCTCTGTTTCAAGGGTTGCCAGTGTGCTCTATTTTAGGGCAACTGGCAATTGGGGTGGTAAGCTTATCCGCCTTTTTCGCTGATTGCCCACCACCCTTCTCTAAGCAGGACATTCCATCAAAATTGCTAATTCCCCTGGATAACAGCACACGTAGTACTTTGTCGTTTCAGTGGTTTTCATCACAACACATTAGATGGCTCCGCCACGAATATGTGGTCTAGAAAAATTTCTTTACCGTAGAGCCCATGGAAAGCTATTGTCACTTTTGACCCGTTTGGCTGGCACTCGGTCTGACTTTCGTTCAACCCGCCATATATGTGAGATCATTTGTCGGATGAGTTTTATGACGCTTTTGACCTCAACTTCTCTGGGGGAGTAACTATAACTCTCTTTCCGCGTTGTTAACCCGCAACACGCGAGTTACGCGTGCTGTGGGCATCTTTGGCGCTAATACAAAGTTAGTCAGATGTGTAAACTCCTAATAGTAACAATCCCTAGGCCCGTTGGCCATGGGAGGCAAGACTTACGATACAGATTATATGGCAACGCATTCACATTGTCGTGGTTCGTTTGAGGACTGTCAAAGCTACTAAGATACGGGGACGATGTCCGCACACCGAACCCGGACCGATCGGTTAATGCTCTGGGCCTGGTCAATCGAGTGTACCGATCGGAACACTTGCTGCCTAAGCGTAATAGGCAAAATAAGATGTTAGTACCACAGCATGAAGCAGAGACCTTAACGAGAGATCCATCTGTATTAACTGCTGTCCCATGCTTGTTTCCTAATCATATTTGTGATCTCTGGCAATTCCTCGTCGTCTGAATCTCCGATGCCCGTCACAATTTCCCTCAGAATGCCAGCGAGGACGTTCTTGGTTAGGCTAGACAAGCGTATCAGCAAATTTTTATTAACCAGTGTGATCAGTCCGTCCTCAGGTATCACCTCCCTCATACGCCCGTGCAGCTCTGCTGCTCTGCTTTCTCCTTTTAAATATCTTTGCTGCTAATGTCCATCCTGCATCTGCCGCAGAGTTGCAGACTGTACCTCTGTAACTATGATCGCCTCTGAGGCATTTGCGTAGTGTCCGCTTCTGATTTTAAAGCCTCTGTTAGCGTATTCCACAGCTCCATCAGTTCGAGACGTCCTGGCCGACCGGTGGAGCACCTCCAATACCTTCTTTTGTATCGTTTTGGGTTTTAATTTGCTTTATTGTTGGAGCTGCCAGTTTGACGCAACTTCTAGCAGAGCTTCTAAAAGAAAGTCTAACCTGTAAGCTGTCCCTCTCGCATGTATCACTTTTTATGACCCGCCTGTTTGGACTTCTCTGAAGCGTCCTGGGCTATTGGCTCGACCTGCTGCCATCGCAAGGCCATTGTAGACCTGTAGAAGCCACCGAGCCAGCCTCCAGTCCGCCGCCTCTCTCTCCTAGTCAGCTAGCTTCCAGGGCAGTTCGTTAGGGCTCTTTTTAAGGCGGACTTACTCCCTCTATACAGGCTGCGGTGGCTTGTTTGTTCATGGTAAGTTGTCCCACTCCTTTTCTCCCTAGTTTCTTATCCAGATGAATATTCTTCACCTGTGCTTTATGATTATTACCGGTAGTAGTACACACAACATATATATATATATATATATATATATATATATATATATATAGTATATATATATATATAATATGCACTTTTCCCCCGGTCTGCAAGCTACATTGGCAAACCTTAAGGAAAAGGCTATCGTATAGACCCAAAATCCAGATAATTAAGCGGCTTGAAGAACCTCAGCTCCGGGCATTTTATGCAAGGATTTCTCCCGGAAGTTCTCACGTCAACGAGAATGAAAATTAATTCTCCACTCAGGCTCTACGGAAGGCAACGAGACAGTCTCTGCAACTCGCTTAGGCAAGAGGCATCCCGTAAAATTTAAGATAATTTCTATGAAGGAAGCCTTGAAGCAAGTCTGACCCAGTACCGGCTGGCGTAGACGCCACAAGAGCTTCAAACAGCTACAAGAAAAATCCGCTTGATTGTGCGATGTACCACTCCCGACGCCACTGGCAACTTGCTACAACAAATAAAAGAAAAGGCATCCTTAGACGCGACAGCCCAAGCGGTCCTTACAGACTAAGGCTATTATAATCAGACCTAAACAAGTCTATTGAGCCAAATTACATTCCTAAAAGGCTCACGAAGGACAGAGCGTCGAAAACTGCGTTTATCGTTGGTGCCCCCTTTGAAAGCTTAACGGGCTCTACTACATGTATATATATATATATATATATATATATATATACAATATATATATATATACACACATATATTGGTTCAACCAGGTGCCGAATGAACGAAATGGCTCGCTATCAGAGTGTTCCCTATGTCAGGGTTTTGACCATACAGTTAAAAACTGGGACGCAGCGTTACCCGACTAACCACGCTGCTTCAAATGCGGAGGACAACAAAAAATGCTAGGTCGATGAGCCGTCAATGCAAAATTGTAACGTATAACATTTAAATACTTGTATAAGTTCCTCAAGACTGCACCTTTATCCCGCTAAACGGACTACTAAGATACTAACAATGATGTTAGGGTTGCCAAAGACGTAAGAACGGGAAGTTCTAGTAACGCTCTAGCTACGATTATTTACTGTTATTGCGCACGTGTGTCCTCTATGTGCATATATATATATATATATATATATATATAT
Source organism: Dermanyssus gallinae (assembly GCA_003439945.1). Classification (NCBI taxonomy): domain Eukaryota; kingdom Metazoa; phylum Arthropoda; class Arachnida; order Mesostigmata; family Dermanyssidae; genus Dermanyssus; species Dermanyssus gallinae. Next base: position 74,801 of record QVRM01004355.1, on the reverse strand, counting down.
ATATATATGACAAGTATACATAAAAGAACCTGAGCGTTCATTGAAGTAATCTAGCAAAGCAAAAACACTTCATTCTGAGCGCAAACACGTGTGCGAGGAAGCGGACATCAACTGCTGAGACGTGTTTGAAGCTTTCGTTCGTGTGTACGTTTTGTGTTACGTTGTGCTAGTATGGGTTCTGGGCAAACATTGATAAAGCGCACTAGTTAAGCCATTGTTATAATATAAAGGAGATGCTTTAGCATACACAGACATACACATAGTATATAAATAGCACCGTTAGCGTTAACGTAAACGTTCAATTATTTTATTACATTATCAGCGGCGCGTGGCCACGCGTAACAAGATCTTAACAAAGAGCACGTAAACAAGCAACAACCGCCTAAGACCCTTGGCGTGGTGGCAGGAGTGGAATTAGTTCGGCTCTCAATAAAGCATCAAACCATGCTCAGTAGGAAATATTATTTTTCTACTTCCTTGATTGTAACGCATGGCCTTCTTGTGTGCATTACTCAGCTAGAGAAAGTCCAAACAAGTCCGTTACGAGCACGCGGAATCGTAGCTAAAAAGTGGTAAGCTATCGCATGTAGTGGCCTATCAGAGCTAATACTGCTTCGAACAAGTGGGTTCGATTATATCAAAATGGCCCCCGATTGAAGAGAGCACGTGGAGCTGCACAGAGTTGAAACGTGGTAAAATCAAGGAACGTATATAAATTGAATGTTTAGAAGGTTCAGCCATGAGTTTAAACACTTTTAACTTCAAAATCGTGTTTATCATTTCACAGTGCGATCAGCACGTCGAACGGCGTCATCGAGAAATCACCACTTGAGTATGTATTCTTATCAGATTTCGTTGACTGTACAAGGCACAATGCGCTGCCGCAGACCATTGTTAAGAGCGCGGGGAGCGTATTGTTCCAGCATTGGCTAGTGACTTTTCAATTATGTAACACTGATTGAAGGTGAGTAGGGGAGAGGGTCTAATAAAAATAAAACGAATTATTATTATTATTATTATCGTCACTTCCATCATCATATGTTCGACGGATCTACGCGAGAAAATCAGTCATTGTGGCGCGGCCAGTGCGACTCAGCCCGGGACGCTGGCCGATCTCCAGCTCCCATTGAACAAGTTACCCTGTTCTGCTGACGGGTCGCTTTGCAGCCCCGTCCACGTCAACGCGTCAACGCGAGGCGTGGAAAAGTCCACAACGACGACAAGGCAAAGGTACCATCAGCATCAGCCCGCTTGCATCTTGAGACTTGAGTGTGGCATGTGGCGGCCGTTGCTTGCCGGTTTCTCGCGGAACGTTACCGTTTCGTCTTCGAGACAAGAGAGCGAAGAAGTGGGCGTGCTCTCGTAGACACGCGGGCAGACAGGTGGGCAGGCCGGAACACGACGGCAACTCATCATGAAGGATATCTCCAGCATCACCGGCGCCGCCGCCGCGGCTACCGATACCCCCTACTGTTGTTGTCGTTGTTGTTGTTGCTGTTGTTGTTGTTGTTGTGGATGTTGTTGTTGTTATTGTTAGTGTTCTTGTCAGCGTTGTCATTAAATAGCAGGAACAAAGTCGTGGCGATCTTGTCGCTCAATCAGTAGAGCTTGCCAGATGTTAGTCGTTAGTGACTTTTCATAAGTGGACGCTGGCGTCTTGTCTACCGGTAAGGGATTTCCTCTGCAGACAACTCGTTGTTGTTGCTGCTACTGCTGCTATTATTGCTGTTGTTGTTGTGGTTGTTGTTGTACTCGCCGCGGTCAGTCAGCATCGTAAGAATCGCCGCCCTCCTTGTTGATGTTGCTGTTGTTGTTTTTGTTCTTGTGGTTGCTGTTGTTGTTGTTGCAGCTGCTGCTGTTGCTGTTGTTGTTGTTGCTGTCGTTGTTGTTGTTCTTGGTGTTGTTCATGTTGCTACCGTTGTTGTTGTCGTCTTGCTGTCAGATGTCACGCATTGACGGCACTTGGCCGGCATTTCGTGCATACCACGAGTCGAAAGCTGCAGCTAGATTCAGACAAAAGAAAAGAAGCTTGTAAGCTGCTGCTGCTGCTGCAGCTGCTACGACGACGACTTCTACTGGCGCTGCTATTGGAGCTACGGACGCTGCTAGTTTCTCCGCCGCCGGTCGAAAGCGTCGATAGGCCACAGGACAGCCGGCGAGCGGGCCGACCAACCAGCCAGCCAGTTAGATACCATCCAGCCGGCCTTTTCAGCCAGGCCTTCTTTCAGCGATCGGGCCTGACCACAATCCTGTTGTTGTATCAGGCTATCTATCGGTGGTGGCTGTGGTAGCAGCAGCAGCAGGTCGGAGTGCGTGCCGGAGTAGACGATAGAGCCGTCTCTCTCTTTGTGCCGTGAGTACCGCGCGTTTCTCTAATAGGCGACTCGGCTGTCAGCCTGCCTGTCGTGCTTCCGTTACTCTCCGCCACCGCCGTGGTGGTGACTGAAGAAGATAAGATTCACACACAGTTCTACGACGTGCAACGATAACGCCGCTAACAAAGCGATCAAGACGAGAGACGACAAATATGAGCTTGTACGCGGCGTTGCGGCTTCCGTCGGTAGAAAATTCGAAAGAACGCGAAAGATCTTTCGGTCGAAAGAACGCGAGCGGAACGGAACGCTGTCAGCCGCCGCCTGAACTCCGAACGCCGAAGTCTAGCGGCCAGCGTCATTTTGTGTGTGTGCTTTACGTCATCGCCGTCACCCTGTGTCTGTGTGTGTGCGAATATACGTGGCGTGTGTAAACTCTGTGTGTGTGAGCGTGGGCGTGAATTCGTGTGTATCCATCGTCTTCCCACGTCCTGTGTAACGGCAAACTCAAATCTATCTAGAAATCTGGAAAGCACGTATTTCAGTCGTAAGGGTGTTTTTTTTTGGGTTGTTTGTAGGTGCACTGCGTTCGGAGTCGACAAGACTACCGTACAAAAGCTTCGGATATCGGTAAGCGGGTTGAGTTCTGACACCTATTGTTGTGTATTCATCTATGCAATACGTATTATATATATATATATATATATATATATAATATATATATATATATATATATCATATATATATATATATATATATATATATATTAATATATATATATATGTATATATATATATATATATATATATATATATGTATATATATATATATATATATATATATGTATATATATATATATTTATACGTATTCTGACGTGATAAATACTCCTCCATACGTAAAAGATTGCCCGTGCGATAGATATCACGTTATACCCTCACGCAGCTTTGTCTAAAAGATTTTGTGCTGTGCTACTTAAATGAATAAATTCTATGTCAAGAATGTATTTGAACGGGTATAACATTCTATCCAAGTAAAGTATATAGCTTTGCGTGGTGCTTCAACGCGTTTACGTAGTATTCTCCTTCTTAAATGTGCATTGACTGAATTTGGAATTTTACATTTGCTTTTTAATTTGTTTGGTGTTGCCACTTGCAACATGCTAAGTTGGTATTTTCATTTTTGTAAGAGGTTATAAACCTGAACATATGTGTTCATTGCCTGTTTCTAAGCCCCTGGAAAAATGAAAAACTCGTTCTTGTAGAGACTAAGGCTACTGCGTCGTGTTTGTCGCAGCATCATCGTACGAGTATGTACTCTATACACATATAATGTGCTTCATTTAGGTCTTAGAAATTTGCATGAGTGATTACTTGGGTGTCCATGATGCCTATATGGGCGGGGTAATACTAACCCCGCCCAATGTCACTATTTCGCAAATAGAATGTGGTAGAAAGCGATACAGTTCATGTCACGGTCGTATGTAGAAATATTGACGTACCAGATTATATTGCATCCTCAGGCAATGCCAGGCAACAAAGTGACTGCATATAGCGTCCTCTTACTAGCCAACACTTCGAATGAGTAGGTTTGATTATAAATGAAAAAACCCATTCCTGGCAAACCTTAAAGAGATCGCCCTCACGACCGTACCGAGAAAGGTCACGTATAGAGAGCTTGCGCTGAAGAAATTTCAGCCCAGTATAAAATTGGTATACATGTAGAGCGGCAAACAAATTGCTCTATAAGATACATTTTCCGCTCTAACAACGCCATAAAAGAGTTGCCCCTTTTAGGGTCAGTCATCACGACCGTTCCATTTCCGCTGAGGTTGCAGATCACCGGGATCCATGAGTTCGTCCCGCGCACTGCAATAATGATAATGAGCAAACCCCTCTGTTGTTGTTGTTCTTGTTGTGGTTGTTAGTGTTGGTGGTGTCGTTGTTGCTGGCAGAGGCGTAACGCTAAGCCAGGCCTAGGTTACCGACTAAACCGCGTGTTTCGATTTTTCGACAGTTTTTGCAATCACGTGCTCAACGCCACGGTACGCCGCACGGCAGTGTCATGGATTGATATGGCAGCGAATAGTCAGTCAACGTGTGTGGCTGGACTATTCCAGAGAGATTATTTGTTTGCGATCAAGTCAACGACGCGTGGCTTGCTCATCATGTGCCCACACCAAGAGCACCACCAGCTCGCTGGCTGCTCGAAGGCGGAAACAGTGAAAGCCTTTGAAAAATCCTCCTGAGATTAACGCCGGCGATTTAGAGCACGACGCGGTGATCAATGACAATGAAAACGGGCGTCACCCGCCGCCGGTTTTGGTAGTCCGCATCTCCGTTGTGAGCTGATGGTCTCCAAGTGTCAGTCCTTTCGATCATCCAAGCAGTGCGCATACACCCGCCTTATCCCGACTTTGCTGGTCGGTTGACCGGTGTTGGTTCGATTGTGGCAATCGATGATCAATCGCTGCTCAATTGAGCTACCGCCGAGCATCTCGAATGGGGTTGTGGTCGGTTACCGACAGATGATGGTCAGCCCGACTGACCAACCAACTACCGACTGATTTACTGGCAAACTGGTTCGTAGAAATTAAGCCGGTTTAGCTGCTTAAATTTAACATTATATTAATAAATGAATTCAAATTTATTAATATAAAGTTATAAAAAAAATCAATTTTAATAATAATAATAATAATAATAATAATAATAATAATAATAATAATAATAATAATAATCATATTCATAATATATAACTTAACTAGAAGCGGTAGTTTGTACCCCATCGATGCATTGATCGGACGCGCCACACAGCTGCAAAATCTCGTTCGCTAACTAAGTTTAGGTCAAATCTGGCCATGTCATCTCCATCACCTGTCGTAATAGTCTCCATATAGTGCTTTTCATTGTTCATAGTATGTATTATCAATAAGTAGGTAAACAGCGAAAAAGTTTGTATATATATATATATATATATATATATATATTTATATAGTCATTTATAGTTTTGCACTGCCGTAGCGTGACGGTAACGGCCATTCGATTAATGGAACCAAATGCAAATTGCAGAAAGAGTTGGAAAAACAGAGCTAAGCCGTGTGAGTGTGATTCTAGACGGATAAGCATGTCGTCTCGCTACACAACCTGAATTGAACTCGTGTACATATGCGTACGGGTAAGCTAAAACGATTCGAGCGGCGATTCACAACAGCACGAAGGTCTCTTCTCTAATTTACTAGCACCTGGTCGTTGGTTTTTAGAAAAGCTGGCGTTGCTAAGCTTAAAGGTTTTACTTTTACTGGAGCAGCTGGAGCGGCAGCGGAGAAAATCAACTCCCGCCTAATTGCATTTCGAAGCGTAATTTGATGCTTTTACACATGTTTGATTTCACGCGTCGTAGTAAATGGTGACTGCGTTGCCGTATTGACATACCATTCCCTCTATATGTATGTATGTATATATATATATATATATATACATATAAATTTGAGGCGAGGAAATATTATCATACCCGTAAACTGTACCGCCAGACCAGTGGTCATATACCGGCCGCTTTGCAGCAATGAGAAGGTCATCAGAAAAAGTTAAACAAACATGCGTAAGGACACCCTTTAGTCGATAGATGACCGTGCGTTCCATATGATCTACAGAGGTGCGCGTACCACATCCTGCAATTAGAGACAGGTTTTACTCTAATATGTATTTCCCTGCGCGTCTACAATTGGCTGGAATGTATAAGCAGCTACCTGTACAAACAAAGGCAACGCAGCACGCATTTATACAGCGTATTCATATATAGAATGATCAGGCTTCATTTCGCATTTTATTGTACACGTAATTCGAAATCGGAAAACACATAACCAGTCACCATACAGTCACTATATTAAGAGTACATATTTGACCTTGGCCGATAGACACGATTCAAGTTATCGCATACTGTTGATATATCAATGTATGCCATATTTAGCTAACCTGTAAGAACAATCGGAGAGTAAAGGTGTCGTCCACGACTTCTACGCTGATGACCTCGTTATGGTAGCTGATTCCCGAGAAGACCCACAATCGTATGTTAGTGAACCCAAAACATTGTGTTGCGAGACGAAGTTGACTTTCAACCTTTTATCGTTTTAGTAATGAATTAATACCGCCGACCACTATAAAATCCAGAAATAATGGCACAACGCTTGACGTCCGACAATTGAAACAGTCTCGACGTTAAGCGAATTGTGCGGCAAGAGGACGTAAAAGAAGAACCTGCATCTGGACCAACTCCCGCTCCGCGCAGATATACTTAGATCTTGACGAGAACATATAAACGACAAAATTATCACGCTTGTCTACAAAAGGACCGGTCTTCCTCTCCTCCGCATTGCGTCCACTTGAAAAAGTGTGAACTCCTGTGAAGATTCCTGCGATGCCATGTCTAGCAATTTAACAAAGCAGTATATTGTTAGTCGCTGTGTACTTGCATAGCGGGTAGCCCGACAAAGGGCTCATCCGCAAACCCAACACATTATTACGTATTTGATATACGGCTTCATTTGGTGCGTGTTCGTTGACTAGTATGACCATTGTACTTCTACACACATGTTCGAACCCACAACCTTAATGCTAATATTACAATTATTGCAATGCTAATAATACACGTATACAGCCCAATAATGGACTTTTGATCCTAACTAAGAGAAATGGCAGAAACGCCTCTCGCATGCCTTCGAAGAAATGTCAAGTATTACCGCGCCTGAAAGGGTAGCGAGGAATCCGGGTTTAGTAGGTTTGCGAACCCCACATTAGTCACGCAGGCTGCTAGCGGCGGTACGTGATATGCAATCTGCATTCCGGAAACCTTCCAGAAAAAAAGTTAATAGTAGTATTATTACTAATATTATTTTTTTCTTTAGTATTACTACTAATATTGCTACAGCAACAACAACAACAACAACAACAACAGCAATATATTGCTTATTGCACCGTACATGCCGTCGTCATTGTAAAACCAAAAAGTCAACTGTTTCGTTGGCAAGGTGGCACGTTTTAAGCGACAGTATTAATTTTGTAGAAGTGTTGCTTGTAGACACTAGTTGACGCACCTATGTGCCTCGATTATGACTGTGCTAATACTAATTGGCTGTATGCTAGAACGCTCAAACGCTTGTACGGAGGCGGTTTTATGCGATCTTTGCCTTCTCATCGCGCATGCTAAGTCACAAACGTTTGTGCATACAGCGTTGTCCGCAGTCATCTGTGTCGTCGTCTCTTAGCTGCGTTTCGATATCTCGAAATTAGGACGATTTCATAGTAAGCCGCCTTGACAATGCGCTTTGGCATGTATAGTTTACCTAGATAGAGGTGTCGCCGGGAGAGGCTAATCTGGAGCTCAAACGTTCCCGCCGTGCATCGACAATATATATATATATATATATATATATATATTTGTGAATATTGTTGTAGTAAGTACACATACGTACATAGCCCATGTTAGCCTGCCTTCATAAATCCGGCCTTTTTAGGTGCCGAAATTACCGCCAACAGCAAAGAAATTACCGCTTTTCATTAAATGTACCGGTGTACATCCGGGCTAGATGCTTAATTCAGTATACAATAACGTAATCTTAGAGTAATAGCGACATCTTCGTTACACAGCAACAACAGCAGCAGCAGCAGCAGAAGCAACAACGCCAGAGAAAAACAGCGGGAGAATCAGCAGCAAAACAACACCGATAATAGGCATCCATCAGAACAACAGTACGATACTTATAGCAATAGGCAAAACTTCTAGCAATAGGCAACACTTCTAGCAGTAGGCATGAAATAGGGCAAGCAGGTTCATTTTGTTCTTCGATGTAATGCCAAAGTAATACCGAGCCTGGGGGGGTGGGGAGGAATCCGGGTTTAGTGGGTTTGCGAGTCTCACACTAGTCACGCAGGCTGCTAGTGGCGCATGTGCATCATGCATTCCCGAAACCTCCCAGAAAAAAAAAAAAGTTCATTTTGTTGACGTTTTTTGTTGTTGTGATTTTGCTTCTAGCCTTGCCTCAACCGTCTGTCCTGACGTTTACCTTTCAGTCGAATGAAGTGCAGTGGTCCGGCGGCAGTCGGTGTCGTTTGAGCAGATGGCGGCATTGGCTACATCTGCTACATGCTAAAACATCGCCACCTGCTGTTGTCGGTTCTTCGGGCGTTGTCGCGTGTTGCCCGCGGCAGGGGCGTGGGTGGTGCAAAAAGTTGCTCGAATCGAACTGATTGATGTCGGGAGATACGAGCAATCGAAAGAAACACTCGAAGGATGGCAAGCTACAACAACTGTTATTCACTTATATTTTACACACACACACTGTACGTGTGTTAGCTATCTCCGACTCTTGCCAGTTTAGCGAAAAATCACAGATCGACATACATGCGCGATGTCTCTGCCGCGCGTTAGGCCGGAACCATGTTAGTGTCCTCCGATCCGACGTATTTTACGTTTGACGACGTACCGAGCTGGGCGTTTTGCTACACTCTGTCTCTTGTGATTGAGCAAGAGTGGCGAGCTCGACAAAGCGACTTACCTTATACTCGGCTTTTGAAGCCATTTCTATATATATATATATATATATATATATATATGTGTGTGTGCAGCTAACTCAGAAATGACTGATGTTGATGATTCAAATGAAAACAACTATTTAAGTGACATTTTTTTTACCTAGCGCGGCTTTTTGGAGAACCTCGAATTTGGGGTTCGATTATGCGACTCGCGATAATGCGATTATGCTCCGATAGGGAATACAGCAGGCCCTGGCCTAATGCGGAACGAGTATAAGCTGATGCAGACACGGAACTTAGAGGCAGATATGCTCATGGGCGCAGATTATCCAGCCCTCTACCCTAGCAGTCGTTTTCACTACTTGCAACAATCACTTGCTTCATAAAGGCTATGTGTTTGCCGCAATTACCTACTGAAGAATGTCGATAAATGTCGATGATGTTTCGCTGTTGGGGTAGAAATGCGGATAGCGATGCACTCCGTCTAGAATCAAAACATATATAAGTCGTATATTATCTTATACGTCTGAAAATAGTATTCTCGACGCAGGAGACAAAGTTTACCAAGCACGTACGAAAAATCTTTAAGGGGATGTTCTTTCATGAGACAGCAGAGTCCTACAGGTTGTTAGCAGATATAGCTATTGTCTTCTTGAATTTGCAGATAGCGCCGACAGCCTCGTAAATAATTTAGGCCTGCTTCTTTGGGAAACTTTAGCACCCCTAAGATAATTAGATCTAAATCTAAAAGTAATGTATTCGTGTGTGTAGCCACAGCCACTCGCACGGGTGCTCCTCTGCCTGTGCTACCAGCTGGAATTCTCTCTTGACATACTCATAGCACTCTCTTCCACGTGAATGATCATAACCAATAAATCCACAAATGTTGCGTATTGTAATATTACAATCCATGTGTATGCCAGTGACGTCGGTGAGCGAACGTCTCTCTCTCTAGTACGATGTAGTCCGTGCAGCTCGATCACTACATGGCTTGTTGCGTGGCCATATAAAATTCAAGTACGCTAGGGAAACTGGTGATGCGTGGTCATCATCGCTATCATTACCATCATGAACGCCATATTTATCATCATCATCGTCGTCGTCATGATTCTTTCACGCCGCCACCAGTCAAGAATTGCCCGTATTTTCTATGGCCATTGGAACGTGCCGCACACAGCACCCCCCACCCCCCCCGATCGTTTTGCCCTACATACAGTCAGTAAGCAAGACGCTGCTGCGCCTGTTGCAGTCGAAGTCGAAACCTCCTGCCATTTGGCGTGCCTGTCACGTGCGTTACGTGCGTTCCTCACGCTGGAGACGGACCATTCACCCGTAGGGCATTCCGTCGCTCCTCTTGCTACCATGACCACGGACCTCGCCGTTTTCATCGTCGTTTTCTTCTTCTTCTTCCTCTTTTCCGTTTTATTCCTCCTTTTCCTCGTCGTGGTGTTCTTGTCAAAGATCTTGTCTGACAACGTGAAGAGCAGCAGATGCCCACAACGCCAAGCACGTGTATGTGGTAGTAAGCGTATGGGTGGGTGTAATAGTCGCAGGCGTGATGCCGTGATGCTTCGACGCGCCATGCTAAACATTTTGAAGGCGCAGAAAGCAGCAACAGCAGCAGCAGCGTGTGACATGACTTGTGACGAGACTCCGAAGGCCGAGACAGACGTCAAGAGAGAGAGAGCGCGAGATGATGATGAGAGTGAGTTACAGCGAGGCCAAATTTGCCCCCAAACTCAAAGTCAGGCAACATTTTGCGGACAGCTCACTCGTGCAGCCATTGGCCAGCCTTTCAGATCAAACATGTTATGTGTTGGTGTCTAATATATATATTTATATATATATTAGACACCATATATATAATATATATATATATATATATATATATATATATATATATATATATATATATATATATATATATATATATATTTATATATATATTAGACACCAACACATAACATTTTTGTGTTGGTGTCTAATACCACCAAAAGGATTTTTATGTCCGTGGCCGAGTCAGTCGCCCTATACGGGGCTCCGGCCTGGCCTACCAACGCTCTGAAGACTAAGGCAAATAGAGCGCCGCCGCCTGTGGAGTGACCAGAGCCTTAAGAAGGAAGAGACACGGCAACACACATTGCAGCTATGGCAGAGGGAGTGGGATGGCCTGGCGGACGGGAACCCAGGTGCCAGTCTCCGCAAGCTGGTCCCTAACATCAAGGACTGGCTGTAACGGCCCGGTGGGGAGCTCACTTTCCACACCACCCAGATTTTGACGGGGAACGGCGACTTTCAGTCGTACCTATTCAGGATCGGGAAGGCCCCCAGCCCCACGTGACGAAAAAAATACGACCATTTTGTATGTATGGATATATATATAGGTTCGATCGACTACGAGCAAGAGTCCAGACCTCATGACGCACGTTTACAGCTCGCCACTATTGTCATTGATAAAATCACTATGGTCATTGATAAAAATCCAAATGGACACATTATACTCTTATTGTTCGTGCCGCTTTGAGACGAGCAGCAGCAGCGACCACCATTCAATTGAGTGATGATACCATGTTTGCTTTTGGCGTTTCGTTGTGAAGTAGAGCTGTACTAAATAGTTTTGCTTTGCGCCGAGTGCCGCAGACTCGTTTTATTTCGATGTTATCGAGTGCGGGCGAGTGTGGGCGGGGTGTATCGATATCCTCCACGTTGAGCAGGTTGTCAAAGACCAGCCACGTGTCTTCGATAGCTCGCCAGACCACGGTGGCTTGATTACGTCAGTCGACCATCACAGCAACGCCGTGTTGAAACGTCTGCACGCTGTGGTAGTAGAAGTAGTAATAGTACAAAAACAGGCGATGTCCGAGAGACGTCCAAAAGCTACATATATATATATATATATATGCATACATACCTTGAAGAAGAGAGGCGATACATTGAGAAATGTAGACGGAGATAATCGTAAGCTATGCCGGCAGGTTCGAACCTAAAGTGACTAGGCATTGGACGCTTGCACATGATGGTTCGTTGCTCTGGCGCCATAAACATCCTGCACAGCCCACATTTTCGACGTGCCACTGTGACGGGTCGTGACGCAAGGTGCCGGGTGGTGGCTGTGGGGGCGGCCCGAGCCCACGAGGCTTTTGCTGAGATGGACGTGACCTCCATATTAACACGCGCGGTTCCCGCGCCGCACAGTCCTTCAAAGTAGGACGGTATACCTGCGTCTTTTCGAGACATCCGCACCTAACAGGCCCCTTCGCTTCACGGCCCGATCGTCCAGCCTGCCGCACCTGTCTGTTCGTACGTTTGCGGCTTGTTGACGCTATGCCACTGCTGCTGCTGCGGCTGCTTCTGCTGTCATCGTCGTTGTCTACGAGAAATATAAAAAAGTTACTGCCTCATTAGCGCGATTGCCGATAGGCAGTCGTGGATCGGTCGCGCCGTCAGCTTGCGCCAGACGAGCGAAATGTACAACAATGTACTTTCTACCTGATCTGAGCGCCAGCACTGGAGTAATACAGACAATTGTCTTGGTAGTGTAGGTTAGGGCATCACCAGGTCGAGCCCGGTGGCGTGGTGGCATGCGTCTGCGCCTCGCGATCGGAGGAGACACATAGGTGCGCGGGTTCGAGCCCCCACCGTTGCACATTTGTATTTATGGGGGTAGTCCGTCTATGAAGCAATGCGAAAAGTAGTCCCATAGACGTTTAATCTTGGCTGAGAGTCAGCCCCAAAAGGAAAGAAGGGGATCACCAGGTTTTTAGTGGGTTTGAAAGTCCCACGCTACCCAGATCAAAGGGCGCACCTGAGCGCCAACCCTAGGTTTGTCTCATAGCGAACAGCTACCAGGGCACGCTAATTGCTGTCTAGTCAAAAATAAGTTTGCGTCAACTACAACAGCAGCAACAGCAGCACCAGGTACAACATCAACAACGAAGATAACTTTAGCGGCACCTCGTAAAATGTCTGTCTGTCTGTTTGCTTGCTAAATATAGTCTGACAGGACAGCAGTAAACAAGTCTGACGGAAAATAAGCCGACCGCCACGCTTATCGCTAACGCCCACACGCTTAGCACGTGTCGGCTAAGCGTGAGGAACAACACCCCCGTCAGACATTTAAGCTTTTGCACTCTTTCCACCTTGCCGTGCAGAAGTTAAAAGTTAATGTACATACACATTTAAACGTACATTATAAGCATATGGAAAATAAGGCACAACCAATCTGTACAAAAGCCAACATACGCGTAAGGAAGAACTACTTGAAGGGGTAGTCTGAGATAGTCTATTGTTTAATTACGAGGTTGAATTGACGTGATTGTATCCCGTTGACGTAGGCCGTCTAGTTAATACACATCAACGTTGTGCATATATATATATATATATATATATATATATATATATTTATTTACTTATACTAGATGCGTAGTCCGGAAAAGTTGCTGTCAAATGGGTGGCGGAGTCTGCATACTGACCAGCACAACTCTCATATATCGTGCAGTTGAACTCATTAACGGCACTGAAACAATTGCAATGGGCGTTGTTATGACACACTGTCTATATGATTTATCTGTTTTCACTTCACTTACGGAGACTTCGGCCTTGTCAGATAAAAGCGCATTCACAAGGTGACTGACGCGCTAGATAGATTTCTAGATATCTAGCGCACCAGTCACCTCGTGCAAGCGCAGCTTTTACTATAGAAAATCTTCACCCTCGGGAAATACGATGGACTAACATTCATCTACCCGGTCATAAGGGAATGGAGAAGTTCTGCGTCTTCTATATAATCAATGGCCCAGAGCAATGTCTCTAAGAACCGACCAGGACATAATTAAACTTCTTTTAACTACTCTGCCAGTAATGATTACTAGTCTAGCCGTCATTGATACACCAATCCTTACTGACTACAGAGAAAATGTATTTGATGTGGTCTTTCCAGTCGCTAAATAATTAGTACGTGGCGACTGCTGCACTTGAATAGACTACGACGATATCGATTCGCAGTTTGCGACTGTGAACTGGGATAACTTCTTTGTCGGCTGCAATAAAGTTGATAAGATGGATAGTCAATATATTATTTGTTTACAAGTTCCTGTTGAAACTCATGCCCGTGCAAGACAAAACCCGGCTTCAATTCACTGACGCGGCTTAGAAATAATGTGCGTTCTTCAAACGCACCAATGCACAGCTTTCCCGCAGGCGAAGCCTACAACCCTAAAGTAATGAAGGCATCTTAGCGCTACGCATTCACGTGGAATTCACGTAGAAGAATCACAGCTTTCGTGTCAAAATATTAAGTCCTTATTACAGCTATGCGAATATTCGCATGCAAGGTTTTGAGTCCGTAGCCAGCATCGAAGCTAACAGGAGCCCTATTTATGAAGATGGCGACAAAGCCAACATTTTCGCATTATATGTCTCATCTGTTTATTGTATCGAGGTCCTGAGATGCAAACGGACTGACTGGTAATTCATAAAGCGAAATGAATGTTAAATTAGGTTCGCGTTCAGAGGTTGTAATCGTAAAATGGACAACTTAACTCTAAATGCAGATGACGCCCCACGTCTTCTATACTCCCTAAGAAACTTCCCCGTTAATAGAGGAAACTTTGGTTCATATTTCTGTTCCTGGGCTTATGCAGATGTAAATGTATCGTCCGTATTTCGTAAGCCTGTTGTAACACCATTTTTTTAAAAAGGGACTCGTAAGTCCAATGGAAACCACTGAAAAACTTGTGTAACAGTCGCTTCAAAAAGCGACGCAGCTTCAATACACTAAGGTATTGTACGTTAGTGTCAATTCCGGGTATTTAGTACGGCCAAAATAGTCTTCTCAGTCCTTCTCTAAGCCACCACTGTAATTGAACCTTGTCTAGCTCACGTTGCAATCGATCGTTGGAATATTCTCAATGCAACTTACGTGTTACCTTATAAAAATGGCTAGGCTCAAACAAAATGATAACGTATGTTTGAAGTCTTACCGTCTTTAAAATATGTCACCTAACTACTACCGAAGGCTGCTGAATATTCGAATCGGAGACTACTGCTTTGACAGCCGGGCCGCTTTTAAGAAAATCTGTATACTTCTATTGTACCCTTATAGTGCGCGCGTATGCTTGTTATCTACCGGGGTGTCGCCGGTTCGAACCCTCTTGTTGATCGAATTTTCTTGACCTGTGTATTTGGGTACACATGTCAAGCGAATAATGTATATATATATATATATATATATATATATATATATATATATATATATATATATATATATATATATACGACAATAAAAAAACTAATATTAATGCATAATCGGTGACTGTCCGCACAGTAACAACCTGTGCTGAGTGATGCGTCTATATCTACAAGTTTTAGATCCACCTTTATGGCTGGAAATTCATCACATTGCACGAACAGCAAGACAAACCAGTAAACAGAGCAAACCCAAATAGAATGGCTTACTGTCTCTGAAAACATTCTTTACCAAGGGCAATACTGAATTGCCATCATCGTCTACTGCTTCCTCTGACCTGAAGCATCGTCATTGAGAACAAGTCAACGACAAATGTGTTTCAGACAACGTACATGATAATTATGGAACGAGAACAGCGTTGACCGTATTTGTTTCTTTTCTTACATTTTGATATATATATAATATTATATATAAGTCGTGTCAGCCAATCCCGTCGTACACAAGGTCCACGCTCACATACCCACACACTATTTTTTTTGCTAGTTTGAAATCAACTAGAGCCTCCCTTACAGACACACAGGTCCAAGTCTCTATGGGTTCTTCTATGACTCAGCGGGCAAAATAAAAAACAGGCCGACCTTACTCGAACTTCTACGACCACCACTAGAAGTTGCCATTACCACTATTATTTGTACCGCAGCTAGAACATTCTGGGTTCTACCTTGGCGTTTGGTCATGCCTAACTAATGCGGCAGTGCCATGCGTCGAACCAGCCCCAGCAGGGGCGGCAGTAGCTGTAATAGTGTTGGTGGTGGTAGTGGTCGTTGTGGTTGTGGTGGCGGTAGAAACAGTGCCGATCATCGATGACGGAAGCGCGAGCCCGGCGGCTTCAGTTAATCCGCTCATAATTATATTCGGCGCATTGTTGTCCAGGTAGATGGCTGGCTGCTGTGCCGGCCTTTCGACCGTTCCGCAGCAGCCGAGCATAGGCAGCAACACACACACATCCATGCGGTCATAGAAACACACAGCCATAGCCCACACGTACCCTACTTGCACGGTACGTAAAAAATGCCACGGTTTTTGCGTTATCTTTTGATCTAGATCTACCAAGCCGCTGGCGGGGGGGGGGGGGGGGGAGGGGGCTAGCTAGACTTAGCTAAACTAACCCCCCGGTCCCCCCCCGTCCCAGGCTTGCGTGCCTTCTTTCCTACGTGCCTATGTGGCGGCCTGCCGGTTTGGCTGCGTCGATGTCAGCGGCAGCGGTGCATCCATAACGCCTAGAAGCGAATTCGCTAGGGTATCTCGACAATACACGAGCGCGCGAAGGCAAGATATAGAGAGACAAAGATAGGAAAGAATAACATATATATATATATATATATATATATATATAGAGAGAGAGAGAGAGGCGAGAAAGAGAGATAGAGAGCAGGTGAGTCTGTCACAATGCAGGTTACGGCAGACGGAAACCGGCAAAATGATCGAGAAGCGTCGAATGAATGGCATCGATTAATGATAAAGCTATATATATATATATATATATATATATAATATATATATATATATATATATATATATATATATATATATATATATATATATAATATATATATATATATATATATATATATATATATATATATAAGATGAAAAAGAAACATCATCAACCGACAACGATTCTCGTGATTGGTGCTCTTGTTGTTGTTGTTGTTGTTGCTGCTATTGTTGCATAGGTTCTCGCGGGCGGTGGCAGTAGTGTTGTTGCCATCCTTCCCACTGGTGTCGTTGTTGTTGTTGTTGTTGTTGTTGTTGCTGTTGCTGCTGCTGCTGCTGCTGTTGTTGTTATTGTTGTTGTTGCTGTTATTGCTGTTGTGGCTGCTGCTAACGTTCCAGCAGATGCATGACGATAAAAATGCGGTGCTGCCGATAGGTTAGTCGTGTCCTTCATCAGGTGGCTGCAGTGAACCACTACGGCTACTTAACGGTGTGTTGGCGTTAAATCCCGGAATACATCGAGCATCGAGCGAGTGTCACCGAACAGGAGGAGGAGGCGTGCGTATTTTCCTGGTGGGGGAGTTTCCTCAGTTGCGCCATGGGAAATCTCTCTGCCTTCCATGGCGCAACTGTGTTTCTATTGCTGCTGCTGCAGCTGCTGCTCCTCCAGCAGCTGCCGACGCCGCCGCAGGCCCCTGTGCTGCTTATGCTGTAGTCTATAGTCTGTAGTGCCTAGCGCCTGCCTACATACATGACCGGCACCGGCGCTAAGAGAGCCGCTGTTCTTCATAAAGACCGCCCATAGCTCTCGTTATCGATGTGTGGATGCTTCTGTGGCCTTAAACGCCGCCGGCTGTTAGTGACCCACCAACGATACGGGGCCGTCGCTGTCGCCTCGGTGTCGCCTGGACAGGACTTGGTTGGATGGACGGACCTACACGACGTGGTTGCTGTGGCTGTGGCTAGTGATGTTCTGGCTAATGCTGCTACTGCGGCCTCTGCAGCACCGATCTCCGGTGTAGTGCTGCAGCCATCGCTCTTGCCCTAACTGTCTTGGTTGCGTCTACCTGCCCTGAGAGAAAACCTCGACCAGCCCTTCGTGAGCACTCGCGACTCCCGTGATCAGCTCTTCGGTCACCTCAGGCACAGGTAGAGCGCAGGACAGCAGAAGAGACAACAGCAACAACACCAACCACAACAACAACCGCAACAACAGCAATAAGCACACGACCAACAACAACGACAAGGGAAGAATATGGTCGCTTCCGGGCTCGATACCTACCGACCGTTGGCAGAAGACGATCTTGAAGGCGCTTTACAATTGGCTCAGCAGCAGCAGCAGTATCAAGGGTGACCACAGTTAGAGTAGGTGAACTAGTGTTAGCTGAATAGCAACAACCCCATCTCATCCTTCAAGTGGCCGAGGTAGCGCTCTATAGCAGGAATAAGATCGTGAGGCTTAACAATCCCCTTTAGCCGCGAGGTAAAGCTTTCGTTTTGCCTAAAATTTGCTTGTAAGTCCCCTCCCTACTCTGCATTGTGCTCCTAAAAGAAATCAATCAGTGTGCTCCGTAAATAGGTCGCGGGACCGCGTTTCGTCACAGGTAGGAGTAAGAAGTGCCGAGGAAATAGGCTTACGTCGCCCAACAGGTTAGACCTGTTGGGCGACGTAATCAACACTTTGCACGGCGTCACAATGCGTAGTGTAATGAGGGAAAAGGATAACTTATTCCAGTAAGTAAGTCGCTGCTGCCACTGAGATTGGTTTTGAGCGTGTGTCTGTTATTTCGGTTACTGCTGTCGCTTTGCTGCTGTTGTTGTTCGTGCCGGCCAAGTTATACGCTACTGTCTTTGGAGAATGGAGATGGACCACACAAGCCCATCGGTATCAGCAGTATCCAGGGCAGACGGATTCGGTTGTCGCGTAGTCTCCTATCATGACATGTTGTAGACAAGTACAAGTGTCGGGTAGGCATGCATTCCGTGCAGTTTGCGCAGTGCATGTTGCTGTTGTTGTGGTTGTGGTGGTGGTGGTTGTTGTGGTGATGATGAGACGATGTTTCGATCTCACATACGATCATGTGACGCTTGCCAAGACACGCTGTGTCATAGGGCGAACTGTGTCAGATAAGATGGCCGCCAACGCCAATGGCGATTAATCGCTGTTTCCGTTGGTTGTACCGCTCGTTCACCATCGGTTCAGCCTGCCCAGCTTTCTCCGCACAGCCAACGCTACGTGATCACTTCGAGAGTGCACGAAATTCGAGAATCGCACGCGCGGACACGTCCGAAGCCGCCTGCGTCCACTGAGATCTCGTTTCAGAGATGCTTTTGCAGGTGATTTTATCACGCAATCGACTGTAAATGCATCTTCTGAAATGAAATCTACCCATATAGCACCACCACGCGCTCACCACCCTGGCATGCGCAGCGACTCCATCAGACTCCTCAGACTATGCTACGGTGTGTATGCCGTTGACGCCGCCGGTAGAACGAAAGGTAACAACTCTCTGAATGAATAAACTGCGGCACCACGGTATGGTGTTGCAGGTGTTGCACAGCTTAACTCAGTAATCTCAGCCTCTCTCCCGCTGGAGACCAGCTATAAGGAAAAATGGCAAAGCATATGTTTAGAGACGTAAAGGTGCTTTGTTGTGCTTAATATTAGTGCATTGATAAGTTCTGCCTATACTATATGCTTATGTATATATGCTTTTGTTTAATATATTTTTTCTATTTGAACTAAAATTACCGCAAAACTCCACTTAAACTTATAATTATTTGTTATGATATCTCATTTATTAACAGTTGTACTATATATACGCATGTGCCGTTTTGCACGGGGTGATGGCTAAAGTATATTTGAAGCGGCAAAACGTTATGTATCGATCTGCTTGCATGTGTAAGCATATATATACAGGGTGTGACTGAAAGAATTTTATAGCGATACATAAAATTGTAGAGCTCGTTAAAACGAATATTTTTTCCAATGGTACATGTGCTCTGAGAAGTCTTGTTTCGGAGTTACAGTGAAATTACTACAATTTGTGACACTGGTGTTTTTGCCCGACATAGGAGCACAAAATGTGCTGTTGCGAGACAACCAGTCTTCCTAGACAGAAACTAAGCACACCGTCGTGTTTGTGATAAAATTCTGCTCCATCTGATGAATATGCAAGGCCGGTCAGAAGACGCGACATAGTCGCTTAGAAGAAAATTCGCCAAAAATAAAGTTCTTTATTAGCGTTCACGCCAAATACTTTAGAATCATAACCGTACGACCACCCATGTGTTCAAAGCTAACATATACAGCAAATGCGCATGACGATCATTTTGGTACCTGGTGATGATTTCATGACGATCATTTTGGTACCAAACGTATGGCAATGCGAGCTGTGGTTGCGGAGTAATTACGATTTTTCGGAGGGCATGTCCAGATTAAGTGCATGAAAAATGACGCGCTGCGGCTGTCGCGCGACACGTCGGCGGTAGTGAACGTCGCCACACAGTCATTTTACATGCACTTAATCTGGACATCCCGCCGAAAAATCGTAATTACTTCGCAACCACAGCTCGCATTGACATATGTTTGGTACCAAAATGATCGTCATGAAATGCGCATTTGCTGTATATGTTAGCTTTGAACACGTGGGTGGTCGTAGGGTTATGATTCTAAAGTATTTGGCGTGAACGCTAATAAAGAAATTTATTTTTGGCGAATTTTCTTCTAAGCGACTATGTCGCGTCTTCTGACCGGCCTTGCATATTCATCAGATGGAGCAGAATTTTATCACGAACACGACGGTGTGCTTAGTTTCTGTCTAGGAAGACTGGTTGTCTCGCAACAG
The DNA here is from genome assembly GCA_003439945.1 of Dermanyssus gallinae. Classification (NCBI taxonomy): domain Eukaryota; kingdom Metazoa; phylum Arthropoda; class Arachnida; order Mesostigmata; family Dermanyssidae; genus Dermanyssus; species Dermanyssus gallinae. The sequence goes on along the minus strand of QVRM01004355.1, from coordinate 54,432 downwards.
CACATTTTGAGCTCCTATGTCGGGCAAAAACACCAGTGTCACAAATTGTAGTAATTTCACTGTAACTCCGAAACAAGACTTCTCAGAGCACATGTTCCATTGGAAAAAATATTCGTTTTAACGAGCTCTACAATTTTATGTATCGCTATAAAATTTGTTCAGTCACACCCTGTATATATATATATATATATATATATATATATATATATATCTGCTTGCATCTGTAAGCATATATATATATATATATACTTTTTTTGTAGAACCGTCTTCTCCAGACGGCAAATGTAATTAAATTTGGTAATTACTTATTAAGCTTAATTGCACATTTTCAACAGTTGTAACAATTAATGGCATTTTGCAGAAAAGTCCTTCGTCCGTGTCTGCTCTTGTAAGTGTATCAACATCCCACGTATTACATAACGGTGTTTATTAGGTTTTTAATTTTTAAATTGCGCTATGAGACTTATCCAAATACACATGCTTTTTTAAATATGTCCCACAGAATTAGACTAATTTGTTGTTTAAGTTTGGTTTTGCATAACTCACTAGATAACTCTAAAACACGTCTAAATAGATGAGGAAATTTGGCACTTATGTTTACCAGCCGATCATTAGCCTTAATATTAATTGTGTGCTGCTATGCCGAGCAACAACAACAGTGTCACGGATTTTACAAATATCACTGTCACTCCAAAACAAGACTTCTCAGAGACCATGCTCTATAGGAAAGAATACTTAACGAGTTCTACAATCCCCTATGGCGCCTTCTCAGTATTCCTAGGAAACCCTGTACATATGTGTATATAAAACTAATTCGATCTTTCCGTACGTTTTAGCGGATCCTGGAACTCGTAAAAATCGTATATTTGTCAATGTAATAGGAGCGCAGAAATGTCTTGTTTCAAAGTTAGAGTCTGTTCACTAAAATGGGTTTATACTGTGACTGGTTGGACATCACTTCTCTTAAAATGTGTTATTGCGAGAGATCGAATTGTTTGATGAAGAAGCTGAACGCACCAATAAAATTCTGCTTTGCCAGAAAGACAATCAACGTTGGTAAGAATAAAAGTCGTACGAAATCGATTGTGGTTCGACTCGTGATATGATTACCGTAAACCGTTTTTCCCCGACTCCTGATCTCGGAATCCCTCATTAGCAGACCAAAGCACTAACGGCTGGTATGCGGCATGTATCTGGCGGCCGCTAACATTCACTTTTTGTTAACATGGTGTTTGATGCGAATCCGACATCAGGGGGCAAGGAAAGCTGCATACTGTAATCATATCACGATTCACGAAACCAACATCGATTTGGTACCAGAATGATTTTCCAATGCATTTGTTTTATCAGCGTAGCGGCACATTTCCTTGGTAATGGGCGTAACAGATAAAAAAAATCTGGCACCATAAGATCACAATTTTGCAAACTGTTCTTAACATGACTATTCTTGTTTTGCTAGCCAACGTAGCATGTCCCTTGAACGAAGCAGGGTTTTCTTCCATCGTGCTGGCCTGTTAAGTGTCTTCTTCAAACAATGTTCTCTTGCAAGGGCCCAATTTTAAAGTAAATTTTTCAATTTCCATCTATCACTGCAAAAAAAGCCCCTCGGCATGGAGACCCGTGGTATGCGTCCGTGGTATAATTCCAGTACAAGCCTCGCGGATGCGTTCTATAAACAGGTCCAACGTACGCTTCACGAAGTAAGATTTGATCTTACCTATGCTTTTAAGAGATGGCTTTAAAGAAAAAGGGGCAAGTGCGTGAATAGAATAATTTACTATAAGTTAAATATTTATTTTAAGTAAGTTTAGTGTGATTTTTTAGTTCTGTGTCAATAACGTTTTCTATTAAAATCGTGGCCGCGGTGGCCTTGCTACGCATTTCTTCGATATGTCTGCTGAATTACAGCCGGGACTAGACAGCCAAAGCTAGTTCAATATTTACTCATTCACTCATAATGCAATGATAGTCTGCGGCCTACGAGCCTTGACTAAATCGTAGTACTTTTCTTTTTGGCGATGTTGACTGTCAGCTTGTTTTCTTGGTCTCTAATAGTAATAAAGTTTATCCGCGGCATGCTGCGTATCAAATTATACATGGTTCTCTCTATAGAAAATCGAATATAGGGTATTTCAGGAAGTTTGTCTCTTCTAAAGCAGTCGAATGCAGTTTGAAAATCGATAAAGCGGCATTTGTCATTTCGTTTTGATCTTGCCGGCTTTTTACGTGGTTTGCGACAAAGAAGATAGCGTCAGACCTAGATCGTCCTCTTAGAACTCCATGTTCTTTGCATAGCAAATCTAGACCTACAGCGCCGTATAAGATTTGTTTTCTCAAATCTTCCGGTAGTTTACCGCTGCGTAGGTATGCGTTGTGCAGTTTGGTAAATGCGGCGGGCACAGAATATTTATACATGTTTTAGTAACATCTCACACAATTTGGTCTGGGCCCGCAGATTTACCATTTATTCTTAGTTTGATTATTTTGGCGACTCCTCTTCTGTAAAAGCTCGCTAATAATAGGCAGTATGAGGCCACTTTGCGAAGAGCATTCATGCTCTTCGAGCACTTTGTTGCACGTGTGTGACATGCTGAATGGTGCCATACGTTCGTTTCTTTTCTTGTTTAACCCATTTCAAATTCCGATTCACGTCAGCGAGTTATTATTGTACTACATCTGGGCAGAATCCTTGTAACTTCAAATGTTGTTTTTTATGGCTTCCCATTGTTCAACAAACCATGGTTTGTGCGCAGTGGGTTTACGTGGTTTACGATTTTCTTGTGCATGAGATCTAAATTGTCCATCGGATAGCTCTTTCAGTAACACGGATACTGTCTGGTATTGGGTGAATAAGTTGGAGTTCTTGTTGTGATATCTGGGGCTTCAATGAACGGCTGAGGGTGCCATGTATTCTGAGGACGCATTTGGATTGCTGGTCGGGTGGGTGTAAATTGAACCTGATTTTATAGTGTTTTTGGTGAGCTAAACGAGTTGAATGCATCTAGCTAATTATTGATTGTGGCTGCTATGCTGCGCTCAGTACGACACCGACCGCATTGATCCTATTCCATTATCTTTAAATAGGTAACAGTTTAAGTTGGCCCCTATTACAATATGCTTATTTGCATCGGTTCAATACCTCATTGCGCCTCCAGTATAATGTATTATAACAACGGATTGTCTACCAAGTAGAATATGGATGCATACCCGGCAATATGATTTTAAGTCCGACACTACCTTGCGGTGTATTTAAGTAAGTGTCGAGCACTCTATCGTTCTGACGGCGATAGCCACACCCGAACCGACCCCACATTGGGTCGGCTGCTACCTTGAGATTTGATTGCGAGTTCATGATATATTTTGTGCTGTGTGAACTCATTTATATTTGCTGTGTTCATTCAAACGTTTCGATGAAAAACATAATATATGGGTAAATAAAGTCGTTTTCGCCTGACATATTATTTAACAATTCCAGTGACTTAGCATTTCATACCATATATTTGTATTGATTTTGTGTATGTATTTGCTGTGTTGCGGGTTGTTTTAATGCTTCGTGTCAATTTTTCGAAGATATGAATAAGAGATCAGCCTATTCTTTAGTTTGTCTGCTGCGCTTAGTTTCTGCGTTCGTCTTTTTCTCTACACCGTTCATTTTAAACGGTTTATTTTTTCGTGAAAAGGCAAACGTTTATCTCTTTCGACTAAATTCCAGGTTCAGCAGTTCGTTACATTTGTCGGCTATTATGTTTGTATGAAAACAATTATAATACGCCTGGTTCATCCCTAAAAGTTTCGTCACTTTAACATCTACATCATTACCCACAATCCGTACTATATATAGCTGTACATCCTCACATGTGCGAATCAAATTAAGACGGCTCACAAATAACGCTTTTATGCAGGATCTTCCGGGCATGTTTTGAACATTTACGACTTTCGAATCCTCGAATTTGTGCGTGCCAGTTGTTGTGCGTTGTTCACGATATGTCACGCATCCTTCTTTTTCAACTGTCACCCCATGCCTACTTGCCTAGACGACAGTTGAAAAAGGGTGATTCTTCTTCGAATGCATGACTTGTTTTGGGTGACTGCAAAAGGTTTTTAGAGAAGCTACTGGAAACTACTGTATACACATGGACATTATTGCAAGCTTATCGGAAACTGTGAGCCAGTATTATAGAGTTTAGTCTCGCTAACAAAATGCCCTCCCTTCTTCTTCTACTGGAGTAGAAACTACTCTTAAATTATGTTAAACAATGAAAGTAAGCTAGCCACCTAAAGTTGCGTTGGATGCTCAATTGATCTGCCGTAAGAGTCATGAGCAAGACTTGAGTTACTAAATCTATGTGTGTGTCTAGATTAGATTGAAGTAAGGTGGGTTGGGATGTATTAAATGCTCGACGGGATCTTATCATGATCAACGACTGTTGGATGGTAGCTCACCCAACGCAATTAATGTGCGACGGTGTGGTTGAACGAGCCCCTACCCGGTCCTCAATGTACGCAAGTGGCATAAGAAGCCTTGCTGATCCTAGATAAGTGCGTTTGAACGTCCTTATGATAGGTGAGCTCGCTACAAGCCAGTTTCTAATGTTTGAGATCAGTTCTTTAAACCGTACTTCCCGACTGCCCTGTATAAAAATAGCCCGTCTAATTACTCTTGGGGTTTCTGACCAAAATATGATTTCATGAGAGCATGCGCAATCAGCTTCGAATTAACAGGGCACACTGTCAATCAGTATTCTACAGCGGAGCGCCTAATATGACGTTCCTATATTTGAGATGGCCTGAGGTTATTTTATTAGACTGGACCTACACTAGTAACTAGAAGGACCTTGAGAAAAAAGAGTGTTCGCCAGGCACGTCGTCGCGTGCACAGGCCGCACTCGCACACTGATCCAATCAGTGATCTGTTGAAGGAATAGCGGGTTTGGTAACCTCTATGGCTTTCTACAATAGCTCATGGGAAAGGCTTTAATACGACCTTAGTATGGTGTGAAAGGCAATCTTTAAAAGCCATCACAAACCTCTACGCGTTCAAGGAAAATCTTGGAAATGTCAACTTAGTGATTGCAGCATATTTGGGAACTCCTATAAAAACTAGAGCCTCGTCGCTGAAAACAATCAGTGTTTTCTCCCGACAAAGGCGCTAATTGTAGCTGGTGTTACACTCGATCTGGGCTGCAAACCCATACATACAAAACACACAGAATATCTGCCCATGGCAGCGCATGTATTTGTTAAAGTATATCGCCAAGGCAGTCAGAAAGGATGAAAATCAAGTTGTACGTCTGACTTTATATCCGGGTTTAACGCAGCTTTCAAAAGCTGAACAGTGAAATCAACTACAAATATGGATACGAATTTGTGCAACAATTATACTCTAGCTGTGAACAAGAAATTTTAAGTTTTTGAAACCCATGGGAGATACCATTGGTTATATTCTGGTATTGGCTATGCAAATTGTGCACCTATGAAATTGTCAACTTTAACTATGTTACAAAATGCCCTTTAGATTAAGTTTTATTTTCATTATATTTAAATGCATACTGTTTGTTTATAACTTGTATATTGTTGTCACATTTTGAACGTTATTGATAACATGACATTAAAATAATTAAACTTTAAATACATGTATCATATAAAAATAGATGTAGCATATATCATATGCATTATTAATGCCAATTCATAATATCATAGTTATTTTACTACACGTCATATTTATATATATATATATATATATATATATATATTTATATATGTGTACTATTACTACATAGCAACCTTAACTCAGTTTATAATTATTCTGAGAGACTGCATCTAATGGCCGTACATATGGAAATATGTAGGGTTTTCCCAACAATCTTTGAGACAGCATGCCCGTTGCATATCGTCGGTATAGTTTATTATCTCTTCTTAATGAGTAGCGTTCAAGGTAAAATTAATCGACACAGGGATCAAACCGGCGACACCCGGTGATAACAACCTTGTCTAGCGCACTAACCCCCTAGATCACATCGCCACTTTTTACGTTGGCCTTGATACGGATACTTCATTGAATTATAGTTTTAATTACTTTTTACATGCTTGCAGGTATTCTCATATACGAACATACAAGTTTGTATCATTTGGCTTAAGCAACTATATAATAACATGGCGGAATGCAAATTACCGCCTCTGCCTGAGCATTGCCCTGATAGACAACTATCCTAAATGTTGATTTGCAGTTTTGTCCTTATTTTGGTGTTTTGACTGACAGAGGCTTATACACTAAACAAGCAACATGTAATATACTAAACACATAAAATCTTGTCTCGGTATCTGCACATAGTGTTTTTATTTTGATTACAGGCGAACGCATGATTCAATTGATTCTCTGAGACGCGGCCCCCATACTTCATGTTATGCGTGTGCTACACTTCAAAGTGGCCTCGCTATTTACCAGACGTTTCTCACTTAAGTCAATCGTTCTTCCGAAGGGTAACATATTCCGGTGTCAGAAGGGTAACATATTTTGGTGTCAGAAAGGTAACATATTCCGGTGTCAGAAGGGTAACATATATGCTTATGGTCAAAGTACAATAGCGCACATTTTTTAACCGATTGCTTTAAACCCTATTTGGAATCACCGCAGAATATCTCTCTTTCTCTATCTTTCTTTTATTCGTTCAATCTCACTGCACGAATTTTTATTTTTGGTGAGCCTTTTATTATTAACTAATTATTAGCAGCTTAGACGAAGAACTCTTAATGCCATATTTGGTAGGATAGTATTGTAGGGATTGCATGCGACTCAGATGCTATGAGCATAAAGAGTAGATGTCGAGAACTTGTCAGTTATGCAGCTCAGTAGTTCCAAATAGAGATTTTTTTTGTACGATACCTTTATGCCCATTAGTTGCAATTGTGAAATTAAAAATTGTGATCTAAAAAGTAGCGGTAATTACATATTTTACAATCCAATGCGAAAACAGCGATGACGTTAAGGTCTTACAAGCTAGACAAGAGTAGGCAATCGATTCAAACATTATCTCTCGCCTTAATTGTCGTCTGCAGTTTTTCTTCGTCTTATTAGTTCCGGACGTTACGCAGTTTTTCCCTTTCAGCGTGTTGCGCCACTCAGCCTACGGCGAAGGAACATGGTGACATAAAGATGCCGGGGTCAGGTCATCTTCGACCTCATACCATTTTCGTACTTGAATAATGGACAGCTTTATAAATTTAACTGCCACCGTATCGTTTGATTCACGTCCAGCCCAGTGACGTGGTGCACTTGCGTGCGCCTTGCGACTGGAGGAGACACATAGGTGCACGGGTTTGCTCCTCGCCGTTGCACATTTGTATTTAAGGGGTCCGCCTTACGAAGAAATGCAAAAGCAATTCCTTGGGCGTTAAAAGTTGGCTGAGAGTTAGCCCGAAAGTTTAAACATCGGCAAACAAAAGCACTTTCACTAGTTCTCTAAATCCACAAATCCGTTCAGGAAGATCTTCAAGAGGTCAAAAAAGGTCGAAAAAGAAGAATAGTGGTCGACGCTTGGTCGACACTTTTTAGTTACGGAATGGGAGATAGCTCTTAGATTCCATCGGTAATTGCTAGTTGTCTGCTAGCAGTCGTGATGTTTAAGACGTTTGTTTCCGGTGAACGACTAATGGTGTGCATACAAGGCTGCTCAAATGTGTTCCACGGGGGTTGTCTTAACCTCGCGCTCTCTAAGGATGCGCATTCGGTTGCGTGCGGACCCTTTGACACCCAGGAACCATGAACGGCCGACTGAGTAAACTACGGTGGAAGTTTGTGAAACTATGGTTAGTACACACGGAAGTGCAGGAGCTGGTTGCCAAAATCGAGGCAATTCCTCAGGAAAAGTTCACCGCACCCCTTTCGATCATAGGAGGAGGTTTCAATTCTACGATGTGACAAGATTAGCATGGCACATTTAGTAGTATTAGTATTAGTTTAAATAGCGGAATGCAAAGGTATTAGTATTAGTTTAAAAAGCGGGCAATGCAAAAGAACAAGAAAGCACGGCTGGCACACAGCAGAGAAGGAGGTGACGCCACCGAAGCAAGGTCGAGGGAGCCTGCTAGAGAGACCAACAAAAACAACCGCTCAGGCGCCAAGAGAAGCTCGGCTTTTGCAGAGTTGAGTAATAACAGTAGCAACCTAAACAGCACCGTTTTTGAGATGGACCCACCGGGTGGTGGTACAGCGACGTCAGCTTGGAAGCTACATACTCATGATGGTAATGTTGTGTTCTGTGTGGTGCTGCGTGACGAAGATTACGCAAACTGTTGCAGAAATGAATTCTGGCTTAAAGTAATCCTGTTCCGTCGCTGGGTTGGGGACGTCCCCTACGAGAAGATGGATAAGGAGAGTTTTATTGCGCCCAAAAAGGCCAGTTCTAGAACTGCAAGTGTAGCGGCAAGCGTACTTCTTTAGAATTGTGAGTAAATTAAGGGGGCAATGGATCTTGCACGTGATGACATGTTTAAGTTGGTTGACATGCACTACTCGCGGAGACACTTCAGCGGGACAAACTGCATATGAATGTTATGTGTGTGTCAGCAGCTGGCTGTCTTACCTGCGGGTGGTCGGGCTTTAAACAGCTGCAGAGTTGCAACCCGACAATGCCAGCTATCGTCGGCGGTGATTTTAATGTCATAATCGATTGTGGGGCCAACGATGATAAAACTGAGGTGTTGCTTGAGGTTATGGAAGAAAAATATCGGTCTGAGATGTGCAAATGCGCGTGAAGATTATACATATTTAAGTCACAGTAGAAGCAGCATCATCGACTGTTGTTTTACAACTTTGTCAGCCGTGAATCCAAAAACCCGAAAAATCGATGTTTTCAATGTGGCGGCCCAGGAACACTAACTAGTGTTGGCCGTTGTCGTTATTCCCGGTATTTGGCGAGAACGTCATAATCCGACGCGCTGGACTGCAATGAGACGGATTGATGTATCACTTTAGGACAAAGCGATAGGCGGTCTTGAGGCGAGTCCTGGCATCAACACCACCTCTGACCAGCTGGAGAGCACGATGAGAACGTGGAGTGAAGTGAAAAAGATTATGGCAGAAGAGATCACGTCCGTGGTTTTCAAAATCTCTATCGTTGAGTGGAGTGGCGTCAGAGCGCACATTGAAGAATACTTTTTGCAGTTTGTTTATTTGGCGGACTGAGCACATGGCTATGCTGGCCCTTCCACCGGAGCAATTCGACTTTAGGAGAGACCGAGGTGCGTCCAAGTCCTCCAGTCAAAAATCGAACGAGCTGTGGCACAACCCAAAGGTCATCTGTATGCAGCCTTTATTGACTGCATCAAGACCTTTGGCACAGCCGCTTGTCATCAGGTGATTAAAGCATTCCAACGGGCGGGGGTGGGTGAGTCTTTCCTGAGTGTAATATCACGTTTCTTTGATGAGGACACTTTGTTGGTAGACGGTGAGCAGGGTGTATTAGAGATTAAGCAAATTATGGGAACTCCGCAAGGTGACCCGCTAAGCCGCATCTCGCTTATGTTTTTTCTTGCTGACCTTGTCGGTTACGTCCGTCAGGGGTACCAAAGAACCCGTGATGGTAATGTATGCAGATGATATCGTGATCGCTTATTGCGACCTAAATGCCATCAAGCGCATTGCCACTATGGTAGAAACGCGCATATAAACAAAACAGTTCAGAAGGCACTTGTCTCTTTTTACCGGGAAGTTGGCAATGTCCGACGGCTGTCCGTTTTCTCAGCAGTGAGGCTCTTCATGGTTAAGTTTAGCCCGGGGTTGAAGTATGGCCTTGACAGAGTGTGGAACCATGTTTTTTCTCGGAGTGGGAGGCTAAAGTCGAACAGGCCAGACGGGAGGTCGGAAGCTTGGACGTTTCAATGCCTTGCACCTTTGGTCTGATCCTGCATGCGACAGTTGCCACGTATACGCCAAGTACATAGTGCATGGTTATTGCTACCTAGTATGTTCAAACGCCACCTTTCATGAGGAGTATGAAATTTGCACCTGCCGGTTCTGTCTGTAGAGGTGTGCCAGGTGACGTGCAGTGGAATGCACAGCCCTGGAACAACAATTGTTGCAAATCTCTCACGCCGGAAGCGTGAAGAAGATGGCGCAATGTGAAGAAACCCTATAAAATGTATATTAAACCCAATTAGTGTGAAATAGACATAAATAGCGCTAAATGCTATTCAGTCACCACTTAACACTACATCTATGAGATTTGACTTGCGCGTTGGAACCCTTACGGGGTTGCACAGCATCAAATCTTTGTGTGCAATATCGATGGCACCCCTTAAAAGGAGTACAGCCCTAAAGTATTGTCTTGGTTTAGACAGAGCTTGCTTGATATCCTCGAGAAGAATCTTACAGGCTGAGATCGTTCGAGGGACTTCTACTGCTGTTTCTCGTGAACGGTACCCTTGCTTTTCAAAACGGGGCTGCATCTATTGGTCACCAGGGGGGAAAGCACCTTATACGCGACAATTTTACTCGCATATCCTGCTATTTTGTATAGTATAGATAGCCAATGTATATATTAAACAGTGTTAATCCCATAACGAAACCCTAAGGTACGCCGTAATTTTCAAAAACAGGTTTACTCAAACATTCCTGTTGCCTGTCAGATAAGCAGTCTTCAAGTATGTCGTATCTTATTCTGCGTAGCCCTAAAGCCTTCAATGTATTTACTAATCGTATCTAATCTACACAATTGAATGTTCTCAGTAAATAAAAAAAAAGACCAGACAAACTTGTTGTTTTTTTATATTGCCCCAATAAAAAAAATAACTTTAATCATTGCATCTTCAGTATTACGGCCTCTCCAAAATCTGAATTGTCCTGAACAGATAGTGTCGTTTTTTTCAATAAAATCGACTAGTTGAGATTTCATTATTTGTTCGAGAATATTGCCAAATAGAGTCGTAATAGAAATAGGTATAATGTTATGGAGGCAAATAAAAACATATCACTACGAGCATAATAAAATTTTATCAAGAAATGATTTGTTATTATTATTTCACCCCATTTATAAAGCGGCGTAACTAAACTAGTGACTTAAATGTCGTGAGAAAATTCCAGTTTATAACCACAATTTGTAAAGGCGTTCCAACAATGGTGTCAAAACATCTGCATTTTTCTTCACAAGTTTTGTAGAAATTGTATCGGTTCCCTCAATTGCTGAGTTTTTTAGAAGTTTAATAGCTTGCAGCCCTTCAGTTAAGGGTAGTGTTACGCGAATTATTTTGCTTGTTGGGACTTTAAGATCAATTAGAAGTGCTTTACTACTGGACCCTGCGGATTCCGGAATCTTAGTTCCAATCTCTGCTAGATGTATATTGAGATAATTTAGTTTGTCTGTAAGCAATCCTTCAGAAATATCTTGCTGATCTTCAATGTAAAACTGTTATATATATGCCTGTAATTTAAGAACTATGAACAAAATTTCATCATCACGGAGTCGACTCTGCCTTTGAGTGCCGCGTATTCCAAGCATCGGGCTTATGTGTGCATTTGATTAGCGTTTAGTTACAAAGTGCAGGCTACGTGCTTTATCATGGCCATAATGTACTAATCGACGAAAACCTACATCCGTATCGGTTCAGCGAGCTCAAGCTTTACGGTCTACTGATTACCACACAGCCGTCGAATACTGCTAATGGTTTCTGCAGAATAGAAAGACCCAGGCTGAGTTCCTGCAACTGTGCTGTTCACATATGAAGCTCCGTGTACACAAGAGGGTGTATTTAAGACACACAATTCTCACTGCTCAACTAATAACAACCAGCCTATAACCCGCCAGTTACTATTGTCGTTTGGTAACGTCGAGTCTCCGTAAATATGTGGGCTGGCGTGGTTAACAACTACTTTATAGGTCCCATTAACTTTTCGAAAGGTTAAATGGTGACGCGTACCACACATTTATTGGTGCCCAGGACCTTTCCAGAATTGCTAGTGGATGTTCCGGAAAGTATTGGGAAGCTCTGCCAGCTCGATAAAGCACCTGGAAGTGCTGCGAAGCAACGACGTTGCGGTACTGAGATACCTAAAGGTACCTTCGCGCATCAGTGGATTGGCCTATGCTACATTAGGTAACAGCCTACAAATATGGTGATCATCAAGTCCTGGCCGCCATATTTCGTTCACCGCATCAAACACCGATCCATACAGATAATAGTTAAAATAAAAACATATCAGTACGAGCATTGTAACATTTTATCAAGAAATTATTTATTATTTTTATTATTATTTACAGTTTAGTCTCTTCACTTTGACTCCTAAACAGTCATATCTGCCCCTCATTCCGTCGGCTGGCCTTAGCCGTGGTTATAGCCTTAAGGTTATTGTCGAAGTAGTCGTAGCAGTAGTAGTAGTAGTAGTAGTGGTAAACTCAGCTGTGGCCCGCTCTGGCCCGTTGGATTCGCTCATGCGCGTTCGGCGCCAGCCCGCGGGAAAAGCTTCGGCACGAGAAGGCGTAACCGGCAATCTGGCTAGGCCTAGCCACCTAGCCCGGGGGGTGGTGGGGGGGGGGGGACGGGGGTTGCCAGTGGCCGTACTGGTTGGGTGCCAGCACTGCCTAATGCAGCGTGACGTGTTAGCGTGCCGCGAAACGATCGCCCGTCGTCGAGTGTCACAAACCTCGCTTTGGTGCCGTCCGGTTCCGTCGGCCGGCGGAGGGGTAGTCGCGGCGCACCGAACCCCCGAACTCGGGCACTAATACGCTCGCAAAGCGATTGTAAATGAACGCCCATTTGCTGCAAAAGATTTGCTGCGTACGCATTACTAATTGGATAACGACACGCGACGACTGGCAGCGCGATGAATTTGTTTTGTTCTCTGGCATGCTTCAAAGACGACGCACAGGACACAGTCACACACACTTAACGTGATAAATATATATATTTATATACTTATTTATATATATATATATATATATATATATATATATATATATATATATATATATATATATATATATATATATATATATATATATATATATATATATATATATATATATATATATATATATACATATATATATATGTGGAGACATGTGGATATGTGTGTATATAACCCACCGCCGCGGGCATGCCAACCGAATATATTGGAGGCACAAAAAGGTCAATTCCCCCGAGAATATACTTTTATATCTGGAAGGCCCTAAGCGTGGCATCAAGATGGCCAACGTGCCGCTAGAACTGCCTCGTACAAGACTTCTACACAACAACCCGACACGCTGCGTGGCAACACAACACATCTGTGGAATTGTATTAATAAAACATTTCGTAGACATAACCGCTCAGTAGAACTACTGCCGCTTCTTACGTTAGCTCGATCTGTTACTGATACACGAGAATTCGCCAATAGACTTAATGGTGGCACTTTGCAACCAGTGGCTCGCTTACCATTGCGCTATGGACCAACAACTCGTTCAAATGCTATTCAGTATCAATCATCCTGGTTTACACATTTTTAATCAAACAAGAAGCGAGCTAGAGCTATGGAGCTATGGGGTACTCGGCAAATTCTTACAATTGGCAGCGCCCTGCATTGTCGGCACTCTAACAAAACAGCAGTAGCAAATTGTGAATCTCTCGTTCTCGTTAGGTATCTTCTCTAAGCTTCTCAATACCTCTTTTGTGGCTCCGCTTTATAAAATGCTATTCGCGAGCTGGCTAACTATGGGTTTAAAATATTTGAAAATATTGCTCTGTCAAGCTTTAAGTCAACATTTGGAGTCTATGGAGGTTTTGTAGTCTCATCGGCTTGACTTTCGCTATGATCGATCTGCGGTGTTGGCTTCCGCCCTCTTGGAGTCTTTCTAGACGTTGCCGCGGTCTTCAATTGTCTCAATCATTCATTTATCCTTCAAAAGTTGCAGGCAATAGCGGCTACGGTTCCGCCCGTATCTAATTTCATGAATTCAAGCTGTGAGAGCTGGGTCGGCCGAATCCTTATGGAGATTTGTAGGTATCGGCATTCCCCAAGGTTTCGTGGGTAAACTTTTACTATTCTTGTTGTTCACTAATCTTATTCTGTTAGGCCGTTTTTTTCAGCTCAATGTCTTTGAGGTCCGTTCGGTGTCGCCCCATCTCCTTTCACAAGTGGAATCAGTCGAAAAATGTTTACTAAATTTGGCTATGTCGTTAATACAAGTGAAAAAAACGTGATTGTATACCGAGCTCCTTAGTTGAATCTGCACTTCAACAGAAATGTCTGCTAGGAAAAGCTTCCTTGGTTCATCTACTTTCTAGCATTGGTCCTAGCGGAGATTACACAATGTCTCGATCGTCTATTACATAAATGCATGAACTGGCTTGTACACCTAGGTTTCATTAAGCCCAAATGCTATGCTAACATTTACCCCCCCCTCCCCATAGTGTGCAGCTTATCGACGTTTCCATGGATGGCCTGATCTTAATCTACTAAGCTTGTTCCCGCAAGTCTTCCTCTGTGGCATTCTTATAATAGGGGGGGGGGGGGGGGTTGAGGTTGTCCCACGTCGGACTCGAATATTAGAAATGATGTTCTAAGAGCCATATTTAGCATACGACGCAGATCTGTCAGTGATATTTTTCTGCCCATAATCTTCGCCCCCGTTGACTCGCTCTGCCTGCTGGAGGTTGCCATGTAATGGGCGAATTTTTGCGACAACCAAAGCGTTATTAAACGTAGTTCCGGAACTTGTTGTGTACCGCTTCTGACTATTTCTGTTACCTTCTTGAGCGTTGCAAAGTATGTGCTTGAACTGCATCTTTCTCAAACGGCAGACCTTTTAATTGATTGAACTCAGGTTTTGTTGGTTTGTAATAGAATGAATGTATGCCTGAAAGAACTGACATCCAAGTACCCAAGTAAATAAATGATATACATAAATGTGTGAACAACGAGATATTAAGTATAATGTTCATCTATGTTAAGCTTTAGTAATCGTGCGATCCAATCCGGAACTAATGTGCTGAACGAGTTCAGCTTAAATTCTCAAAATTGTGAAACTGCACGGCCAACGAAATTACACTGCTTGCACAAAAGACAAACGTTTGTCTTTGAAAACATAGTTTAAGGCTTTAATGAATAACGACGTTTAATTGGATTAACTTGCAATACTATTACTTTTCTTCAAATCAAATTAACAATTTATCAATGAGATACTGTTCTGCATTATCTGGTATTACAGATCACGGGTATTCGAATCTAAATTATACACTCGGCAAACAATACGTGAGCAGAATTATTCGCTCGGACAGGCAAACAAAATTGCATTTAACACAATCTGTGCTACCGACTTAACCAGTTGGGCCTGGCAATGTCCGCTGGCCCACAGACTTCATATGTCTTCTGCCGCTGGACATCCAAAGAGAAACGCTGAAGCCAGAGTGCGCAGAACCATACATCTGCCGTGGCCAGCTTGAGTCAGCCAGGGAGTTTCAGTGAGAGATGCTTTGCGAGGTAGTCAAGTCTACTAAACGTCTCGCACCCTAGGGGCGAGAGGAAGTGTGCGCTACCCGCGACGAAATGTGTTCACACTATGTTTTGCTTTGCAAGTGTGGCCACAAAACCTGGCGCGGTAAAAATAAACAACAAACGAAATAAACCGTCAGTTACTATGCCATCTCAGAAGCAGGCAACTTGCTAAATAGCCTCATCACACAGTTGTCAAGATACAATACGCTCGGGAGTCTGCTAGAACAAAGCGGGTCCCAAGAGATGTTCTTGCCAAATGTCCGACAAATTGGTGCGTGCCTTGGGAAGGTGGTGTAAGCTCTCTCGGTGCGCGTAGACATAGTAAAACAATTTGTAGGCCATTTTGCCGACGGCATGCGGTCTCTTCATGGCGTGTTGAAAGTGTACCTGAAATTGGACTATGCGGCTACGATGTGTGCAAAAACTAAGATCCCTACGTGAACGGCTAACTAATAGTAGAATGTGGCAATTATACGCTGCAGAAGAAGAATTTATAATGTTTATAGGGTATCACTATTTAGTTTAAATCTAGCGGTTTACTGTTGCGTCCAGTTATAGAACGTCCTTTTAACATATTGTAGACTCACCAACGAATTGAAGATAAACCTCAGGTAAAGTTTCACATTGCCAGTGCGTACATTGTCAGTTCCTGATCATACGAGAAACCCAGGCACACATTGCACAAACAGCATTGGCAGCATGACTTGCATTGGCGATATATAATATTAGGCTTTAATGAATAGTGAAGTCAACTGATGTTTATATACATTTACCCTGTAGTGCCAAAGTGTGCGCAAATATATGGTGTGCTGATCTGCCCTGTGATAGCCCGCCGCCACAGGGCTTGGCAAGTTACGCTGGTCAGCTTACAAGCGCTGTGTCATAATCTCCTGCGAAACCATAGGGAACGGTGGGTCTAACATAGGATATTCGAAAGAATTAAAATTGTCTATTTTATCGTAAATGAATGGCGTTTTACACCAAGCCCAAACTATCCACTGCAAGCTCTATCACAAGACACTTCTTCGAGAAAAGCTACTCATGAGCCTAGAAAATGCCCGAACTGTGAAATTATGTTTTTTGTGCCAACACGGGGCACAAGAAACACAACTCTCTGCACTCAATGTGAGCTTCAAGTCCATGTCCAGTGCACCCAAGTTATCACTCACGATGTTGTTAATCGTCCTGATAGCTTCCTTGAGTTCATGTGCCACAACTGTTAGCCGCCCGCCGATGACGATGCAGACAGTCTTGACAGCATATCCCTTGGCGACGGTGAGACACATGGAAGTGCGGTGGACGACAAATTGCCTATGCGCGCACTTGTAAAAGAGGTACCTGCACTACGCACGTTAATTAAATCGTACCAGATCACAAACAACAAACTCAAGAAACAACTGTTGTCTCTGACCTGTCAAACCATCGTGGAAGGCAAGCCAAGAGAGGCAACTCAGGCCAATCCCAAACTTCGAGGGCACGCTCCAACTCCAGGCTTTCATTTACAAATAAAAACAAGCGTGAAGTCAACGCTATCTCCGAAAAACCGGTCCTCAATCAGACAAAATCGTTAGAAACTATCGAGCCAAGGGTAATGAGTGTAGTAGTCGTACAACCACGCGCCGCGTACTCAATATCGGGAGTACTTCTCAGGATCCCGTTCCGCTTGCAGATCCGAGAACCGAGAAATTAGCAGTCCCAGGAATCGCTATCCCAGGGTTCACAAACACAGCATGGTGTTCGTCTTGAAGCATGACTCTAATGTTTCAGCATCAAGAGTATACGGACATCTTAAGGAGAATGAAGTAACGGCTCTTAGACTGATTGTTTAGGAAGGAAATATGTTTAAGAAGACTTTATGGTATACTGGAACACTCATAATGGACTACCGTGACAAGGGCAATGTCAATGTAATAGAGACGTTTCCCAATGACGCCTAACAACCCGTCAGCCTCGATAGCCATAACTCTCTCGACTTTGATCTAACCCCCTAGACCGTCAACGTATTGTTTTGTTTCTTGCATTTCGTTTACCGCTGCTCGTATAATAAAACAGTGTGCCTGTGATTCGCTTCTCCGGTACTGCCTATTGCACTCTCCGGGCATTAAATGCATATCTGTCACTTGGGCATCTGCAGAAAATATATGATTGGCAAAGCTGCCACTGGAAGGCCGTTACTCCGTATTTTGTAAGGGACGTATGGGGCGCTGTAGAGGCGGAATATGTACACTTTGCAAGCCTGGGCTGGGGTGCTACGACATCGATATTGGCGATACTTGTGCTGAGGTTGTCGCCATTGACGTGCTACGCAGGACTGATCAATGCCATCGGTTGGTATGTGCCAATTTTTTACTAAACTGCACTACGGAACATAAAGGTACTTATTTAACTCTTTCTGTTGCTCTGTTGGACTTGTTATGGTTTCCACGCGGGGACAAAATATACTGGATGTGCTACTTACAGATAATCAAGATTTAATCACTAAAATTACTGTGGGTAGATCTCCAGTAAAGTCCGACCATCTGGCCGTATCGTTTCAAATATACGCAAAAAGACACGAGCGTAGTGAAGGTACATCTTTAATCTTCTGTAATGCTATAGGCTACCACCCATTGTTTTTAAAGAACTGGCGGAGTGTCTAGCATTTTCGTTCCTCCGAAGATGGCTAAGTTCCCACCGTCTTCCGTAAATTAATTGCCACGCCTGTGTACAAGAAGGGTTTTAGAGCAACTGCTGAAAATCACCAACCTACTGCCCAATGTCTTATTTCCTGCTTAATTATGGAAAAACGAATTGAATCTATAATGTCATATCCTCCAACCAACCTTCAGACAATCAGCAACACGGATTCACTACGAAACGATCGACGGCAACTAATTATTGGATGCCTCTTATGACTGGGCGCTGGCGCAAAATTACGGGTCTCCGCTCCACACTGTTTACTTTGACTTTTCGCTTGCTTTTGATCGGGTTGACCGCCAAATTGTCTTAATGAAAATGGCATCGCTAGGCATCGGATCTATGATTTGAAATTGGTGCCAAGCCTATCTTACTGATAGGAACATTAAGGTTAGGGTAAAAAGTGCAATGTCTGGTACTGCTCTATGGTCCTCTGAAGTCCCGCAAGGTTCCTGCCGCAGCAGGCAATTGATTCCGTGCAACTATGGGCCCACTTGAATAGGATTCTAATAAGAACGTCAAAGGCGACACTGCACATTTTATAAACGGCCATAGTATGCCTGAAGTGTCATACAACATACAAAGACCTAGGTGTTACATTTGATTGCCAAATGAAGTATACAACTCATATTGCCAAAGTAAAATCTGCGTCTCGTCTGTGCAATCTCATTCCTAGAGCGTTTATCGAACATGACACCGCAATGAACATAAATTTGTATAATACGCTTGTCGTACCAAAGTGGACAAACTGCTCACATATGTGGGCACCTTTCTATACAAAAGATGTAGAACTGCTTCAGCAAGTACAGAATAAATTTGTCAAACGAGGCGCATGGCGTTGCAATATAAAACGTGAGAGCCTCGTACTCCCAAACGTGAGCGAGTACCATAAGCGAGTTAACGTGAAACTTTTTAAAAAACGAATTTGGAGAATAACTTTAGTACCTTTTTTACAATACGTCCGACTAATGTTCGTAGTGAGGAGTCAATTACTCCACCGCTAATATGGAAGGGGTGAGTAATGCGTTCGCATGGACGCATCATTCGTGTTTCGCGACGTACCCATGTGTGTAAAGACTACAATGAGATTTCAATACCCCCTTTTTTTAATAAAGAGGTGATTGTATTAAATTGTAAGAAAAGAACAATTGTATTCCGCTTCTGATTAGGCTTCTGATAAGTATCCAGCGTCATAAACGTAAACAAAATACATGCATATATACACACGTGTATTTTTCCTTCTACCTTGAGTGAAGCGTTTCAATCTAAATATCTTAAAAAATAGAATGCAAGAAAGGTAGCTGAAATATTTAAGCTAAAACAGCATGCAACTGCGAAGTCATATAACGGCAACTATAGAGAATTATAGGTATATCTAAATGTAGCAATTTTCGAAAACCTTGACTAAAGGTTGCTAGGAAAACACACTTGTGCAACGACATAAACTGATTTAGCATATTGCGTTCATGCACAGGTCCAGCTTCCTGGTTCATCCCATATTGTAATTTAACACTTTAAGTACCTA
This sequence comes from Dermanyssus gallinae, assembly GCA_003439945.1. NCBI lineage: Eukaryota > Metazoa > Arthropoda > Arachnida > Mesostigmata > Dermanyssidae > Dermanyssus > Dermanyssus gallinae. Next base: position 34,765 of record QVRM01004355.1, on the reverse strand, counting down.
AGTGATTGATAATCTACCGAAGTGGCCGCGGTAGACCGGTGGGTAACTACCACTTTACTTAAATACCCGTACACTGCCAATGCAATATGTGAGAAAGATTGATCTATCTTTGACCTCCCTTCCCCAAATCTTGGCTTGGCACAGGTCGCTGACACGGTGAGTTCAGGCGGTGTATCAAGTTTCGGTCTGTCTTTACTAATCGTCGTCAGTGGTGACTTGACCAATGTCCGTATTGGTGGTGATGCTACCAACGAGAAAGAATGGGTCAGATTTAGTTGATAAAATACATTGGTTTAAGACGTACAAATGCATGTGAAGACTATACGTATGTAAGCCACAACGGAAGCAGCACCATTGATCTAGTATATTATAACATTGTCGATTGCGAAGCTAAAGCTTTGGTGTTCTTAATGTGGTTCCATAACTCCTCTAACACACCTCTAGCCATAACCGCCAGTCCCGATTTATCTGTCTTTAGGAGAAGCCTTAGAAAATGTGTTTTTTCTTCTTCTCGTTCGTTTTTAACCGGCATTACCTTTTGTAATTTTTTTTTAATTGTATGTGTTTTATTTTGCTATTCAAACCAGAAAAACTCGGCGCTATGGAGTGCCTAAGTAGTTCGGTCTTGTATCCTTGCGCAAGTGGGTTTGTTTTAGTTTACATACTCCTAGCAGACAAAAACGACCCGGTGCCCTTTCCGAAAGTGTTTGCGCTGACGACGCAATCGGCAGCTTTTGACTTTATTCGAGTAGTTTGTCGATTTGTTTTACCAGCAAACGTTTTTTTCTCTTTCGACACATCGTTTTTCGTAATCCTATTATGTATGGTTTGCCTAAATGAACGCTTGTATGAAGTTGACTCAGTTTTTTGTGTCATATTTCATACAATTACGGCAGAATTATTGCTTTAAGCCGTTTAAGTACCCAAGCAGGTCTGCTAGCAACTAGTTTGGGCCGGAGACACAATTTAGACGATATATACACATACCTATGCAGAAGCCGCCGACACCGACTCTCAACGGACTCACAGAGATACGTGGTTTTCCACTCAGAATAAGCCTGTTTAAGATCAACGAGCGTGAGTTCTGTGGTGACCTCAGTAAGACCTAAGGTGCCACCCTTGTGACCCCACGGGACAAAACGAGTCCCTAAATCTATACTGTTTACGGTTACAGAAGAAGAAGAGCTTATCTGGCCCATGTTTTTCTCACGCACTCGTAGATTTAATGTGCCTCATAAAAAATCTCAATTTCAGCAAAAGACTTAAGCCTGGAAATGGAGCACATATTAAATTCTTCCTCTGAGCCTGGAAAAGAAGCACATATTAAATGTTCTAAAAGAAAGCCATTACTGCTGATCTCAGTCGAAAGTCAAAGAACAAAGCGGCCGCCCCTGTGGCAGACTACTTTCAACTACGCTAAAGTGAGATCGGAGATTCTGGAGTATACCGCCAAAAACATGAGAGACACGGTAGTTTGCCCGTCGAAAAGCATACCGTAGGCTATCCTGGATGGGATCGCTATCTGTGACTCATAAAACATTTGAGTAAGCCAATAGGCAATGCTACATATTTGGCGCGGTTTGATGCGGTTTCCGCAAAACGAGTAACAAATGTTTTTTAACGTTTTTTTTTGCGAACTGGATGCAATTGTAGGTGTCTTTTTCAATACTGTCTCAAGACCTGGCCACGAATTATGCAGTAAATGTGACCTGTCAAAGAATTAAGTTTAATTAGAAGTGAAGTCTATACTGGAGGTCAATGTATATACATCGTGCTGCAAGCGGCTTACGAAGCTGTCTAAGAGCTCGCCAATCAATCCGAATAGACAAGTCGTGGTGTTTTGTGTGTGAGTTTAGTCTGTGCAACACCCTAGCATTATCTAAAGTAATACATCGGCACAACTAACGTTTTAGACGTTAAAAGCTCAGCCGGTTTATATGTGGGTATGCATTTCAAAGATTGTCAAAAATGTAGTTAGGATTGACTCAGGCCACTGGGATCCAAAAATCACTAGGAGTACAGTCAGTTACTAATATATTTACTAGTACAACAGAAACCAAATACCAAACGCAAATATTTGTCCTCACAATAGAAATGACATGACTATGTTCTACTAGAGAATCTTCCCTAGGGCCAGTAGGCCCGGTCTCAAACCGCTATGGTACAAGCAAGTGCTTCCCGGCTCGTCTGAAACGTTGGAAAAGGGGCTGAACGAGAACAAGATACGGGGGGAGGGCTTTATCTAAAGCAAGAGTTAAGAATCATATTCTTGCGGTGAGCAACATGTTCATACTTGTAGAATCACATGCACATATGGCGTACACAAGCAACGAGACAGAGTCAGAATAACGACTAAGTAAAGTCGTAAATATCCTGGTGCTGTCTAATGGACGAAGGCTCTAATCTAGACTTGCAGTACATATACCGTTATTTGATTGCATGTAGGAGAGGCGAGACGAATCAAATTAGCTGCTTTGATAAGGTTGAGTCGTTCATTCATCAAGATGCAGGAATCTGTGCCGGGAGCAGCACATGATCTACAACCTGCATTGCGCTTTCAGAAAGCGACAGAACCTACTGGAGTCAAATAAATATAGTCCCAAAAAAGTCTGGGAGTGTGCAAAATCCAGTCGTCTGCTTGGCGTATTCCTATCAAGGCCTTCTTTCTCCTTTTCAATCTGGACAAATTGCTCGCTCTCCGCCAGCATTTTCTCGAACTTCATAATCTCTTTGTTGCTGATACGGTCTCGCGTTTGCTTGGCCCAGCATTAAGCTATTCAATGTGAGTTGACTGTCTGCCTTGATGCGATTTAATAGATCGATCCAGGCCACGCACCCACTTATCTCTCATGCTTTTCTGCGTTGTCCGTAGAATTGCTCTTACAGGGTTGTATCGTCGCCGCGAGGGCATCTCCTTTTCCCAGAAAGTCTATCCCTTTCTCATCTAGCCTATTTACAATAACGACGTGTCTTGAGTCTACTCATGTGCATGTTGTTATGAAAAAATGTGTATGTTGTTGTGCAAGGTGTAACCATTTTAGCCTAGACAATATAAGTAGAGACAATAGATCTACAGTCATTCGTAATTTTTTTTTCCTATTTTAAAATAGAAAATAAAAAATATGTTATAATATTATATATATATATATATATATCAAAGTGGTTAATTTTCCAACTCGTATCAAAGTAGAACCCTATCGAAACAATGAAATGACATTTTAACGCTCAAAGCCGACTCACGGCAGACTTGTCGAACTGGAATTAGAAGCATAGCAACAAAAAAAATCATGCAGAAAAATCATGTGTTCACCTCGATCATTCCGTGCACGTACGACGCATGCACGGCGAGCGGCGTCCGGAATGTTCGTTACTCTACGGCGATGGGCCAGGACGATAGCGACCTCATTCTGATACCCCATCTGATGGTATCAGAACGCCGACAGTCAGGCCCAGACGATAACGCGTTACGCTGCATTGAGCCAGCATCCCCGCCATTGGTCCCACCGCTGCAAGCGCGGCTGCTGCTGCTACGGTTACCGGCTTTAACTAGCTGCGTCAGGTCAAATGGGTGACGCCGCATCAGAGGCTCATCGCATCAGGGGCTCACATATACCGATAGAGAAGACCTCCAGCGCGCCTCCGGCAAATGTCGCGTATTGGTAGTGCGAAAAACACGACCACGACGATCTCTTCCCCCATTTTCTTTCACTATTTCTCCTTCCCTCTCTCTCTGTCTGTCCTGCCGCACCGTATCTTGCACAGCATGGAACAATGTGTTAGCTCGTAGTAAAAATGCAACAGCGTAAGAGAACGAATTTGTTGATGTCATCCGGATAGCGTTTTCCTCTCTCGCTGTCTGAAACATTTGCGACAAAGTATATCTCCCGGTCAAAATCGCCGTCGACGACCGCAACAACAAAAACAACAACAACAAAAGCAACAACAACAGCAACAACAACAGCAACAACAACAACAGCAACAAGAGCAACAACAACAACAGCAACAAGTGCAGCAACAACAACAACAACAACGACAACAGCTACAACAACAACAACGACAACAGCTACAACAACAACAACGACAACAACAACAACAACAAAAACAACAACAACAACAACGACGACAACAATAACAACAACAAAAACAACAACAACAAATACCAACCACGGCAACATCAACATTATCTCGTGTCATCACCCCGTTTAGGCTTGCAGTTGGTCGAATAGTGAACCCAACGCATTTCCGTCGCGATGCAAGATTGGAAATGCGCATCGAGGACTTTTCTACTCGCAACAGATTGACTTACTGCGATTACTACCACATACGACAATTACTACAGGACTATTGTGACTATAACGAGCTACGCCGTAATCAGCATGGGCGCCGCCATTGTCATCATCAAGGCGACCTGAGGTCCGGGGCAGGCTCAATGCGTTCGAGATCGAGACGCGGCCGAGGGGGCTAATGACAAACCCTACTGCACCGTTGGAGGGCTGTTGTTGATGGCCGTTTCCGCTTATCGGTCGGTCGGTTAGTCAGTCCGTCGATGCGATTGCTGGCGGTCCGTGTGTCGATCCGTTGGCGCGGTGGGGTTTTTGGGGCCCAAAAATCACCTCCGGGAGCCGCGTAACCGGGAGCTGCCGCTGCGGTTGGTGCTGCTAGCAACGCCAACATCAGCACCCCCCAAGGCTACAACACCCCCTTACGGATTATTAGCCTGCCTTTGTTCCTGCTCGCTGTCTCCGGCGCTACCGCCGCCTCCACCGCCCCCACCGCCACCCCCCATCGCCACCGGGGGTGATGCACTGCCGGATAGACACGCCTGTCGACAGGTAGTGGAAGAATAAACGGTTATTTGAACGCCGCTTCTGCTGTCCGCTGCTGCTTAACGTGTGCTGCGGTCGAGGTACGCAGATACACAGATCGCAGGTCCCCGATCCCCTTCGGCGGAACGAACATACACGCATCGTTGTTGTTGCCTTGGGCGCGTCCGTAGTTCGCTCGCTTGCGCGCCCGCAGGAGCACATCGACTACCGTAGAAGGGTAATCTCTCGTGATAGTCGCAATGTAACACAACCCCTACGTAGGGGAGGCGCTTGGAAATATATATATATATATATATATACCTGGCAACGTTTTGGTATTCCTAAGTTCGAATATAGATTTATTAAAAATATTATTTTCTGAGAGCAGCATCACTAACTATATCTCGACGTAAATTTCGACGATAGGTATTATAAATAGTATAGTTAAATTTATGTTATTTGATCAATAAACTATTTATATATACATTTCTATAAATATATTGATGAGGTGGATCCGTGCATTGAGGTACTATTCCAAAAGGCGTATTTCGATATAACCAATTTGCTTACAAGTAGCGGTCTTGCCAAGTGTGATTACCTCATTGCTTGTGTGGCTCGAACATGGAAACGAGATACGGAGAAGCATCTCGATTGCTGTTGGCGTTACCCGCTTTTTGGTGAGAACTACGTAAACAATATATTCAACTTATTAGATAATAATAATAATAATAGATATACACAACTTATATATCAGAACGAAGGGTGGCATTGATTAATTGATGCGCAGGAGAGCTGGGACCACATGCACCTGTGTTAGATTGATGGAGAGCGTCGCCATTAATATCACCTAGCGTGCAAAGCGGCGTAATAAGAGAACGTCTATTACCGTTGCCTTGGTTAGATCGCGCCCTTGACGCTTGATGCACGCGTTCAGTTGTCGCTATGTGCCCTTCGGAGAATTTTGAATGTGGTACTTGTTCAGCCGTTTACTGCACTGTGAACAGACAACGTGGTTATTCATAGGCCCGCCGTGTGATTTGGACTACCCTTTTGACGCGCCCATAGCGGAGTCCGTGACATGTCTGTTTTGTAATAATATTCTGCTCGCACGGGTGTGTTGCGGCGTGACATGTAAAATGTCTTTCACCGTTCACTGAGTGTTGCAGTCGCTCGTGTATACAGCAAAGTTGCAAGCAAAAGTCTCTCTCTCTAGGTCGCAAGCCAACCTACTTCCAACTTGACAAACACTGTTCTATTTGAACAACAAGAACTAACTGTTGTTCGTGAGGACGTCCACCGGTGCCAACTGGATTTGCGGTCGGCTCGTGATGAGGTTAAACAATAGAGATCCAAGGCCGTCGTGCCGGCGGTCTGGCCTTTCGAATTTGGCGCGTCCTCGAAATATATAAGACATTTAAGATGCGAGGTGCACCCCACCCTCCTGAGAACGATTCCTTCTCTAAACAATGTTTCCTTAGAGAACAGTTCCCAGAGGGGAAAACGCATTGACGATATTTGCGCCGTTATAAATTCTTCCTGTCAAATTAGACAGTCTTGTTATGCTGGTCGGAGATTCCAGCCTCTCGAAGATTGATTGGCAATCTTAAATTGTGCTCATCCACTATACGAAATCGAGATTTAGGGTCTCCCTTTTGGCCAATGGGGTATCCCATTCTTATCACCCCTGTTCACAAGAAGGGCTCAGAAACCAATGTTAATAACTACCCGTCTGTTCTTTATTGCTCTATGCAGTGCCGCTCGTTTTAGAAAATTTTAGTTAACCACTTAAATCCTTTCTTAATTTCAAACCGTTTACTTGAACCGGTCGACCACCGTCGGTCCACATGTAGACAGCTTTTAGAAATGACCCAGGGCTGGGGTATGTCTATAAACGCTTGAAGAACGTTTCACTGCGTTTTTTAACCAGAAAAACACATTTGACAGAATTAATCACTTTTTTTCTTTTCCTCAAATTAGAACGTCTCGGTATCTACATTCGTACAGTGCAATGGTAGAAGATATTTTTAAGCAACGGCCGCTTCCATTAAAAGGTTGGTGATAAATTAAGTTGGTCATATCTTAAGTTGTCTAGTATGTCTTAAGCCTATACTACAAAGTACCTCGGGGCCTTCCTGGATCCGGCTCTTCCTGGACCGGGGCCTCCGGGGTACTGAACACCTAAGGCGGGCGTCGGAGAGAGCATTGAAGATCGCCAATAGTTTGGCGCGCCTCATGCCAAACACCTACGGCCCTAAACAAACAAGAAGAAAGATTATTATGTCCGTGGCCGGCTAAGTCGCCCTATACGGGGCTTCGGCCTGTTCTAACAACGCTCTGAAGATCAAGGCAAACAAAGCCCGCTTACGGCGGGCTCAACTGGTCGGAGTCCTTAGAGTCACCATGACGTACCGCACGGTTAGCACGCGGCAGCGCTCGTGCTCGCGGGCACTATTCCATGGGACCTTAAGGCAGAAGTGCGCCGCCTTTAGAGGAACCAGAACCTTAAGAAGAAAGAGGCACGGCAACACACTTTGCATCTATGGTAGGGGGAAAGGAATGGCCTGCCGGGGGGAAACCCAGGTGCCAGTCTTCGCAAGCTGGTCGCTAACATCAAGGACTGGCTGGACCGGCCCGGTGGGGAGCTCACCTTCTACACTACTCAGATTTTGATGGGGCACGGCGACTTGCAGTCGTACCTATTTAGGATCCGGAAGGCCCCCAACCTCACGTGCGTCCACTGCGGTGATGGACTCGAGGACACTCCAGACTATACAGCTCTGGCGTGCCCCGCATGGCCGGAGCAGCGCCACCCCTTAAGGACTCTAATAAACACGCAAATTTGCAACCTACGTGACGTCGTTCTGAAGATGACGGAATCCCTGGAACACTGAAACCTGACAACAGCGGTTTTTAACAAGATTTTACAAGCTAAGACAGCGGTCAACAACCTGCGACTCTTGCGCCTGCCTGTGGCTCCCGGGGACAGCTCTCGTCAGGAGTAAGAAGACATCGCCCGCTCTGACTGTTTAATGCATGCCTAAGTAGTTCCCAGTCAGTTGGGGGACGGGGACATGACTGGTTTTTAGTGGGTTGGAGCCCTACACTACCGGCCAACACTTGCAGGGACCTTTCTGCTAGCGAAGGGCGTTCAATACACGTTTCTAAGGTGCCTGCGGTCGAGGAGCCCTCAAAGCGTGTCAGCTAACGTTGCTGCTAGTATAGACTCAGTTTTTGAGCAAGGCAACATATCTGCTCTACGTCGACTCACAAAGTGTAAATTGTTAGGATAGGTTTCTTATGCTCGGGCCACTAAACCATGCAAATCCAAATTGTGCTCTTATAACTGGAAGTTAGTTACGTTCTACTTGCAGGCTTGCAGGAAACATGCGTATACTGGAAACAAGACATCTGTGACCATGATTAATTGAAGCGCACGTCTCTTTTTATGTGATAATGAGGGTGATTTTAAATTATAATGTTATATTGTTGTACTTACCGTACTGTTGAAGATCAGGTGGTGTGGCAGGTCATCTTCCATCTCGGATTCAAAATATCCGATATATATATTTATCGATGATCCATGGTGGGCCGCATTCGGTACGCACGCCTAAAGGCGGTGACTTTTTTTTTGTTCTGGAAGGTTTCGGGAATGCATGGGGCGGTGACTGGTAGTGCCTCATTGACAGTAGTGTTTTGGTCACTTGAGTGCAGTGTATGTGAAAACGTCTTATACTCTGTGCACGGAATATAGCTGCGAAATACAATCCGCCGGTCTCAATTAGAGCGAAGCCTTGTGCAAAAGTACGATGCTTTGATTCTGCCCTTAAAATTAATGGATGCGGTACTCTGTGGGCGGACATGTTGGGGTATCTAAGGCTTGCCCCAACAGTCCGTGTGACAGTATGGCCGTTGACTCCTAGTAGTATGGTTTGTTATATATTCTCAATAAGCACCGCTCAAAGAGAAATAGATCTTCAACAGGAATCGAAGCAGCAACACCCCGATAGATGAGAACCATAACCAGCGCACTAGCCCGTCACTTAAATGCTTACTTTTTGTCTTTATATTCGAATTAGATACTGTATTATTTTATATGTACGTTTCGACCAATTCTGTAGTGCGCCAAAATGTGTGGGCAATTGGCCACAATGTCAATCATTTGCAACATAAAATACGACATTTGTTTTTACTAAACCAGCTTAGAGCTAACTGTTAACCCTAGGCTATATTCTAACTTTTAAATAGCACAATACTTTCTAAATCCATATGCCTGCGGCAGATATATCGATTAGAAGACTTGGCGGAATATATACTTAGTATTCTAAAGGTTTCAAGTCCTGACAATAAGACGGATTCTTATCGTTCTATTTACTGTACCTTGAAAGTAAATAAATTACACGTTTGACCACTTGTTAGATTTGAATTTTTTTTGCTCACGTAAGCTATTTTTTGTTTTTTGTACGGCAAACTTATTTCAATGAGAGCGAGCTAAATATGTTAAGTTTATTTTAAGAGATGCATGATATTTCAAAAGTTTTCATTATTGAAACGTTAGTCATGTTACATTGTTGTTACAGTTGAGAGCCTACTTATGTTGGCATGACGATGGTGGTGAGCCGGAGCTTGCATTGTGTCCAAAATAGGTATGCAAAAAAGCAACTAATTTCTTGTTTTTTTGCGAATGTGGGCATGTTCACAGGTACAACGCATATTGACTAAGAGGCCGGTTGTAACCCTCGGTTAATAATGACAGCCAAAGAGCGGAAAACGAGGATTCCCTCGCACGACCAGAATGCACCTGAGTACAGCGAAGGTCATCACCACCTCTCTGAAGAGGACTTTCTTTGCGGAGTTTTCTCCTGGAGACCCGCATGGTTGCAGCAGTTCGTCAAGCCCTTCTATTTCACTTTTGTCTACATTCTCTTCGGAATTTTACAGGTACGTCAAACGAACCACGCTGTCAAGTATGTCAAAAGTTGTGGAGAAGCCTGTGTTACCGGTTTAGCATGAACACACAAGTTATAAATATAGACAAGTTGCCATTGCTTTCCAACGCGATACGATCAATCACGTTCAACACTTTTACTTGCCCTAACTTTTTTTGAGGTCTTTAAATTTTTAACAATTAGGGGTGCAACCTGATTTGATGAAGTTTGCTGCCAATCGCATAAGAGGTCGCATGTGTTTTATTCGGTACAAACAAACCGCTGATAGAGTAGCATATATATTCATGACAGTACTACAAGTTGGTTGCACTAAAGTTTTACTGATTGATACAATAGGAAGCAGCAATTCAGATATTGGCCACTAACTAGAGTTTATCTAGTAATATACAAAATCTTTCGTTAACATTACATACGAACGTCTTCCACTACAGCTGAAAACATGTGTAATGAGGAGATTATTTCATCATATAGATAGTCTAAAACAGTCGTCCACTTACCCAGAAAGTCGTACATAACAAGAAAAGAATAGGCATCCACCACCGACTGCATTGAGAGTGGTATTTACTTCCGGCAAGCTTCATCCGTACATCACGGTGTAATCTTAATTCTAGAAATATATTCAAGTGGAAGTATTTAGCACGGAAAGCATAATTCATTCGCTGTACGTTTATGCAATGCAGGGAGCTATGAAAATCGGTCTGAGTGGATCGATGACGACCTTGGAGCGCAAATTCGGCATGTCGGGCCAAATGATCTCAATTGTCATGATCGCAGATAACATCACAGCTACGGTCGCGAGCCTCGTCGTTGGCTACTACGCGACAAAGGTAGTACAAAAAATATTACGACTGATAGACATTTTGTGTGTCTGTGCATAATAATAATAATAATAATAATAATAATAATAATAATAATTAGCGCAGAAGATGTGAAGAAACGCAAGCACCAATAACTGGAGAAGGATTATATCGTAGTCCCAATAGCTATGGAAACAAGGAGCCCGGTAAGCAAGGGAACCAAGAGATTCATCAGTAAGCTGGGCCAACGGACTACAGATCTCACAGGGAATCGGCGCGAAGGCGAGTTTCTACGGCAACTGCTGTCGCTTGCAGTGTGCCGAGGAAACGCCGGCTGTATTGTCGGTTCCATGGAATAATATTTAGGAGCTAGGAGAAGACAAGGAGTACACGTTTACACCCCACAATTGTAACAGTTAAACAATATAAATGATAATAATAATAATAATAATAATAATAATAATAATAATAATAATAATAATAATAATAATAATAATAATAATAATAATAATAATAATTATATTATTATTATTATTATTATAAATGACATGGCTTGATCTTGCACGCAGACCGCCTAGCGGTTGGTCAATACGATAACTAACGAGAAGACCAGGTAGACCAATAGTTTAGTCAGCGCATTGATCTAACGAGGAGCCTGGTAACAATTTAGACCAGCACATCGTTTATATGGCGTCTGGTCTGGTTCAATGTTTGTGTCCATACACATGCATTTCATGCAGACACCTTGTTGCTCGTAATGGGCTCTCAAGGAACAACCTAACATATAACAACAACAGCAGCAGCAATGAGATAGGTATATTATTATCATCATTACAATTTTATTGAATTACTTATAAATATTTTATTTACGAAACTAGTTTGGCACTTATCCTATACTCTATCAGCCACATTGCTGCTACTAACATTAGAGGTTACCGTCGCTACGGGACTACGTTTGCTTCATATATATTCGGCTTAGCTACTTTGCCAGATCCCGCAGGTACGGCAGCAAAGGACAACCAACTCTTTGCCACTTGTTTGGATGTCTCTAGTGGTATATCAGACACAGCAGCTTTACAGAATTGGGGGGCCCAATTATACTACTTACCAATTATACTACTACATGTACTGTGTATCCGGTATACATGTGTGTCCACTCTCGAAGCAGTTGTTTCTGGCAAGATGATAGCGTTGCAGGCCTCCTCCTGTAGAATTCTCTTCCTGTAGAACGGATTCGTTTCAATCTTCTCTGTCCGTGCTTGTTTCTCTGAACCATTTTTGGGCACACCCTGTGGAAGGCCCGTACCGGCAAACTACGTGCCCAGTAAAAGGTTGAGTGGCAGTTTAGCGCCAAGTAAGCCGATTTGCAGCAAGTACAGACGGACAACGGACGCGTTTTAGAAAGATGGCTTTAATATATCTCTAATGGCTCAATCTAGCTAGCCAATAGGTAGGTCTTACGACACGACGGTTAGTTTATACACAGCTACGAGTGTATTTGATATGAAACAACGCTGTTTCTGTTTCGACTGAAATCTTGCCGAGCAGGATTTGGACGCCATAGCTGCGGTACGAGGTGCGAGGTGCTGTTGTTGACATGTACAACCCAAGAAACTTCAAGAAAGCTCTATATATTATATTTATTATTACTATTATTACTATTATATATGTAGACTGCGGCACAAACTAGATAAATGTGCCACCAACAAATAGTGTGTCCATTTTTCGAAGTGGACCGCCCGCTCGAATTATACTGGCTTTTGTTTTTAAAGTATTCATGCAAAGGCTGTTTTTCTCATTGTACTGTTTTAATACTTGTTATTGCACTTTTCTAATACTTAAAGGCACTTTTTAATCCAAAAAGATCTGCCTACGTGAGACTATATTTTCGGCATAAATGAGCACTCATATAGAGAAAAATCGCTTCTTAAAGAGTTCCGTTTGATCTCTGGGCAGAGCTGAATACAGCAGTGGGTTCAGATGATCTCCCTGCGCATAGGCAATACTTTGCCAGAACGCTTCGCGTTCTAACACTTCGTCATCCAGGATAAGCGGGTTTGGAGCGGCACTGCCTTGAAAAAGAAAGAAGCGTGGTACTAATCCAGTGTGTAGTTAGTTTTTCCTGAACAGAATTTCGTGGCTTTGTCTCAAAGGCATTTTTATAGTATATGAAGACTGTGTACATCGGCCTGTGTTTTTCCCTCATCCAAGCTCTAATGTGATTCAATAACTCGTGTCATAAGCAGACATGTGTGCTTGGCTTTGCACGTAAACCATGCTGCTCCGCTGGTATCCACCCTTGGTCTCCAAGTAAACAGTTAATTTACTGTATCCGGTCTGACAGTTTTTTTTATAGACAGCTCTTTTTTACTATGTATTCCAAATATCAGCCCAAATTAGTATGAAAAGCACTTAGTAGAAGAAGATGTGTTCATTGCGGATTAGGTCTCGCCCAAACATCATGTTCTTCGTCAGTCGACAGATGTAGGCTTATACCTTAGACAATGAGATGGCAGAGTCCATTTCTTGTGAAAGACAACATTCGTCGGTGTGACGTTCGAGCGATTCTAAGACCGGTACGAAGACGGATATCGTGTCAGCTGCGGATAGGAGAGCTTAGGCGCAACCGATATATCATGGCTGAGCTCCTCTAGGGGTTAACAGCAGTGTCGGCTTTACTGTTTGTACCTATGAAGGTGAAAAGAAGACTAGACTTGAGATTAATAGAGTTATTTCATGCGGATAGGAGTCTCGCATTGTTGATGCGTAATCTAACAGCAGGGATACGCCTCTAACTGGCCGGCCACGTGAGAGCATGTATATGGCTCAAAAAAGATACCAATTGTATCCTTCAACATCAAAACGCTCACTTGTAAAAAAACTCAGTCAGGCAGATGGCATTACAACCAGCAAGGCCGCTTGCGGCAACAACGATTCTCACAATCGAGACTGCGGAAAGCCCCGAAAAAGATCGAATATATATCTCTCTCTCTCTCTCTCTATATATATATATATATATATATATATATTAAGGCACTTGGCCATTGGCAACACAACCGCTTCTTTAACCCTGTCTCAGGAAATATGGCATATGTTTCTTAACCATCTATTTGTGTCGTATATATTTTTTGTAAATACAACACTTAAAGCACAATACTTCGTGATATTTTTCTTGAAATCCTTATTATGCTATCAACGCCTACGAAGCGCTTCTCTAGATACATGACTGTGTTTTTTACTACGCTGCTTTTAATGTGGTAGATTTAGTCGTTACAACAAAGGTAAATTTCTCGATGGGATAGAATTGCGGAGATGGCCGGTCACTCTATAATAGGAGTTGCAGGTTCGATGCCAGCGCGACGCCTACAATTTCGATACGATATTTCTTAAGATTTGCAGATTTGGGTTAAATTTATAATAGAAAAATATACAAATAGATGAACCGTTAAACAATTGACTACCCATTTTATTCTTATCCGCTCACACACTATATATAACTCATCCTTGCAAAGGCTGGGATGGATACATTATCGATGCAAGCGAGAGAGATGCTTGCCGGGTGACTGCAGAGAAACAACATCACCTTTAGGTGCACGACCACAACTATCGAAACAACGGCCTCGGTAGTAGCAGCAACGACAAAAACAACACCAACATACATATGGTGTTCAAAACGTATCGCGACTTTTGTGTTTTTTCAAAAATTATTCGTTTATTCATGAATATCTATTTTGTCCCCTTCAAAGTAATCCCCATGAGATATTATACACTTGTGCCAACGGTTTTTCCAATCTTCGAAGCACTTCAAAAACCATTTTTTTAAATCTTGTTCAGCTCCTCCTTCGATGCCGTCTTTATCTCGTCAAGCGTAGCGTAACGTCGTCCTTTCATGGGCCTCTTCAGTTTAGGGAATAAGAAAAAGTCACAGGGGGCCAGATCTGGGGAATACGGTGGCTGCGGCATCATTAGTGTGTTGTTTTTGGCCAAAAACTCGCGCACAAGCAACGATGTGTGAGCAGGGGCGTTATCGTGGTTCAAAAGCCAATGTTTGTTCTTCCACAAATCCGGGCGTTTCTGGCGGATTGCTTCGCGCAAATTGCGCATAACTTGCAGGTAATATTCCTTATTGACCGTTCTACCCCTGTGGCAAGAACTCATGATGCACCACGCCCCTGCAATCGAAGAAAACTGTCAGCAAAACTTTCACATTCGACCGAACTTGGCGCGCTTTTTTCGGTCTTGGTTCGTGCGGCAGCTTCCATTGAGATGATGAGCTTGGTTTCCACGTCATAACCATAAACCCACGATTCGTCACCAGTTATGACCTCTGGAGCAAATTTGGGTCGTCGCGGACAGAGTCCAACATCTCATTAGCAATGTTCATGCGATGCTGTTTTTGGTCGCAATTGAGCAATTTTGGTACGAATTCGCGGCGACCCGTCTCATGCCCAAATCATTGATAAACATCGAATGGCACGAGCCAATCGATATGTTTAGGTCCTCAGCAACTTCTCTCACGGTGATTCGACGATTGGCCAATACCATTTTCTCCACTTCATTAATTTTTTCGTCTGTTGTTGAAGTGCTCGGCGTCCGGCACGCTCTTCGTCGTTCACATCTTCTCGGCCTTCTGAGAACATTTTGTACCACCGATAAACGTTGCTTCGGTCCAAGGTAGCTTCTCCGTATGCCACAGTCAACATTCGGAATGCATCCGCGCACTTAATTTCGTTTTTCACACAAAATTTGATACAGGTTCTTTGATCCATTTTTTTGAATAGGTAAAAATCGAAGACGATCCAAAACACGTGCAAGCAAGCAGCTGTCAACAATTAAGTGAACATTCAAAATGGCCGAGCTTGTCGGCATAAGTGAGAGACATGAGTACCAACATAACGCCACAAAAAAAATCGAAATTCGAATATACGTAACCCGCGAAAATTCAAAAGTCGCGATACGTTTTGAACACACCGTAAGCAATAACATTATCCTCAACAGCAGCGGTAGCATATAGCAGCTACGACAACAAATAATAATAATAACAAGTGGAAAAGCAGCATTCATCCTGGGATCGCTGCTAACGAGCAAACGATTCGCGTTCCCACCGCAGCTTTTAAATCGGCTTGGAATCCTACTGTTTGCTAAATGCTGAAAATACGCTATTGTCAAGTAAAAATAAATACATATATATATATATATATATATATATATATATATATATATTTTTTTTTTTTTTTTGATGATTCGTTTGAGTACTAAAATGTTGATATATATATATGAGGCACAAATATGAGGGACATTGTGATCTTCATACTAGCAATAATGCTAGTATGAAGTAATAAGCTAGTAATGAGTAAGCGCTACAGCAATAGCAGCACCAGTGCCAAAAACCAAGCTATAAGCTACATCACTAACTATGGCGTGCGTTTCTGTCTGATACACGTCGATTATCGAACGGAGCAGGTGTCACGACCACGAATTCTGGTGTTCGGCGTCTGGTTGTCGATCATGGCATGTGTCTTCTTCGTGCTTCCGCACTTCCTCTACAGTGGCGCTGGCGGCATTTTATCGCAGGGGTGAGTGAGGACATTGACCATCACTTCGACACACAGTATGCACTGTACGCCCAGACATACAAGTCACCAGCAACGTTTATGGTCTAGCTTGCGATAAGCTTGCCATGCAAGCTGAAGCGCAATCAGAAGTCGACACATGCAGGTGCCGCAAGCAGTACTAAAATAGACTACGTCAACTTTAGGGTTCGAGATGCACCCCTTAGAATTATAATGTTGCGTTGAATGGGCATAATATGCACGCACCGTTGAAAGAAGAGGACAAACCGGAGAAAGCAAGAGAATTGCATTTACAAATTTAAAAAAACAGTTCCCGGTATTACCTTGAGTACATTCTACAAGTGTCTCCACATGTGGTTTGTGACATTGGCTTCAAACCTTTTAATATGGGATATTGTTGTTTTTAGAAACGGAACAAAGTCACAGAGGGTCATTTCCGAGAAATACGGGAGTTAGAGAAGCACAGAAATCGAGTATTTTTATTTTAAAAAAATCTGAAAACAAAGTGAGAACTAGGACATTATTGCGATGCAAAACCCAATTCAATCCAAATCTAACATTGGCCTACGTGAACCAAATTGGGAATACATGCACACCCTCAGGTAAAGTAAGCACTTAGAACTCGAAGTGGCAGTGCAACGCGTTTGATAAGCACTTGAGTTTAAAGTTACAATGATAGGAAAATTCCATCTGTATACTGCGTACACCATCCAATGATTACCTTCTATTTAAATCCCGGAAGTTATGCTCTTAGCGCAGTTCACTTAATGAGTGCTTGGTGGACATCTTAATTCATGCATATATCTGCGGGTGGCACTACACTTGAAACTGATACGTGGAACTGAAAAATCGCTGTAGACTATTTGCAGTGAAATACACATAGATTTGCAGATTTGGGTTAAACTTATAATAGAAAAATAAATAAATAAATATATGTACCGTTGAACAATTGACTACCTATTTCATCCTTATCCCCTCACACGCACACACATCATATATAACACTGCTAACATCATATAATTGCCCCTGATATAAAAGGGTGTCATGTGTATTTAGGTATACATGCCAAGCGAACAATAAATCAATAAATGGAACTGGGACGGATACATTCTCGATCCATGCGAGAGTGATGCTCTCCGGATGACTGCAGAGAAACAACATCACGTTTAGGTGCACGGCAACACCTACCGAAACGACGGCATCGGTAGTAGCAACAAAAACAACAACACCAACATCAACATTAGCAATAACATCATCATCATGAACTACAACAGCGGTAGCATAACATAGCAGCCACGACAACAAAACCATAATAACTAGTGGAAAAGCACCGCGATTTAATTTAAAGCTACTTTAGCGCCAGTGTAACGCATGAGCATCATATGTTAGTTTAAGTAAAAATATACCACCAATAGTGAGCCGACATTCCACAGCAACGGCACGGAACCCTGATTAATACAAAGCCTTAATGAACTGCACAAACGCTAAATAAGATGACAGAACGGCCTATAGGTTTGTCAAATGCTCCAAAGATGCTTGCAGCAGATGTATTCGTTTATTAAACATACACTGTAATTATTAATTGAAATGTTTTGTAACTGTTTCCTTGCCTCACCGCCATGCTTTCATCACGCTTCCTTCAGCGTAACCAGTTCACCAGCAAGAGGTCCCGTTGGGTCTCGTAACGGGGATGCCCCAAAAGGCGCAACGCCGAAGCACTTCACCGAGTTCTGCTTTGAAGAAGACGACGCTAAATCAACTACTTCGCCCCAGGAAATTGAGCAGGATGACGTGTTACTTATACTGCCTCCTCGGTGGTCCTCCGGGAACCACAGTGACCATAAAAAAAACATGAGCAGTGTGTCGTCTGGAGAGACGCGTCAGATACAAAGGTCTGGGGCAATTCCCGTTCTCATCCTGCTGTGTGTCGGTAAGTCGTGTTTAAACCCTTGCGAACAAAAGTGCTTTCTAAGGCAGTACTATTTGAAAGCCTTTTATTGATTAGAATTTGCACGTGAGGAAACACCTATTGATATCCAGACAGATCAAGAAGCACAAGATAATTTACATTTCTGCATAGCGCGTAAGTCATATTCTTGTGTTTGATACTTCGACAGTACCAGCTGGTGTATTCGTTGCCCATCAGATGTTTGTCTAGTAACTTACAGCCAACTACTTCTGCCTCTCTCTGTATATATATATATACGCATCTTTTCTTCTTTAACTAGGCAATATGCTCAATGGAGTTGGTGGGATATCCTTCTACATTGCCGGAACAACCTATACCGATGACAACGTTAAAAAGAAGAATTCCCCTGTCTATTTTGGTAAGTACAGCAAGCTAAACAAATTAATTACTGACACGTGCGTGCATTTTCATAGTGCGCTATTTAGTATTTAACGACTTTTACCTTAAGTCGATTTGATAGCACGTATAAGATTCTAGCACCCGTCTAGCCTTGATTAAGAGAAAAAAGAAACACGAAGCAACCCGTGTGAATCTAATTCTGCATCAAGTAGCTGTTGTTAGCGAAACAGCGTGTTGGGGACTCTGGCATGGCAATCTGTACCTTATAAATCACGTGTTCAGTTCCAACAGAACACATTCTAGGACGATGCTGAGGAACCGCTTCTCACGAAACCCTCGAAATATAAATAAACCAAAAAAATTATAAAGCCAAACACGTCGTCATTACCTCTGGAAACCTCAATGTTGACTCAGTCACGAATAACTAGTGCAGTACAATGTTCACCGACCGCTTATAGGCTTAGATGTTAAGAGACCTAACCAAATCTATCACTTCCTCACTTTTCCGAGGATCTACAATGTAACGGCTTAAACACACAGGGTCTCACGAAGCGCTGACGAACATAAAATGGAACAGACCTCCCGCCCACAGTAGAATATCTTAACGCATTCAAACAAATCTTCCAAGAAAACTATTTAAGTAGCTTCAGAGACACTTGTCGAGCCATCTGTCAAATACGCAAGTCATGATTCGATCCGGGGTTACGGGAATTAAAAACGACATCCTCAACCATTTTAATTTTTGGCCGGAAGGATTAATAACAAAGGCTGAACTGGCGCGCAGTCTTAGGACCATAAAGGAAAAGTGGTACCAAGATGAAACACAATACAGAGAACCTTGATTTTTTGCTGAGACGGCTACAGCCGTCTGTACACCCACCTAAACGACACTGAGTGGTCCGAACAATTCACCGCACTTCCGCACCGACATTGCTTTTTATCCTCTAGTAATGGCTGGAAGAAGAGGCGTAGCAAGCCGTCAAAGACACGCACAGAAGGAAACCTACAGGACCTGATTTGATAGTTTATGAGCACCCAAAAATTATTAAGTTATTTCATCCAGGCTTCCAATTGACGAAACAAATTATTGAGGATTTGCACTCTCTCAAGCGTTGTATAAATATGTGTCAATATCAATTGTGGTCTCCCGGCTCTACGAAAAATGTCGATATTTTTCCTGCAGAGCAAAATTGTTTTTTTTTCCCGGTCGGTGACCTATAGGGGCTCTGGCTGGAGATCGTCCAATACATTAGGGCTCGTTTCCTGGATTTCAAATAATATGCATTGCCTTTACCTTCTTCATTCTGTCAAAAAGTTAGTTCATCAGACGATCAGTATTGCCTAGAGGGCGGGGGGGCATAAAAAGCTCCATGTGACTTTTTCTTTTATATTTATAATCACTCTTTACGCCGTCAAATTCAGACACGTCTTGAGATAAACACCACCCATATGTTCTAGGTTGACGACCCTATCGTTATGGACAACTCAACAGAACATCTATAACTTGATTTAAATAGAACATTTCGTTGGCGCATCGACAATAGAATACTTATTAGCATCAATAATACAAGTAGTATGAGGCTCAGCAAAAGTGTCTTTGTGTACAAGCAGACCATTATGCGTATCAAAGTCGCATGGAAGCAGACTCGAACTTGCGAACCACGTTACATATACTGAAGACCGGCATTTAAAAGCAACAGAAATGCTCTCCAGGTAGACCTGGCATGGCTTTGTATTTTCTTATGTGAACAAATTTAAAGTATAAAAGTTGCGCTTGTAAATACTGCGACGTTAATCTTTGTTGTGTACAGCATTGTGCGAGCTAGATACACGCTCAATTGCCACAGCTGTGGTGGATGTGTTGCATCGACATAATCGTTTGTACTATTGTGTGTAATTCACTTACTAGTTTTTACTATATGTACATACATATAGTAATAATTAGCGGTGAATATATTTCACTGATAGAAATTGTAAATATAATTTTCTTTACTGAAATACAAAAATTGTGATACTACTTTGACGTAGTTAGATAAATGAGAATGAGAATTCCCGATTAACTGATCACCAATTTCTAGCGTTGATCTTGGCGCTGCGAATGGTCGGTCCACTTGTCGGCGTCATTGTCAACTCGTACTTCCTCAGCATCTACGAACACCCGCTCAGTAAGTAGCCTAACCGTTGCAGTTATTATTATTATCATCATTATTTTTACTCTTATTTATTAACGACAGTTGTAAGGTGTGGATCAATAACAATTGTAAGGTGTGGATCAATAACAATTGTAAGGTGTGAATCAAAAACAGTTGTAAGGTGTGAATCAATAACAATTGTAAGGTGTGATTCAATAACAGTTGTAAGGTGTGAATGTCCGTTTGACCTCTAATGTTCACTTGCTCAGCCCATGGCGCCCATCGATGTCCTATTGATAATTAAATTACAGAACATTTTTATTTATTTTTGTTGGAAAGTCATGCAACCTACAACAGACATCCAAAGGGAGCTGTGCCTTGCATCAATATTCGGTCATATCTGGAATGTGTTTAGCTAAATCTTTGAACAGCAAGTCACTTCTCTTACTGGTGGGTCCCAGGGTTTCCACTTTGATAGGTGCGAAAATGTCTCTCCTAGTACAAAACACTTATTAATATATAATAGCGCTCCTTTTCACGGTTTTTGCATATCCCGTTAACCACCCTGTCTGACCATCACATCGCACGCTAAACATTTTTCATATGCTCATAATGTGATAGTTACTCAGGCTTTGCCTCTCCGGTAACTGCCTCTTGAGTCGGGTGAGTATGGCATACTAGCCCTTTTTAGAGCTCTTCGGATTACGCTGTTGAGATTTAAATGTCTGGGGAGCGTTCCAAGGCAGTTGAGCGCACTCAGTCTAGGCCAATACAATCCAAGGCCGCTTTAACTGGTTTGCATAAGAAAAGCCCACAGGCCGTAGCACCTATCGCCAGCGCGCACGCTCTGCGAAAGAATCTGAGGTCCAGCATGATGCCGAGTTGAGACGAGGGCAGGCATGCGCGTGATCATTTATATATATATCTACATATATATAGCTCTCGAAGAGTTTAGGTGTCTGCCTTATGCCATAAATGTCAGACGAATCTTTCTAAGGCCGATAAGCAGACTTGCTTGATCTCGGGTGCCCCTGGGCTCCGTTAATTATGCTCCGACAAAAAATGTTCACTGTGAACGCAAAAAATAACAGGTGAAATGACCGCTGGCTTGACTACGTTCCAGAAGATGTGCCATTTGTAGAAAAACAAAACTTATTTCCAGATTATGTACACGTATTGAGTGTAATGTCTGGTAAAGAAACACACACGATGGTACCACAGTTTTTTTTCGAAAAAGACCAATAGGAGACAGCGAAAGTTTGTGCACTGTAGTGGAACCTTGGAAAAATGTGGTGTGTGTGTGGATAAATGGTGTCGAATGCTGTATATATATATATATATATATATATGAGGAATAGGGTAAGACACACGTGGGTTTTTTTCTTTCTATTGCAGGCCCGCCGAGCGGGATATCGACGCGCGATCCCCGCTGGGTTGGAGCGTGGTGGATTCCATTCGTGATTTGGGGCGGCACGATGGCCGTCGTGTCCGTTCCGATGATACTGTTTCCGAGACATATTCGTCGAGAGGCGGCCGAGATCCGAAAACGAAAGCATCAGGCCGATGCTTCGTCGCTGTCGGCGGCGGCATTGTCGCCGAAGGCCGCGGCAATGGCTTCGAGTGAGCACGCCGTGACGACGTCTCTGTGTGAGAAGCTCAAGAGGGATTTTCAGGTAGTTCTCTTTGCTTTGTTTTGCTTTGCTTCTTCTTCGTCTGCTCGTCTTTGCTTTACAGCGTTATTTGCTTGCTGCTTTTTGAAGTTTACCTTTTTCTCTTTCACCGTGACACACACACACACACACAGACCCAGGCGTTTCCTAGCTCTCTCTTGCGCCTTGCTTGAGCTCCTTGAGCTGACGTTACTAGCTATAGCAGGCGATCTATCTAGCCGGCGACTGTTCCGGCTCATTTCTTTTGTGCGTTTGCTGTACCCTCCAGTTTCTCCTCGCCTCACTTCTCTCCCTTTCCTCCCAACAACAGAGACGTGATTGTCGTCGCTGTCGTTGTCGTCGTCGTTGTCGTTGTCGTGGTCTTGTTGGGGTGGCCTCAAGCCCATCTCGCTAGGAATGCTACTGATACTACAGCTGATGCTTCTACTGGCCATGGGAACCAACATGTAGGGCATAGTGCGTTCGTGATAAACGTCCTTGCCAAAAAACCTTGCCGGCGCGCAACAAAGGAAGGCGTCCGACCACGTCGTCACCACACGGTTTCCTCTCCCACGCACATACTTGCAAAAGCAGTGCAAGTTGAAACACACACAGCCAGCACAACGCAGCGGGCACGGGGTTCGGAGGGGCTCATCATACCTTTGCTTGCAACAAAGGCAGACAAGGCAACGCTGGAATATATGAACGGGAGGAGACGTGCTGAGGGGCCCGCCTTCCCCCGGGGCGCGGTGTACTTCGCCCTTCTTCGTCTTTGTTTAGGAGGATTTTCTAGAGGTCATAAGAGTGACGTGTTTTTTTTTTTGCTGGCCTGACCGGTGATAAGTTTTGTGGTAAATGGTGGTCGTTTCCCGACGGAGTACCGCCCGCTCAAAGCGTCCTTGTTCCCGCAACAGTCCTACGGAAACAGAGCTGCTTTTGCTACAACGTTAAATGTTGCCCTTCATTCGGTCGGTCCTGTACGACCACCGTTACGAATAGGTTTTCGTGCCGTGCGTCTGTTTTATCTGCTCCTCTGTATATACAGCAGCGTCAGCGTGTCAGATCTTTTCGGTTCTTTTACGAGAGAGGTTTTCCGTGTAGACGTTGGCGAGCACCACGATCTTGTGCTTCACAGCATCGCGAACCAATAACACAAACGTAGTCGTTCGGTATGGGGAGCTAATCGGAGATCTTTAGTAGTTGCAAATGGAGTAGCCGGAGGCCGATACCATATACGTATATGCATACACATATGCATGTGTATTCGCACACTACATATGAAGTCACAAACATTGTCTGTTAATAACAACAGCGTTAGCGTTACGAGTTGCAATTGCTGACATTGTGTTTATTGGTCTGAAAAATATTATTATTACAGGTAGTTCAACTGGTTCTTAAAATGAGCTTTTCAGAATTCAAAGTTTGGCGCGCTTTTATCGCTATTGGAAACGCAACTTTTCGACTGCTAGCAGTCAAAATATTATGGTGATTGGCCGTTGCGATTTCGTTTGATCGCTTTTCCCGTGCAACGTATCGGTGTGATTTTGAAAAATTGAGAAAAAAAGAGTTTCGAGTGGTTATCAAGCATTTTTATTTTAAAGGTTGGAATGCGACATAAGTGAAAACGGAGTTACCAGTCAGCTGTACGGTGACTCTGCGCCATGTTTTGCCACTGTTTCCAACTGGATTAATGAGTTAAAAAGAGGTCGCAGGAGCACCGAGGATGAAATCGTTGCCGCAGATGAGCGAGTGAACATTAGGGAGATAGCGGAGGTCTTGGGGATCAGTTTGGGTAGTGTGCATTTTATCCTGCACGAGCACTTGAAGATGAAAAAGCTCAGGGCAAATTTGGTGCCGCATTTGCCCAACCAAGGCCAAAAAGACGCGAGTGTTTCCGCTTCACAGCGAAATTTGGTCAAGATGTCGGAAAATCGTCGGATTTTTAGCGCAGATTCGTGACCGTCGATGAAAGCTGGGTCCATCACTACACTCCCGAGACCCAAGAAGCATCTCGCCAATGGTGTGCACCTGATGAAGGACCTCCGAAGAGGGTGCGGACAACGGCATCGGCCGAAAAGATGATGGCTACAGTTTTTTGGGACCAACGTGGAATAATTCTGGTCGACTACCTTGAGAGCGGTAAAACGATCACGGGAGAATATTATGCAAGACTGTTGGACTGCCTGAAGCAAGAACTCATCGTGAAACGGCCCGCTTTGCAGAAGAAGGTTGTCCTGTTTCACCAGGACAATGCTCCTGCACACAAGTTGCGGCAAGCATCGCCAAAACTGGGCCAACTGAGGTTCGAACTTATTGAACAACCTTCCTATTCTCCAGACCTGGCCCCCTCTGATTATTTCCTTTTCGGACATTTGAAGAATAGTCTCGGTGGAAAGCGTTCTTCCAGCAATGAAGAGTTTAAGGCTGCTGTCAATGCCTATTTTCAGTCTAAAGACGCGGAATTCTACTCAAGAGGTATAAATGCTCTGAACTCTCGGTGAGAAAAGTGTATTGAGCTTCTCGGGAAGTATATCGAATAAGAAAAAATGAAAAACAAGATTTGGACAATTCTTGGTTTTTATTTTATAAACTTGTTGAACTACCTGTACAGCAAGGATAGTCTTCAAACGCTCAATACGAAACATATAATAATACACGGAACGACAGTTGCGGTACATGTTAATGAAACAGTGCTGCTCGGATCTTGCGCTATGGCGAGCCCATTTTTATCCTATGGGATTGATAAAGTAAAATCCAACCCAAACATGAGCTGGTGCAGCTAGAGCACTGGGTGTCACGCGTCCTTATATGGCAGTTATTTTGTAACAGAATAATAGAAAACTCTTTAACTCATTTAATAGAGAATAAGGTAAGGCTGGTCGCAGACGGGACATGTGCACTCGTGCTGTTCTGAATATCATTGGCCAGGCGCTAAAAAACATTTCAAATTTGAGATCTATTCACGGCACCGCAATTTTACAATGCCTATGTTCTCGTAAACAAAAATATGTAAAACTTGTAAAAGCACCAACATTATCTATGCCATACTTTAACATGTCTTACTCCATGTGAAACTAACAATTGAAGTTGCTAAAAATTCTTCTGTTCACACACATGACAAGCTTTTTTCAATATTTTTTTGAGGGGGTGGAAAATGCATTTACGCACACCCGCCGATGTTTTGGCGGATAGTGTGAGACTAAACGCAGGAGAGAGAGTACATGACTCAATCTAATTCCAGCGCACTACCCACTAAAAACCACCCCCCAGAACCCCCTCCTGGTTCGGAATTGTGAACCATTACTTCGAGACCAGGAGAGGGGAGTCTCACGCTTCAACCCTCTCCATAGTCTGTGCGTCCCCAGCAGGTAGGTCCTGCTGGGTTAAATCTGGGAGGTTTCGGGCGACGAATCGCGCCCGACGATTATTCTCTAGCCGGATCTTTTCGCGCATGAGCCCATCGAGGTACTTTAGGCCAGCACCCCAGTTAGTCGTCGAATCGACCATGTGTGTGACGATCGCCTGCGCGGTAGATGCCCGTAGGGTAAACGGTGAGCTATCCCGGTACGCAGATAACGCCGTACATGCCTCAATGGTATGCGCGGCATTATCGGGCACTCCGGCGTCACAGAGAACGCATATGTCCGTCGCGGCTTTCCCGATCTTCATCATGTACGCCTGGAACTGGCCATGTCCGCTCAGCGCCTGGGCAGCGCAGTATGTCGTTGGTCTCTGTGCCCTGTACCACTTGCGCAAGTCCGGGTGGGTCGTCCACATATCGGCCCAAGCGGCGATTGTGGCCTCTCGAGTTCAGTCCACGATATCTCCCCGTGTAATCCCCGCCTGCTTCTTTCCTCCGCCAGCATGTCCCATGGAAGCAGGCATGCGAGTACAAGCAGGACGTCTGTGGAGACCGTCCGGTACGCCCGGTTAACCCGTATTGTCACACTCCATTGGGAGCGACGCAGGGCTTGGCGGGCCGTGATCGATCTGAGCTTTTTCCAATCTATTGACATGTAACTAGGGTTGACTTGATTGTGTACTCGTAACCTAGATGTTCACCTCAGGTTTGAAAAATCTGACAGAGATGCGTACGTCATTTTCTTTGGAAAGCTCTGTCCAGGGTGTACGCGAGAGCCTAACGGATGAACTTCTTTAGAACAACCGTACTCACCATTTCCGTTGCACGTCGAGTTCTGTTTCTAACATCAGCTCTTATAGAAAAAGCTGCATCATCAACGTGCATAAAACTGTAATCTAAGCGGAAATTGACTATCCGCGTTTGCCCAATCAAAGACCACGATATTTATTTATTTATTAAAAATACACCCTCGTAACAATGTAAATATGAACATAACATTTATACCAAACATGGTAAAAACGGTTTATAAGTATTTCCGCTGGAACTACGAGAGCGACACACATCCAGTACAATCGGTGAGGTTAACACAGGGGAGATGAGCCGCCACAACGACAACTCTTGTAGTCCTCTCTGGGTTCTTGAAACCCAGCAGACCAGCACAATAGATGATGAAATCTATAGACACTAAAGCATATGGCGAAGTGACGACATGGTCAGAAGATTCCTTTCAGGCCTGGTTAGTTGTAGCTAGTGATAAATAAAATATTCTAGGAATTAGAGACATTGTTTGAACATATTCGTGCCGAAATGTTTTCAGAGCGGCTGTTTGAGCTAAATGAAAACAACTAATCGGGTGCGCAAATTCGACGGAACACCAAATACTCCCTTTAAGGAAACTGGCTTCACCCTATCAAACTGCCATAACTGCGAAGTGTTAAGAGATTTTTACGTTAATTGGATACCGTAGGCAGCTACGGATGCCACTTTGAGCGTAACTAATAACATGGCCGTCCGAATGGACAGCATTTCCCCGAGATAGCAAAAGCTTTCGTGCTCGCCATGAAATAGCAGTTCATCTAGCTCGGTGCCCACTACAGCGGAACTCTACAGCCTTTGTTCTTAACACATTTACTAAGAGGCTATTTTCAGGTCAGTAAAAATCTGCTGAATATTGCCGGTCAACCGCGTAGACTGCGTTAGATCATGACTGTTGAGCGCCGCTCTTCCCCAATGCGTGGCAGATTGCTGAGAAACGTTATGATTAACAACGCTGAGATTGTTGTCTTGCAGATGCCCAATCGTCTAATCAAACGTGTGATGCGTGCACACACCATCATCGAGGATGATCTGGCTAGCCCTCAGAAGTGCGCTGAGTATAGTATTTGTGGCCCAACTCCACCCTGTCCTAGCTTCTTCCAATATCACGGGGTGCGATGTCGAATACATATTTTACATAAATTAAACCGCCAACGTAGAACGTTTTTTTTTCGGTTTAATGATATTGTGATCTGGCAGAGTGCCCTCAGAGAGGCATCTGTTATAAAGATATTGTCATATGGGCACGAGGATATGTCCCTGTTGAAGGTGTTCATTACCCAGAAGATCCGGCCTGGATGTCTTGTTATTTCGTATACGAGCGAGAGCAATATTGACTACATTTAGACTAAACGATTCGTCGAGTCAGGTGGCGTGGTGCATTCGCGACCGTAGGCAACACATAGGTGCGCGGGATCGAGCCATACCGTTGCACATTTGAATTTATAGGGGTCCGTCTATGGAACAATGCGAAAATCAGTCTCGCGGACGTTAAATCTCAGCTGAGGGTCAGCCAAAAAAAAAACTCAACGAGTCATCAAGAGCCTCAGCAAAGAATCTATCGGGAGCTTAGACCTCGTATGAAGTAGGAGTCTTGACAGGTACCGTATCCGCGTGGGTGAAAGCTGCTTGCAAATGCCTCAGCCCCCCCCCCCAGATGGAATTGGGCAGCTCATACTGTTGTAAGGCTGTTGTGCACTGAGGTGAGGTTGGTTTTCGTTGAGTTTTTACTATAAGGAGGCATTTCTGTTGATCGGCAAATGATCGCTTTTTAAAGTCTTGCAACTCTAGATAATGCGTTCGTGTGATTGAGTAAATAGCCGCCGCAGCAGCGAGACATAGAATTATTGCCGGAGGACTCAATGTGGAGCTTGCCTTAGCGCAAAGCAATCTCTGTCAAACCAGCGCTGCGTATGTGATGGTGATTTAGAAGTTAAGTCTGTAAGGACGATGGTGACCTTGGCTATCTCCTATTTAAGGACGCCGTGTTGTAGTGTATCAGGGTTAATTCGATCAAGTAGCGAAATAACCATATTATTATCAGGGCGCTTTGGTGCGTCGTTTTTCTAGTGCTAGTCGATTTTATAGGCAGCCTGAGAACCGCGGGAATAAAATTCTCAATCTTCCTTAGTAAAACACGGAGAACCGGCCCTTCGTATGTCAAACGGTGTGATGGAGCTAAAGTTGCGAAGATTTCGATTGCTAAGCAATCCGTTCTTCTCGCAGAACCAACCCGCTGCAGGCAGTCATCGGCATAATAAGTGGGGGTGGTCCTATCGGTAAACACCCATAAATCAAGTTACCCCCCCCCCAAGTTACGTATCAAGTTACCCTAACAAGGCGGTAGTCTGCTTACTCGGGGGTCTTGCTCTAGTTTATTAAGATCTCCAATTGAGATGCCCAGCCAACGCCAACAATAGCAACTCATAGCGATCCTAATCTTTTTCAATAATTGGTCAGTACCGCAGTCACTGGTTCTCGAGTTTACGCCGCTGTACTTGGTAATCAACAAAAGACATCATCTTATTTATTTCACTCATATTGAGTATGCGTAATCAACAAAAGTGTGGGTGACGAAAATACAACACTTAGCAGGTTCATGTTCTCAAAACGTAGACAACTAATAACAGATACTACCACTACTTGTGGGACGACCGGGAACGACTCGTTGAGAGCAACAGTGAAAACTATAATAACCGGGGACATCGAAACGTTGGACGGAAATGTTTCTATCAGGACAACAACGTCGAATCTGGATAATTATTTACATAATCCAGATTCTCTCATGCTTCGAACTCCTTCGCAGAAAAACCACAATATTGGTACTATTAACTCGTTACCGAAATTCCTAATAGCTGGAAAATCCAGTTCATGTATGTAGATGTATCATTTGGTCCTTAAACGTAAACCTATGTAGAGTTGAGTGTCTTATATATACTTCCCCCGTAGTGTTTTCCTGTAGATTGTTCAGAACAGCCTAGATTTGTTGTAAGACTGTTTTGTACGTCCCACCCTAGACTATAATATAGTCACTTAGCGTAAGCTTTACAAACGATTAATCCTACCAGAAGCTATTACCTCAGTTAAGATAGAGTAAAACAATCCAAGCGTGAGTCGGTACATTTAAAGCGCTAGGTGCCATACAGCTCAAAGCTAGGCTCTAAAATGAAGTTATTGTACTGTCTTTTTCACTTGAACGTACCTGATTAGTTGACGTAAACTCACTTTCTTTGCCAGTGATATCACATCATACTAATACTCGTGTTAATACAAACATAACTAAGTAAAAATTAAATCATATTCGCAGGTGCGCAGAGGCCTGAGCGAGCTCGGTTTTTCCGCTGGCGACCAAAGCAATTAAAATATCTTCTCGAATGCTCTTTCTTATCCCTGATTCGCTTGTTGAGTACAAATAACTATTGTCCATCTGAGAACCCAGAGTGCAATATTGTTTAAACTTATCTCACTGTTCACATTACTTATACGGACATGCGAAGACTTAAACACGATGAATTGCGACGCATTTTGGCGCATCAAGGCTCAAGCTAAGTGATGAGAGCGCCTGCGATGTATTTTTGCTGATGCTTATTAAAAACTACACATGACACGAGCTGAACCTTTGAAACATACAAATACGCTGTTGTATCATAGGAATTAAGATTCCTCCCTTTCACACACCATGCAACAATTGGTTGATAATAAGCATTTTTAATATGAACATATATTTTTGCTTGAGAACTCTTGGTGTGTTTCAAACGTTAGCTGTCTTTGTTTGCTTGCAGGACTCGTATTTGGCCGTGAAGCGTCTGTCGAAAAATCGTGTGTTTATGTGGCAAATTATCGGCTACATTTTTATCGTCAACGGTTTTGGTGGCTGCATAATGAACCTGCCAAAGTACATTGAAATGCAGTACCGAGTGTCACCATCTAAGGCGAGCTTTCTTACGGGTAAGCGTTGTTAACAAGACCTTTTAATTATATATATATATATATATATATATAGGTTTTTATATTTCGACACATATATGTTAAGAAGTCGCAAAACTCGCTAAAATAGATATTTTTACTAATTAAATAGAAGGGAGGTGGAATTGTCTTGATAGGTATCACGTTAGGTTTACTGGTAAAATACATAATGAGTTTATAAGCTAGCGGGCGTCGTTGTTTAAGCTACGATAGTGTGGGACTCACAAACCCTCTAAAATCTAATCGTCTAGTATATCCATATATATACTTTTATAATAATATAGTCTTCTCCACACAACCTCCGCAAAGCCCCCACAGCACCGCGTCGAGTAAACGCATTGGGCTAGAGAAGTGAGCTGATTGGGTGACAGACTAGCTGTAGTCAATTGAGCAGGGTTTTGCCTGACTGCCGTAACATGCCAATAGGTGGCCTGCCTTTTTAGCTGAGTAGAGGAGGAACAAAGCAAAAACGTGAACAGTGGAGAAATTGAATAGCTTTATGTACACTATTACCAAGTTTTACTATTTACTACCAACCCGTCCCGACCTCCGGCTACTAGAGAAACAGTAGTAACCGATGATGTGGCGCACAGTTCCCAGCGTCGTTTGGGCTAAGACGGTTTGCACGGCTACCATCCTCAATTTTCCGGGACGTGCAGGTGCTGCCTCCTTCAGCGGGACTCTAGACCAGCTTAAAGTAATGCGTATAAAGTTTCGTTAAGCGGTCCAGCCGGAGAATCTCTATTGTTGACTTTAATTATGTATTGACTTTAACACAATCGATCAGATACAGAATTTGTCTAGCGAAGTGATTTTATGCTATAAATGTAAAAACGTTTTTTCGATCACTATAGCCGACTGTTTGCCAAATAAAAAAAAAACGCTAACTTGGCCCAACACCATTAGTTATTTAACGATGCAAGTCCGACGTTTGTAATCGCAAATTGTTTTTACTTAGGTTGAATCACTAAACATTGCTATCGTTGCTGTCGCACTCATCGTTTTGTTATCAGTGGTTAACTAGTAATTCCGTAACGCGGCAAACAAGCCCAGACCTCCTCTTCAATTTTGAGTCTCCTAGAGATGCATAGGCGCACCGCAGACTTCTGTTGTGTCGAAACGGAGTCCCGCGCTAAAGGACTCATCGCCTTAATTAAAGCCGAAAAAACTAATTTGCGTGTTGTTTGATGCCATCTGAGTTGTGCGTATACTGTGAAAAGGGCACCGTTGTAGCCGTACCACGCTCATGGTTTGCATGCATGCGTCAGCAACTGATTAAATTAACAAGTGTATAAGCTAGATTTAACACTCGAGTAAGATCTATTAATAATAAATATACGTTCACAGTATGAGGGCAATATCAATCTGTAGATTCCAATACGTCATTCTAGATGCACGGGCTGGTCGTATGTCTACGGGCTCAGTTACGTTAACTAGGAGAGAATTTAACTAAGCATTCGCGCACGAAACGGCTGGCACTACGTCAAACGTCGGTATAAGCCCACATATAAGTCACCACTACAGTCTCAGCGTCATTGTAGACTACGGAGTAACAGATATTTTATACTTTTTTTTATTATAAGTACTGTAACACATTTAAATGAGGCTAATGACCGTAGGCCAGTGCGAAAATTGCTCCAACAAAAACATCCAGAGGTGTACTTACTGAAGCTATTTTTGTTGGGGATTGTTTCCAATTTTGTCTTATACAATTGACCACTAGTATTATTATATTATTATTATTATTATTATTATTATTATTATTATTATTATTATCTACTTGACTAAGTATACACCGGCTATTTATTTGTTGCCCTGTACAGCGCGGTTTAGTACTTCTAGTCGAAACAGACTGGTGGGGCGCAGTGATGGCACATAGTATCTTCTCAACAAACTGTTATATTTTTCTATTTTTTCTAATACCTATTTTATTTTATTTACTAGGAAAAATATGTAAAATGCTTATGCACTTTATGTTTCTGCAAAGCCTACATCTTTCTTAATTTGGGCTTCTTAGAGCAGTTGCGCAGATACGCAGTTTAGCCATACTGAATTCGTCCGAACTGAATTTCTCTAAACTCGGCCTTAGTCAAGGTCAGTTGTCGAGCCCAAGCGGCGTGGTGCATTAGCCTGCGCCTCGCGACCGGAAGAGACACTTGATAGGTGCGCGGGTTCGAGCCCCACCGTTGCACCGATTTGTATTTATGGGGGTCCGTCTACGAATGAGCAATGCGAAAAGCAGTCCCGTAGACGTTAAATCTGGCTGAAGTCAACTCGAAAAGTATTTTCTGTTAAGGTCTCATGACTTTAATTGTGGCCTTTTATCCCAATAGTCTCAATCGTTATATTCGGTATTCTAGTAGAGTCATATCAGCACTCGGAGGTCTAGAGCATCAACCGAGTGCGCCCTCATTCAGTTTTATGATCTCCTTCCCAGAATGTTGAGATTTTCAGTTCTCATCATGACTAGCAGCAACGAGAGCACAGCACTGTTAGAAGGTTAGCATCGTTTAAACAGCAGCGCTGGACTAGTTTTTCAAGAAGATTTCTAATTCCCAAAGAAGTTACATCTTTCGTTGTAACTTCGGATGTGTTGAACGTGTTTTAGAAGCGTAACTTTTTACATTTTCATTTGGATTTATTGGGTTACACCAGAAAAATTACAAGTCTTTGTTGTCTACCAATTTTGCCGTAATCGTGAGGATCAGAAAGCACAACATGCAAAACATCATGAGTCGCCGGGACAGCTCTACCACAACGCCCGCCATATTTATCAAGTAATCCAACAAATTACAATTTCGGTAAAGATCTCGACCTGATCGTTAACGGCAAAACAATCTCATTTGCCGTCGGTGGTTTCTCTAGTCGAGTTTAGGACTCTCTTAGATCTCCTAAAATAAAATACTCATTCTCCTTACGTATTAGATCAGCTTTGTTTACCTTTATGAATCATATGTTTGACGATCGTCCGTTTTTTTTCCACGTAAGTTCTTTCACTGGATATTGTATGCATTTGTTCGCGGTAACAAAATGTAATGCAAGTCTATGTGTACACCACGTTCTATGAGAAACGTAATAAATACGCTATAGCATTCTGCGTACAGTCTTCTAAGGTTATTTGGCAAGTGTCTGGCGAGACGATGCCGTTTTTCGTCGAAAAAAAACGTAATTACGCAAACCTTGTTATTATGAGAAGCCCGCACCGACTGTGAGAACTGAATACAAAAACCCTAGTGGTGTTGGCCTTTTAGCTAGGCGAAGAGTGGCGCCGACGAGCGTCACATACTTTTCGTCGCCATATTGACTTAAAGGAATTCACGATGAAAGGCCACTAGCATATTTGAAGTCCTAAACTCTTGGGAAAACATTAATTTGCACATTGAATGAAAGCGTGTAACTGTATTGCAAATAGTTACATTCTTGTGTGTTACGCTATAATTGGTTTCCATGACTTCTAATTTAAAAATACGCCTACTAAGCTAACTATGATTGCCACGCGCAAAAAAAAACAACCACAAGAAGCACAAATACTTTAATAACGAGGTGGTGCAAGGGATTTGCATATATATATATATATATATATATATATATATATAATTTGTTTTTACCTAAGGTTCGGGAGAATAATTTCGACTTTTAGGTGTGCTTGTATATGCCCGCCGCGCCTCTAAGTGGTCTGCTGTGTTTACAAAACAGCTAATTATGTGAGGGCAAAACACTGTAAAATCTTCGAGAGCTTCGTAAAAATATTCATTCGTTGTTTTCGTCTTATGAATTCTGTTGAAATGGACAACAAAAAATTCTGGATACGGGCGGCTACTTGTGAGTTCAAAAAGGCTTTACTGCTGCAAAAACTGTCCAAAATGTTTGGAGCAGACACATCGAGTGACCGTTCTATCATCGAATTTTTACCTGTGACAAAATCTGGGTCTTTTACAATAATGTGAAACAAAAAGATCCTGGAGCGTGCCAGGACATGCTCCCCAGAATACACTAAAGAGACTAGCCTATTTGCGCAATATTTTGCTCTGAGTTTTTTTTACGGGACGGTCTTCTCAGACGGCAAATTTATTTGAATTCAGTAATTCTTCATTGAGCAAAGGGAATGAAATTCTCTTTGCCAGAGGCGTCGAAACACACATTTGGAGATATTCCTCGAGATGCAGAAACAATTTTTTTTGCCATGGGAATATTGTCTAATCGGATATGAGGAAGAGTTTTACATCGGACTCTCATAGAAATGCAATGATAACTCTTTAAGGACTAAGTTATTTGTTTGTTTCTGTAAGAAAGCCTACATTTGCTTGACATTAACCAGAAAACTACTCAGCAGTTAAAGACTCTAAGGAGAAATAACAAATGAATTTATATCCTCGATTTCGATGCTGATAAAGCTCATGTTCCAATTCGCA
>QVRM01004354.1:0-37882 GCA_003439945.1 Dermanyssus gallinae | reverse complement strand
GAGCTCAACTATTCGTATAGCTTTGTTCATAATTAGCTTCCCCTAAAGTTGATGGGCCTTAAAATATCATGAAAACCCAACGATACTGCAGTTACAGTCAATAAACATACAGGTAGTTCAATAAGTTTCTTAGAATGAGCTTTTAGATTCGAATTTTGGCGCGCTTCCACCGCTATTAGGAACTGCAACTTTTCGACTGCCAGCAGTCAAAATATTATGGTGATTGGCCGTTGCGATTTCGTTTGATCGCTTTTCCCGTGCAACGTTTCGGCGTGATTTTGAAAAATTGAGAAAAAAGAGTTTCGAGTGGTTATCAAGCATTTTATTTCAAAGGTTGGAATGCGACCCAAGTGAAAACTGAGTTAGACGAGGTGTACGGTGACTCTGCGCCATGTTTTGCCACTGTTTTTCAATGGATTAATGAGTTAAAAAGAGGTCGCAGGAGTACCGGGATGAACTACGTTCAAAACGCCCAAAAAACGGCAACTGATTAGGAAAACGTGGAAAAGGTGCGGAAAATCGTTGCCGCAGATAAGCGAGTGAACATTAGGGAGATAGCGGAGGCCTTGGGGATCAGTTTGGGTAGTGTGCATTTCATCCTGCATGAAAACTTGAAGATGAAAGAGCTCAGAGAAAAATGGCTGCCGCATTTGCTCAACCAAGGCCAAAAAAACGCGCCTGTTTCGCTTCACAGCGAAATTTGGCCAAGATGTCGAACAATCCGTCGGATTTTTGGCGCAGATTCATGACCGTCGATGAAAGCTGGGTCCATCACTACACTCCCGAGACCCAAGAAGCATCTTGCCAATGGTGTGCACCTGATGAAGGACCTCCCAAGAGGGGTGCGGACAACGGCATTGACCGAAAAGAAGATGGCTACAGTTTTTTAAGGACCAACGTATAATAATGCTGGTCGACTACCTTGAGAGCGGTAAAACGATCACAGGAGAATATTAGGCAAGACTGTTAGACTGCCTTTAGCAAGAACTCATCGTGAAACGGACCGCTTTGCAGAAGAAGGTTGTCCTGTTTCACCAGGACAATGCTCCTGCACACAAGTCCCGGCAAGCATCGGCAAAACTGGCCCAACTGAGGTTCGAACTTATTGAACAACCTTCCTATTCTCCAGACCTGGCCCCCTCTGATTATTTCCTCTTCGGACAATTGACGAATAGTCTCGGTGGAAAGCGTTTTTCCAGCAATGAAGAGGTTAAGGCTGCTGTCAATGCCTATTTTCAGTCTAAAGACGCGGAGTTCTACTTAAGAGGTATAAAAGCTCTGAAATCTTGGTGGGAAAAGTGTATTGAGCATCTCGGGGAGTATATCGAATAAGATAAATTTAAAAACATGATTTGGAAAATTCTTGGTTTTCATTCTAAGAACTTATTGAACTACCTGTATATGTGAATGTAGATACATATGTTGCTATCACAGCACCATCTTAAATAAAAGTTAAGCTACTCACTTTTTACCTAACTTCCTCGCAGCACGGACATCGTAGTTTGTACAATCGTTTGTACTGGCAAGTTATTAGTGAAATACAAGTCTAAGCTGGTTTCTCTTTATAAGTCGTGCAAATATTGTATTCTTCGTTATACGAACAATTAAACGAATCGAGATTATATATATCTGGTTCTCTCTATACTGGGCTAAATATTTTTTTCCATATTTTTACTTTAGCAATTCTATTCGAAGTGAAATATTCTGTGTTAAATTTTCGGAAGTAAACACTCCGGCAAAATATTTATGCCTGCTCTGCGAAACGAACTGTATGAATTGCATTTACGCAGTACGGTTAGCAATGACTTAATTTGGATGAACCACCTTTATGTGATGAATTATCATCTACTAGCATTTGTATTGTACCTTCTATTACTACTACTAGTACAACTATTTTGTGTTAGTTGTCGGGAATGCTAAGTTAAACCCTCCGTTGCTCCCAAGGTCTTTTGGGAACCCTTTGAACATACCCAACATGAAAACTGTGGTATAGTAAGGGTACTGCTGGTAATTGGCGGGATAAAGTAGAGGTCTAATCCAGCGATCCTTTGAGTTATTGTTAATATTCGCAATTGCGATGTAATCTAAAATAGAAGTACGATACGTACATTGTAACCCTAAAAATATACAATAAATAAATACATAATAGTAGAAGTATATAAAAAAGTACCTTACGTAATGTAGATTGAAAAAATTCGTGAGACGCATATGTGTGTCGCCTAGATTAGATTAGTTGCTATAGATATCGTAGAGTTCCTTGCCGCTTTACTATTGGGCAGCCTGGGTGATACGCATTCGCCTTGAATGCGTTGGAGTATACGTATTACGCTAAGTCTGAGCCGACCCTTTTAATAAATGCTGTGACCATGTTAAACAATTTCATTTTTCCATGTTCACTCCGCGCGTTCTAGCTGCGGGCTTAGAGCCGACTGTGTATAGACGGTTCGAACGTTTCGTAAGTAAATGCTTACTATGCCTGCAAACTCACGAGCTACGGTAACGCGGTGGGTCGCAAACTCATAACATAATATATATACAAGGTTACGCGTTGTCCAACAAACAGGACAGGAAAAATCACGTTATTGCTGCCGAACTAACTCCACCCGACAAAGTTGCAGACGACGGTTTGAGAGCAGAAGACGAAAACTCCTCCCTGCAGTAAAGCTCGGTAAGCTCGCTGTGTGATGCACTGCCTTTTTTGCTAGTCATTCACTCAGCCTAAATACACCATATAAGTACGTTCCGCCTCCGAACAGACTTTGACTAGATTTCTCTCGGAAAAACAAAAACACAATAAGCCACGACACGGCAAGTGCTATAAACGCGAAATAAAACCTTATTTGCTCCAAGCTACTCCTTTAGGAGGAGGCCGCTTTGATTAACTGAACGCGCTTGTTGTGTTGTAAACCTTGATATGATAAACTTTGAACTCTACTTTGTCATGCACTTAAATAATATATATATATATATATATATATATATATATATAGCTTTATTGTAGCTTTGTTGTATTCCCGCGTGAAGCGATAAAAAAAACCATGACGTAAGCGGATCACAAGAAAATATACTGTAGCTATCTAATGTATCGTGCTATGGGCACCACGAAGGAAAGAAAACAATTGAGTTAGATTACCAATTTATTATGCCTCTGTAGTCCTGAACAGAACATCAATGGCTAAACAAATGGCGTCTCACTTTGCACTACTCGCACTTTCTAGACACATTCTCTCTCCTGCTATCGTTTGTCACTAATATAATGACATCAAAATTCTAGTGGTAGTCACCGAGTCCTATCAGCGTGATACACCGACGTATCGTTCAACGTACTTTCAATCACATGAATATAATTTGCTACGTGCAACGACACGCATCGACAATCTCCGTACGCTCCAGTGTATACATGGGTGCAACTCAGCATAATCCTCATTGATAAGGGTTTCGGCCGTGGCGCATTTTATCATCGAGTAATTTCCAATTCATGTCAGTCAATTCGCACACCCAGCCTGATGACAGTACGATTGCAAATTTGTACTAATGAGCTCTCAGGTTTTTCAACAATCAGTACAACGACTGTAATCAGTACAGCAATTTATCCTCGTAATCTGACTAACGATGTAGTAGCTGGCGGTCTCCGAGATTAGGCCGTAGTGAAGTAGCGTTGTCTCGCCGAGATTAGGCCGAGAAGTAAGGCCTATGTCGGCGGGTCGGGTCGTGCGAACGTCGCTGTAGACCTCCCGGCGCAAACACGATCATACGTGCATGCGGCTACGCGGCTTGAGCGGGCAACCGCTCTCCTCTTCTTATACGCTGACTCTTCCACATACACAGATATATATATATATATATATATATATATATATAATTTTTAAGTATTAACGATAGATTTGATAGTTACAATCACAGTATAATGGTGTGGTCTGACATTACATAATTTGTTCTGGATGTTAGATAGGCTCCCAACTGTTTCCGTATACACAAATTGTATTCGGCAGAAACGACATACGCATTGCCTAACTCAATTTATATATATATATATATATATATATATATATATATATATATATAAATAAATTTACTGATATTAAAACCGCGGCTTACCCAGGCCGGATCTAATTAAATAATAATAAGTAATAGTGTATATATATAGCCTAAGAGACAGATTCTGCGAGTCTTCATGCTATATATACCAGGATTCGTAAATCCTTCAGTAGTGCCTCTATAAGGGATCGGCATGTGAAAGAACCTCCTAATATTGAGTTCTACGAACAGAGCCTTCTCTCAGTATACAAAGCGGCACGGCCTTTGTAGCAGTGCCTTACATCGTCAGCCACGTCTGAGTTGCATATATGATACAAGACGGAATCAGCTTTACCAAAGCGGTGTAGGTACATTGTACGGTGTATTACTGAAAGCAGCAATCGTGGCCCGTTAGCAGTTGCGCGAGTAGGTAGGTAAGCAAGCTATGTTTAAGACTGTAATTTTTTTTAGATCAGAGAATATTGATTTTGTCCAGTATAAGGATGACCCGGCCTGCTTCCCATTACCGACTCCATTCTGGTAGTCGTGCGCCTTCATAAGGGTGCGGCATATAGAATGATGTTATCTACTACTTTTGCTAAGAGACGGCGCCGATAGTCGGGAGGATGTTTCGCAGCTCAACAGCTTTTTTGCTGCACAACGCACAGTTTCTGTAAGAGTCCTGTCCAGGATCGCGCCCAGATACTTGACCATGGACGTGAGGATTACAGTGTGCTCTTCCAGGCGAAGATTTAGCTTTTGTTGAGGGCGCTTCAAACCGCTTAAATAAATTGCTTCTGCTTTTCCATCGCCGGCGCCTTTGTTTACAAGTACATTGTTTATGGTGTTTCACAAAAGCGCATTAACGGCATTTTTGATGTCTAAGAAGATGGCCAGACAGTGCGACCGGTTTGCTTTCGACACATTTATCTGTACTTCAGTTATGTGTAGAACCTTGGTAATGATTGAGTGTGTGGAGTGTCGGACTCAGAAACCGTGCTGGTTTTCTGACAGCGCCTTCTTACCTTCTATTAGGTAAGTCAAAAGTTCGTCGGCTTTCTGGGACTACATTTTTGAAATTCCCGCGCTCTGCAGCAGGGCCGCCTGAGAGTGCGGCTGGGTGTTTACATTCAGGAGCAGACCCGTGGCGGCGCGACGGTATACCGGTTCCAACTTTACCGTTTCGTTTGCGGAATTAGCAGCTGTTTGCAATGGAGGACAAAAATACGCATTTTCGACACATTATGTTGTTCTCCTACCGTGAAGGCATAAGTGCAGCGCAAACAACCCGGAGGATATGTGCAGTCTACGGCGAAAACGCAGTACACAAATCCACAGTCGAAAAGCGATTCGCCCGTTTCAAAGCTGGAAACTTCAATCTCGAAGATGAACCGAGGTCAGGACGACCCAATGTTGTGGAGACCGACGAAGTCATAAGCCTGGTTACTTGGAACCCAGGTTTGACCATAAAAGAAATTGAAGATGTAACGGGGGTCTCCCACGGAACCGTTTGGAATCGCCTCCATGATGCAGGTTTCTCGTGCAAGCGGAATATCTGGCTACCACACGACCTCAATGATAGGCAGCTTGAAGGTCGAGTCGATACCTGTCACGCACTCCTCCGAAAGAACTCGAATGAGCCATTTCTGAGGGGATTGATAACCGGCGATGAAAAATGGATAGTCTACAGAAACGTAACACAGAAAAGAAGTTGGGTCCCCAGAGGTTCTCAGGCCGCAGCTATGTGGGGGGGGACTGTAAGGGCGTCGTGTATATTGAGCTGCTTCCAATGGGTCAGACGATCAACTCCGTCGTCTACTGCAGACAACTTGAAGATTTGAAGGCTGCAGTAGCAACGAAGCGCCGGAATTGTCAAACAGGTGAGGCGTCATTTTTTCAACATGATAAGGCGACACCACACAAAAGTTTGGCCACCCTGCAAAAATTGGCGGAGTTTGACTGGGATGTGCTGCCGCACCCTAGCTTATAGTCCCGACCTCGCACCATCTGATTATCACTTGTTCAGGTCTCTCCAGAACTCCCTTGATGGCACAACATTTGAATCTTTGGAGGCTATAAAAAATCACCTCACTCAGTATTTCGACGAGAAGGACAAGACGTTCTGGGAGAAAGGAATCATGGATCTACCGAGGCGATGGGCGAAGGTTATCGAACAAAACGGTCAATATATCATTGAATAAAAATACTGTTGTCTGCATAAATAAGGCTCTTTAAAATCGGGTAAAAAAGCCGACGAACTTTTTGACTTACCTAATAGTTCTGTCACCAGCTATCTGTTGATAATGTGCTCAGCTGCTTTAGTTAGACAGGAGGGTATGCCAATGGATCTCTTTGTGGTTTACCAGGTTTATACGAAATAAGGGTCATATTTACCGTTTTTCAAGGCTCAGGATAGTAGGCGTACAGTCTGCAGGGGGCCGCATTGGGCACGGTGCTTTTCATGACCGTAGGCGCTTGGCCACGATTCTAATCTCCTAAACTGAAATCAGCGCAAAGGTAAGATCTGAAGTTCCCTTAAAAAGCACCGGCTGCGGCAAAGTCGTTGCATTGAGCGCTGCTTTCCCTACAGCCTGCCTTATATGCTGGCTGTCGGTCAAACGCTAATCCTATTAGGCACTCAAAGACCGGCCTTCATTGCTTGTCGTGGCTCAGTGCCACTTTTAGTAATATGATATCAGAAGCACCAAGTGAACAGATGGAGCTGAGACACAAGACCGTGCGATGTGTGGTTTATGCAAAACTAACGATTCCAACACACTTTTAAACGTTGCTCGTTAAAGCTGGCTGCCAAAGATTTACTACCGCTCTAGAATGTTTAGACTTTCCTAGCCTGCAAAAGTGTGGTGGACCCACAGGATGAGACCGCTTATTGCGGCTGGATCAAGCATCAGTTTCTGAAACTTCAATTGAAGGAAGCGGTATAGCGGGGAGTAAATCCGGCCGGACCGGGAGCAATGACTGACTAAGTAGACGCCACAGTAACCATTTTACATATTGTACTGAGGTGTCTTCTTTTAACTGGCAATAGAATAGGGGTTTTTACAAGGTGATTAAAATGGAGGAGTGTGTTTATGCATTTTCCCTTTGTATATGTATATATATATATATATCCTCGTCTTGACTACATTACCGGCGTGGCCTGCCGGGATCGCCCCGCCACCGACCATTGAAGGTGCTAATGAGTCGGTGGCATCCCAGACAAGCATCCCACGTAAGAGTCACCCCATCCGGGCGCTTACCATCGTCGGCGGACAGGCCCTGGGTATCTAGAATGCAGGGGAATCCACTTAACCGAAGCGCTCGGTGAAAGGTGTCGTTAATACCCGCATGTCTGGCCCGCCGTCCCGCACCCATAATGCACGATAACCCGTGATGGGCTAATTTGTACACGGGGTGGCCCTATTTACACTGATGAGGGGTGGAGACAAGATCGCAGCCGAGAAGAAGACCTACCCCGATTCGGGTTATTTCGTCGTCCAGGTATATATATATATATACTTTTTTTTGTAAAGGCACATTTTTTCTACGCTCTGACAATCACAGTTTAGACGCTCTTAACGGACTGAGTTGCCTGGAGCACGATATCGTCAAAATGCATTTATTGTCATCGTTACTAAAAATATAAAAGCTTCCTCAGCAGTGTGGGGCTTCACCGCAGCGGGTGGATGTAAGCCCGCTGATACTCCATACCCGCAAAACACACCGCAAAGCACCGCTTTAAGCTTCACTCTTTAATGGTCCATACCTCCATAGAACAATGCTTTGGGCCATATGGAGAAGTGGGAAGTGTCAGGATCATTTGGCCGGTCACTCACTTACCAACTCCTGCGAACCTGTGTCATTTAAAATCACGTGATCGTCTAATACAGTAGGTGGAAATCTTGGTCTCCTGAGCTTTCCCAAGACTAGTTTCTCCTTCACTACCTCCATAGCTACTTCTAGCCTCTACTCAGAAGTCGTCCCGCATATGTAGTCTAAAAACTCCTTAAGGGTTCCTCTGGGGGATCTGGGATATTTGCTTCTCTTTTGTCCCTGCATTAGTCCATTTGTTGCTGAGCTTTGCAATTGCTGTGTTGCTAGCCTGTTCCAGTACCTGGTACTTTAGAAGAGTCTCTGTCAAGTCATATTACGTTATTTTCCTAGCCCACCCATTGTTAATTTTTGGGATGAGAAATCGGAGAGTGCGTCCCGGTGCTCCAGAAGGAATGGAGTCCCATTTGGCTTGCCATGCCTCGAGTGCTTTCACTCTCCACACTTCCATACTGCAGCTCGAATTGTTGTTGTACAGTTTTTGCCTCTCCTCCACTTTCCGGTCCCAGGAAAGAGCTCCTGCCAGTACGAGAGAAGCGTTGGCGCTATAGACTCGGCCACTGACATCAGCAATCTACGCCTGCATTCTTTTGGCCCGTGAATATTTGGCAGAATTCTTGCAATTTCATCGGCCACCTTGGCCGCCTTAAGCCGAGGATAGCTTCAACACCCGTACGGCTCTTGTCCAAACAGATCCCCAAGTGTCGGGCCTCCTTGCTCTTCTTATTTACTGCCCTCTCAGGTAAAGTCTGATGGGACCCACCTTCCTCCTTCCCGTTAGCCGTATGGCCTTGCTTTTCCCCGGAGCGATTGTTAAGCCGGTTTTGTCGTCTATCTCCATCCAGACAGTGCAATTCATTCCGCCATTGGCATGATATGTTTGCTCTTTTCCTCCCTTCGGTTGTGGATGTTAGACATAAGTCTGGCTATGTCGGTCGCTCCTTGATATGCCATTATTATTGCGATTCTAATTATAACCTTCTGGCGGTGCACACAGGCAACACGCCGTTCTCACAATTTCAATCTCTTCTCCTGTTCTAAGTTAAACGCCTGGTGCCGTTCGTTCTTAGTGAGTGGTACAGCGTCGCTCTTTTCTAAAGCAAAGGTTGGGCCGCGCTCCTTCCTCTATTGCAGAATATTAAAATCTGCGTAAACGTGCTCCCGGTTTCTGTCGTATCGCCGTTTGCACCATCATGCGAAATCAACTGCATATGCTACCAAGTTCTCAGTAGACGGACGACTTTTTAGTTTTAATACTCTGTTGCTATATTCCATAGTAAACACCTCAGACTGAATTCTTGTGGAGCCCGGCACTAGCTGAAAAAAGATTTATTGCATTTTGTCACATTTAAGCTCTTAAGTTTTTGAATC
The DNA here is from genome assembly GCA_003439945.1 of Dermanyssus gallinae. NCBI lineage: Eukaryota > Metazoa > Arthropoda > Arachnida > Mesostigmata > Dermanyssidae > Dermanyssus > Dermanyssus gallinae. Next base: position 28,663 of record QVRM01004354.1, on the reverse strand, counting down.
AAAGACCTGAATTGAATACGGTGAAGTGTTTCCGCTGCTCAGCCTGCCCGGGAGGCTCTGTTTGAAAGACTATTGAACGCATTTATTTGTACTTCATTTGCTTTCATTTTGGCTGTCCGCCCAATCCAGGCTTCGTCCGGTTACAACCTTCGCCGCCTCCCCCGTAAACCATCTGGGGCTTTGGTAAGGTTTCATTTGTTGTCTTCTTCAGGGTAGGCCCGATGCAGTTGGGCCAACCAAACCTAAACCGAAAATGTTAAGATATCTTGAAAATATACAAGACCTCAACATGCCCGGGCTTTCTCCTCTTCCTGTCTAAAACTAGAACATGCATCAATTTCGGATTCAAATTGAGCGGTACGATCCCCTACTCGTTTGATGAAGAACTTTGATTTTTTTGCGTCCACCCGCTGCTCGAATTAGCTTGGTAGTGGAGCTAGCGTTAATTATATTTCATAGAACATCTCTGCGCAACATGGATACGACATTTTACCTAACTGTGCGTTTCTTCTATACGTAATTTAGGGCGACTGGTTACGTGAACTTCTTTGTCCTCCGACCGTTATCAAACTATATATGAGTTGACCAGATTCCCGTGGGTAAATGTTTTAAATCTTCCTCTATCATCTACTTAAACGGGTAGGTTTCAGGCTGACTTTCAGCCGACATTTAACGCCTACAGATTTGCTTTGGCATTGCTTCGTAAGGCGGACCCCATAAATACAAATGGGCAACAATGGGGCTCGAACCCGTGCACCTATGTGTCTCCTCCGGTCACGAGGCACACGCGAATGCACCACGCCACCGGGCTCGACTCTACCCTCTACCTGCTGTTTTGGAAGATGTGTTATTTTCAGATAATTTGCCCGTTATCATCTCAATTCCACACAATGCCGAAATTGACGATTTGGCGTAATACGAATTTAAGGCAAGGCAAGCGTCGAATCCTGGATCGGCTTTGTAACTATTTCTGGTGAAAGGTTTTTATGCAACCGATGTCAACTCTGCATTGTTTCCAGCCTCTATGGACTTTCTTTATCCTTCTACTTGCAGAGATGCACTTTTAAAAAGTGTTTCCTCTTTTTCTCCGGGATTTCGTCGCCCCTATTTTCGTGTCAATCAAATGTAGTGTTGGCTTAGCAAAGCTGATTCTGTAGAGAGTTAAGGTCTTGACCGGACGCATTTTCAATTCGTTCCGCAAGCGACAAGAACTGCGTTCCACAAAGGTCGTTTCGTACGTGCCAAAAATGACACGTGCCAGCTTTGAAACTTTATTATAAAACTTGCGGTAGGTAAACATTTGCGGTGGATCTTCCGCCTATACAGTTTGTGGCCCCTAACAATTATCATCTTAAATGATAAGCTTCTTTTCAACTGATCAGTTAAGTTTTCGGCCTAGGCGATTGACTACACTTGATTAACACACATCTATATATATATATATATATATATATATATATATATATATATATATCAGATTCGGCCAAAACGTCTTATACCTAAGGACATGTCCTGACCTTGCCGCAGCTTTTAATTTTCTTAATAATTCGTACCTTTTACAGATGCTCCAAGGACGAAGCCTCAGCGGGTACAGTCGAGTGGTTTCGCCCGTACCTGTTTCCTAGAAGTCACGCTGTGAATGTTGAAACTGTCGAATCCTTATGGCGATCTGTCGACATAGGCACCCCATAGGGTTCTATCCATGGTCCTTTCTTATTTTAATTTTTATTAATGTTATTCTTTTTACTATTCATATAAGGAATCTAAGCTGAAATGTATGCACTGACGATATTACAACTATTTTTTGGTTTACACCTTCATTATTGACTCGGATAGCTACATTGCTCTTCGTAAGAGAAAATGTCCTAAATGCTTTCGATACATTTAGGCTTGTTGTGCTCATTACTAGGCCGAACCTTTATTTCAGTTTGACCTCTTCACATCACGCTTCACCTAATGGCTGCAGGTCGATAATTGGCTTATGCAGAAGCTACGAGTTATCCCAACCTTATGTCTCCTGAATGCCTAAAGTAGTATTCGCATGTATAGTATACTATACTTAAATGCTACGCCAATATCTCGCCCCAGCGTCACATTCAATTTCAGAACGTGGTTTTTTGCTATGCGTCGTATGATGCTGATACATATTTCCACTGACCGGTAGATTATAGCTTACAAAATGTTCTATTCTTGCTGGTATTCTGTTATGGAATTCTTATCTGGGGAGGTAAGTACAAGCTAATTATTTGCAGGATCAGGTTACTTCAGATTGAAACGCTGTGAGGCGTAATCGCTAGACGACGTGAAAACATAGTTAGGGATTTCTACGCGGTGCAGAGACTGCTCTAAATTTAGACGTTTTGCGTTGCAATCCTAGTTTTTTCAATTGTTCGTACAAATATTCCTATTTTTTTTGCCGGTACCCGCAAAAATTGCACCACAACATTCAAAATGCTTACCAAATTAGGGTAAAATCTATTTTTACTTTAGAGATTTTTTACGAGATTAAAGTTTACAATCTAATTGTGTTTGTTGTGAATTAATGTCCTCACTCTGGACACTCTTTATTTATCGATTTTAGCTAAAACTTAAGCATTGTAAAGCACAGTTCCGACAACCAAATTTATTTTAAATCTAACGAACTGCACTTTACATTGCTTGAGTTCTAGCCAAAAAAAAAATTAGGGGTGTCTAGCTTGCGGACGTAGATTCGTAACGAACAAATTTTAATTCTGAACTTCAAAGAACTTTATAAGCAACGATTTAAATTTGTTCGTTACGAATTTATGTCCGCAAGCTAGACACTCTTAAAAAAAAATTTGGCTAAAACTCAAGCAATGTAAAGGGCAGTTCGTTAGATTTAAAATAAATTTGGTTGTCGAAACTGTGCTTTACAATGCTTAAGTTTTAGCTAAAATCGATATATATATATATATATATTATATATATATATATATTTTTTTTTTTTTTTTTTTTTTTTTTAATTTCAACATTGTTTTAATACGGAACTGCAATTCACCAACGTTTAAGTTCTCGGCAAATAAAAATAATTAAAAAAAATTAAAAAAAAAACATGATTCAAACAACGAAGTAGAAAATCACTCTTGACAAAGTCCAAGGAGTGCTTTTTATAAGCACTTTACACAATTGCCGTGGTTATTGAGTATCACAAGAACACCAAAACAGCAGCTGGTATGTTTGATTGAACACGAACAACATGTAAGGCTACACACTTTTAAATATTCGCACAAACGAAGTACACTTCACTAGTACAGCGTCTACAGAATTCACAACTATGGGTAAAAACAACGTATAAACACAACTATCTAAGTCGAGTGTGTGCCCCTATATACAAAGCACTACCATCCCAATTCCAAATATATATATATATATATATATATATATTAATTGATAGAACAGAACTTTGCATTGCTTAAGTTCTAGCTAAAAATAACAAATAAAGAGTGTCCAGATGAAGACAAATATTTACAGCAAACGCCATTAATTTATGAACTTTAAAAAACTTTATAGGCAACGATGAGACCATATATACATGATAGAAATGATTGACGGAAATGCACTATACATTACTTAAGTTGCAGCTTAAAGTATTACATAATGGGTATCTAGATTGAGGACATAAATTGACAGCGAACGCAATTAAATTGTGAACTTTAAAGAACTTTATAGGTAACGATGCGACTATATATACAGGGTCATTCATATCGTTATGTACTTATTTTAAGGTTTGGTAGAACTCCGCAAGAAAATACGTTTTCCCAATGGAAGGAGGGGGCGGAAACGTCTTGTCTAGGAGAGAGAGTGAAATTTATAAAACCTAGTTTTGCGAAATTTACGTTTGCGGGAGAACCAAATAACGCAAGAAGGAACCGATTATACCGGCGTGTTTGGCGGGAAATCCTGCGCACTGGCACCTTACTAGCTTGTGTAACGAGAAGCGAATAGCCAGTTTAAGATATTCACCAATTCAAACATTTATTTACCTTTGCCAGGTGGTATAAACACAATATATATGTATCTCTTGACTGTATACAATAGCGGCTAAAATTGCACCATTGGGCATAGTCGTGTCACATTGGGGGTTGAGCCCACAAGACATCCGCTATATAATTATATACTACACGGACAACCCAATTATTATTTATTTAATTTTCGGTGTTTCCCTACAACTGTGGGACCTAAACGTGTACCCGCCTAGGCTCACACCCACTCCTCATCCATAGAGCCGATGACAGCGGCGGCGTTTCTCCTACACACTGCGAGCGAGAGTTGCTGACGCAGAAACTCACCCTCGCGCTGGTCATCCGTGTTAGCACTAATTTTGATACCTAGGTCTTTGAGGAAGATACTTGTGCTTTTGCTGATTGAGCCCATCGTTTCCATGGCGACGGGTACGAAATGGTATCTTTCTCCAGGTCAGAGTATTTATAACCCAATTTTCTCCTATATTGAGATAGACTAGAAAGTGCTCATCGCGAATATTTTAAGCTGGGGGCAGTCAGGCTCCCTAGGGAAGGGACCAGAGCACTGGAAGCGGCGTGCTATCTTACACAGTGTGCTTCGCATCTAGATCACCTGCAATGGTCATCTGGTTCGTGGAAGTCCCGCACGATACACAGTTTATGATGAAAGCCGTGTACGGCATAGCGGGTTACGACATGACGGCTGTAACGATACGCTTCTCTCCATTCGTTAAGTGTCATAGCTTCAGTTTCGAAGAATTTATCATCGATATCCGCGAACTGTATCTCCCAGCATTCGAGGTTGTTCTTGAAAGCCGTTGTCACCGACAGATCGAAGCGGTGCCGCAGATCTTCGGTGAACAGCGGTGTGTCTGCTAGGATATATACTAAGCGGTTCCGGGTCGAGATGTGTAATCCCAGAGCCCTCTTGGGAAAGAAGCCCTTAACACGGTTAAGCTGTTCGAGGTTCTGCGCCGTGAGGTCCTCCCAAATGACACGTACGGGGCTATTTTGAGATCGAACAGTCTCAAGGCGGTTCCGAGTGGCAACAGCTGCGGCGATTTTATTGCCCATACGGCGGTCACTGCCTTCCTGCACTTCTTGGCGATGTATGCGGTGAAGCTGCGTCCGTTATAAGAAAACAGTAGCCCCAATTATGGAAACCTATTTACGTACGCGAGCGGTACACTGCCGTATCGCAAGGTGTCAGTGCCTTGCTGTACTTAAAACCTGCTTGGACCATATATGACCAAGTCGTCCGCGTACAAGATAGCTTTGACTAGATTTCCTGGGGCTCTTATTTGGGCGGCCAGGTCTTTCAGTAGGATAAAGAACAGGAGAGGGCTCAGGTTGTCACCCTGAGCTAGGCTTGTTGTCTGGGCAAAAGGTTCGAGTTTGGCGATAACATCCTCGATAATTATTCTGTTCTCCTGTAGGATGGCCGCAAGAAGGTTGAGCATTTTAACTGGCTCTCCGACCTCTGCCAACGTGCGTAAGACCATGTCTCTAGGCGCTGAATCAAATGTTACCTTGAAATCAACGAAGACTGCATACAGTGGGTTCATCGCTATGGCTAACGCCCTCTTAACGTCCTTCATCAGAATCGTACAAGCGGTTTCTGTCGAGCGATCTCTGCGGAATCCATGCTGCTCGGTCGGGATGGCCCCTACGCCCTCCAGGTAGTCACACAGTCTCCATGTCAGCAGACAAGAAAGGAGCTTATAGCATACGCTCGCGATGCCCCGCCAAGATGACGGTAGGGCCGGATTCCCCTTACCCTTAGGTATAACTAGCAGATTTGCATCCCTCCACTTTGCTGGGAGCGTGCCCGTCCGCAAGCATTCGTTGAATAGCGCGGATCAGCAAGGAGCAAGAAAGATTGCACATTATAGATGCTCATTGCGTACTCTGTCGGTGCCGGGGGCTTTATTACAGCGGAGACTTCGAAGTCCTCGTAGGACCTTCTCGACGGTAAAGTCCTGCTGAAGGGAGTTCCGTAGCCATGTCGTCGATTCACCCCACACGGCGACTAGGTTTGGCACCTCGCGAGGAATGGTGCCCCGTGAAGCGAACATTTCTGAGAAGTGATTAATGAGGGCTGACGAGCTGATAGGGCAGGCCGCGGTGCTCGCTCTGCGTCGGCTATAAGGCGAGCCTCCAGCATCTTCTGATACTTCTCTCTTATGCTGCGTTGCGTATGTTTTCCTACAAATTGTTCTGAATATCGAGGCCAGCTGATGGTAACCCGGATGCGATTCCGCTAGGAACCTCAAGGTTAGCTGGGCTCGGCGAGCAAGCTGACAGCTGTGGTCGAACCATGCCCTGTGCTGTTTGACAAAAGGAACTGGCTGTATACTAGAGTGCAGCACTTCGAGTAGGCGCTGCGCATACACCTCCGTGTCTATCACGTCCGGCACAGGGAAAACTTGATGAGCACGTTCTAGGAGCATATTCATATTGAGCCGGCGTGGGAGGGCAAGTCGCCTGGCCGTTCTCGTTGACCCTTCCTGAACCGTGAGGTCCACGGCCACTGGAACGTGGGCTTGAATGCATGCGCCTTCACGAAGCTTGTTGTTTCCTCCCTGATACCTGATCACTTCTTTGGGCACGTTAGTGGCAAACACGTGGATGACCGAGCCTCCGGAGTACCCCAAAAAATTTTGGCGAAAGCTTGGAATTGACTATCCAGCAGCCGTAATGTGCTAGGGTGTCTCGGAGAGCTATGGTGCGGCTCGAGTTCGGCTGATCGAGGCGGGCGTTGAAGTCACCAGCGACTACCAGGGCTAGGGGAGATACTGCTTCCTGACCGCTGACCAGCTTCTCTACCATAGTGAGTGTAGATTCCGAATCTGCGGATCGGACATATGCTGCAACTACGGACATTGTCGGGCCTTGTAGGGCTATGACGTTATTCTCCGCTAGACACGTCGTGAAGTCGCTTAGCTTGTGATTGTAGAAAACGGAAGTACCCCCACTTGGCCGCCCTGGCCCGCTGCGCTTTTCAGCGAGGCAATGCACTGCATAGAAACTCGAAAGGTCGCCCAGGTTTCCGTCAGCACTAGGATGTCCAGTCCATCCAATGCGTCGGGGGCGAGGAGCTCTAGCGAGGAAGCTCCCTCGCAGTTCCATTGTGCAATTCTTATTGTTTCTTTTTGTGTGAGACCCGACCTCGTTGTGCGCTCCTCGGTCGACCTCGAGATCCACTGTGATAGCTGTGAGCGTTGAATGCCGATGGGCCAGTCGTCACCGTTGTCAAGACTTGCTTCACGAATAGCCAGATTAAGGAAAGTCATAAAAAATGTATATGCTGTTATGTCTACGTTAACGTTTTTTTGTGAAAAATCCTAAAATGTTTCCATTAAGACCAAAAATGTACGTCTAAAAACTACTCTCACGCAATAGCAAACACCATTTTCGTGCCAGAGTGATGGTGCTGCGTTACGTAGTTGTCAGCTAACTAGGCTTTTTCGATAGTCATATCGAAAGCGAAGGCATGCATACTTGCATAGGGTGTATTAGAAGGTTAGGTTTATATTTTGAGATTTTGGTAGAACTCGGCAAGAGAATCATTTTTCCTAATACAAAGGGGCGGAAAGCGTCTTGGCAACATTTTACGGTTCTGAACGTCAAAGCTTGCACGTGAAACATAACAACTATGACTGTCGAAAAAGCTTGGTTACTTGGCACCTTATCTACACAACATAGCACCATCCCTTTGGTACGAAAATTGTGAACATTTAGTTTGCTATTGCGTGACAGTTTTGACGTACATTTTTGGTCATAATAGAAACTTTCTTTGATTTTTCACGTAAAGTGTTAACGTAACACATCGACTTTTTATGATTTCCTTTAATCTGGTTATTCGCTTTTCGCTACGCAAGCTATTGAAGTGTCTCCAGTGTAGAATTTTTAGCCGAACACGCCGGTATCATGTTCCTTTATGCGTTAACTGGTTCTTTCGCAACCGTCGATTGTGCCTAACTATGTAGAAGAAAAAGGCAGAATCACTAATTTTATAAATATCACTCTCTCTCCTAAACAAGACGTTTCCGCCCCCACCTTCCATTAAGAAAAATAATTTTCTTGCCGAGTTATACCAAGCCTTGAAATAAGTACATAACGATATGAATGACCTTGTATATATATTGATCGATGATGCTTGAATGTATCAGTGCAAAACCATACACAAGCCTTACGGAAAATGAAGTTACAATTAATGTACATTTAACCATTAAAACGCATTAAAAAAAATAAAATATAATAATATATATATATATATATATATATATATATATATATTAGGGCTACAAAAAAGTCTTTTCGGTTTTGGCGTTATAAAGAAAACACATATATAGGAGACACGGGAGGTCTTATTTATTGATCTATAAATTTTCCGCCGGAAGATACAACCTCTGCCCAACGATTTACAAGGTTTTCGATTTCTAAATAATCTTCCAAATTTCTAAAAAAATGCAAAATATTCTTCCAGTCCAGAACGCACGTGTTTGATAGAAGTGATTTTTTACCACTTACATTTTTTTGCATCGATCTGAATAGGTGGTAATCAGATGGTGCTAAGTCGGGGGGTCTCCCTACTCACGTGGGGCCTTGCGTTGTCTTGGTGGAACAGGACACCCTTTCTTGAAATTAGTGCAGGGTACAACTCCTTTAATTTTTCGTGAACCTTTTTCGATTTGTTGACAGTACACGGCCGTATTTATCGTCTGGTTACGCGGTAAGTTCATAGTGCACTATTCCGCCCACATTCCATCAAATACACATTAAAACCTTGTTTTTTCTTCCCTTTCGGAACTTCTGCAAACCACTTTTGGCACATTCTGTCTGTACAACAGGCATCTCCAAACGATTTTAACAACTTTTTGAGAGCCTGCGTTGCACTCAGTCCATTTTTAAACTCATGGAGTAGAATCGCCCGAATTTGGACATTTTTCTACCTTCATTTTGCAGCACTTTTACAAACAAACGGCTAAAAAGATTTCAAAATGGTTGAGACTAGCAGATTTCCCGCTTTTTCACATGAAAACAACAAAGAGTGAGCCAATGATCTATGCCTACGCTCCGGGGCGGGCGCTGTGAAAGCCGCGCAAGCGCCAATCCGAAAAGACTTTTTTGTTGACCCTATATATATATAAACATAAAATTAATTAACGGAAATGCACTTTAAATTGCTTAAAATCTGACTAAAAATATTAAATGAAGAGTGCCTAGATTAAAGACATGAAGTCACAACAACAGAATTAAATTGTAAATCTTAAAGAACGATGAGAATATATATATATATATATATATATATATATATATATATATATATATATAAAAGTCGCGTCTTTGCTTTGATTAGATTTTTCGCCAGAGCAGACGAGTTGGAGTTGCACGCAAAAAAACGCATTCAATGTAAGCTTTGTAAGCAATTTAGATCCTAACTCGAGCATCTTTATCTAATGACAGAGCAAACACGTTCATCACAACGGTTAAAACATTTAAGACATGTGTAACTTACGATCTTAATGAATATCATGACATCTTCTGACGTAAATAGCCCAATCAACGATATCTAGCTATGTAGCATAATGTACAAAGGGGGCGATTGTCAACTTAGCAAATTTCCATTTTTCAGTAGACGTAGTAGTAGAGATGTTGCGCACCTTTGTTTGCAAGCCAGAAGGCAACCGTGGCGCGTTTATCAGGTAAACTAGCATCTATATTATTCATATTTAACATTGATAATTATTAACTGGTCGGGCACGCCTTTACACAGTAAAATTGCTACTAACAATGAGTTTTATTTCATTTTGTCAGCATTAAGCCTGGTTTCACATAGGGAAGCGATGCCAACTTCACGTAACAGACAAAAGAGCTCATTGTCTTTTACGTGAAGTGGTTACAAATTGTTACTTGCCCATCGGAGCAAAGTCTAGAAACGCAGCCAACGAAGTCAAATGATCGTTCTTGTGCTGTCGGCCCAATTTCGACTGAACCCTCTCAAGCAGAAGAGAACCCTTGTAAGACTTGATGACCGTATCCTATGACGAGCAGTTGGCATCAAGCAAGGTTTTCGCATTTTGGTCGTCGAGAACTGGAAAAGCGATGCGTGAGACTTGCAAAATGCGTGAGCACGCCAAACAGGAAGTGGTGGGTTAACTCTGGCTTTCACCGCTTTGTGAGAAGCTGCAGCAACGATGTCAGACGCAAACGAAGAGCCTCGTCCTCAGGAAATTCGCAACAGCTGGAACAAGCGTTTGAGCTGCGGCATCTGATCCAAGGGTTGTCTTTATACTTTCGCGACGATTTGCACTTTACAGGCGGGCTTGGCAAGCCTTCTCCGCTTGGTGTTGCGCTGAGTATTGTCGCTGTCAATGAAAGCCGGAGAAGCAGATGACGCAGCCAGTTTTTGGATTGCGTGCCAACAACCACCGAGTTCAAAATGATGATTAAATTACTTGGCAGCATTTACTACTCTGAGCGCAGTGATTTTGTCGAAAGAGCACAAGCATCAGTCTTACTTCGGTCTCACTCAGGTCAGATTTATATTAGTCAGATCAACAGTCGGACGTAGCACGGCCGCAAAAGGTGATTCCTGTATGCAGTCAGGACGTATTAGAGATGGAACCAAATTGGAAATGCCCGGATTTAAGTTAGTAATAAATAACGGCACTACAACCCCTCTCTCTCTATTACTCCCCTCTCTCTCTCTCGCTCTCTCTCTCTCTCTATATATATATATATATATATATATATATATATATATATGTGTAATTATAACAGAATGTGATTGAACACGCTAAAATCTGCGTAGCCGTGGTACCTCGGCTTAATTTGTGACAGACGCATCACTGCGTGTCCTATTAGGCTGTCACAGTCACCCTATTAGTGAATACGTGTTATCCGCACTAGCTTGCAGCAATCTTATAACAATGAGAGCTTTGCTGTAAGAATCAGACGGCGTCAACTGGGGCGGGGGATATATCCAATCCTGCCCGCTCAGATTCTCGTTAGTGTCCCGATTGGCGTCGTCTTCTCTTGTCTTTCGTCTCAGACACGTAGTTGCTATACACAGTATTATGCCAATGGCGGTCCAATATGATTACTTACGCTTGCGGCATTGGTGCCATCTAGACAGATAGTTAGTTACTTAGATAGTTAGCTGTTAGCTGGTTGTGTTTCCTGTGTAAAGTCAACGAGATGAGGAGAGATAGAGCAGGAGCGTAAACAGGGAAACATCAGAAGGACGAGTGCGGTAGAACACGACGAGGAGGTCTGACGAGAGGGCCAACCAACCTAGCCTATGCGATGTGAGGCAAACGTCTCGTTTGTTCTTCCTCCTATTCGCGCCCCCTCTCTGCTGCGCCCTGTCTTCGTGCGCCCTGACGGTCTAAGCGAGTCCTGACGGCCGCCGCACGCTAAATAGCTGGCCATGTTGATCGAGGCGAACCTGGGCCTGCCGGCTTCACCAGCACCGTCGCCGTGACCGTTAGTGTTGTGAATGTGACGGCTGAAGGTGATTGTACAAACTAGTAGGTCTTTGCTCTGCTGCTGCTGCTGTTACTGGTACTGGCGCTGCTGAAACATGGATGGTAAAGAGGTAAAACAGGGAGGCCAAGGCCCAAGGCTGTATGTACCCTCGGACACACCGAGGCGATGAGGACTGCTTCTGCAGAAGCGGCAGAAGCTACAGCAGAACAAGTAGTAGCTGCTGCTGCTGCCTGGGTGAACTGCGCCGCCACCACCGGCGGCCTCGAGCCGTGTGAGGAAAAAGGGAAGACGAGCGAAGTTCATCATCAACGGCTATCTTCTATCTCCGCCTTTAGTTCGTCGTTCGGCCATCCAGTCCTACCTGATAGCCGCGTATCTTCACGGGCGGGCACGTGGGACGACAAGCCACTGAGAGCGCACGTCAGCTCATGTCGTTCATGGTCCATTGTCTATGTCCTCGAGCGTCCGTTTGTCCATGTGTCGGTCGGTCTGTTTGTCTGCTTGTCTGTCCGCCTGTCTGTATGTCTGCGTCTACTTGCCAAGGGGAACGAAGACGACGACGACAACGACAAGGAGCTTAAGGAGCAGGAGCACGGGACCTTAGCAAACCGCCGCTTTAGTCGCTCGACAAAGTCATCCCGTCTCGGGCCGGGTCATATCAAACGGCCGGCTTCTAGGGCCCCCGTCTACCCCAACGACGTCCGTCCTTCTTCTCCTTTGCGAAGACACGCGAAATTAACTACGCCCATTACTTACCAGGCTTTCGTTGCTTGCTCGCTCGCCCGCTTGCATCTTCTGCTTATCCCGGTTAGTCTGGCTCATTGTTAGCAAAAGTCGAGAAGGCGAGAGTTGAGAGAAGAGAAGAGAGCTCGGCGAATGAAACAGCGCGTGCCTGCATACAGGGTTTTCGTGTCTCCTCTCAACTCATCTCCCCATCAGCTGTATTAGTAGTAGCAACGGCGGCAGTAAACTTTGCCCGCTTATATTCTAATCAAACTTCGTACCGACTAAATGTATGGCTTGGCCACGACGCGTTCTCGGTTTCGGCCCGCTAGCAGAAAATTCTCTTTCGCGCGCTCTCTCTCTCTATCCCTCTATCCGCATATACGAGCGCGTCCCGGTTTACTGCTCGGAACTGTCCATTCCCAAGGGCATTGCTTAACTAGCTAATAATCATAATAGTAATACCTAGATATACGCATGCATACATACGCACCTACAAGTGGCGGTGGTTATACCCCCGAACAGATAGATATACAGTTCAATAGATAAATAGAGGTACCCTGACGTCAAGGTCAGAATATGCCAGTCAATTAAGTACCGAAGAAATGAGCTTATGTATGAGAGGTGGTTGACGTGGCCAATGTGGCGTCGACCTTCAAGCGCCCACACGGCGCGCCCTCCGATTCGATTTACTAGACAGGAAAATATAAGTTGGAACATTGGGAGGGCGCCTGAAGTTTGTTGTGCCTACAAATTGTTGTGCGAAAACATCATCTACATAATTTACGCGCCGCTGATGTTTCACATAATACCAAGCTGACATTATGCATACAGCGCTACGCTCATGCGGCGCCTCGAGAAATGAGAATGAACACATCTACTCGAGGGCCATAGCTTTCTATACGCTAAAAATGGCTTTACATATGATCAATAAGAGGCCGCTTCAAATGAATTAAATAGCATTTAATGTAATTATAACAGGTTATGTTTTTATGAGGTTATGTTTTAAGGCTATGTTCTTCTTGGCATTTTACTTGCCTTGTTAGTCAACGTTATTATTTCGTTTGTTCTTGATCTGCTGCCTGCTGGTACTTTTATTTGATGACAGCACCTATAAAATGCAGCTTGAATTACGTGCTGCCGTCTGCATATCAACACCTCTTAAACCAACTAGGAAACATTGAATCAAGCAATTTAAAGAGGTGTGCTTTGATGCAGGGATCCACAGCCTAAAATGTTTAAAACTTGTAAAAAAATTGATAAAAGTCTAAATAAACGTATTCTCTACTCTGAGAAAATAAATATATAAATTAAAAACTGAAAACATTGCTAGAATCCAACGTATTATGATTTACAATTATAAAGTTAGAAAATGTAATCGAAAAAGGATAATAGGTAAAAAATAACTACTCTACCAACTTTGTGCGTCAACAGTGGAGACGGAGTTCCTCTTACGAACGCCAACATATTGTGGTTGACTGAAACACTCTTTTTGTGCCGGTCGTATTTTGCAGCTTCGGCTAACAGTTCTTAAATAACCTATCCGCTCATTATCTCTGCTACGGTCGATCAGGCCAAAAGTCTTTAAAAGTGTAGTAAAAAATTATATCGGTCAGATGGTGCCGTGGAGGAAGACAGCGTAACATCCCAAATTAAAATTTGCCATGTGACCAAATGGACATGGTCAAGTCATCAGGACTTTGTCGATAACTAGCTCAAGTACTTTTGGGTCCAGGTGCCTAACTTTGGGGGTGGCAAAGTTTTAAACTTCTGTTTATACTTGGCCCGGCGCATCGGTCCAGCATGTGTTGCCCGACCTAACGTATTGGGGAACATAGTAACACTCACTATAGCTTTTGGGAGCGAGGCAAACTGGAAACCACTACGGGAGCCGGGTCAACAGCCTTCCTAGTTCCGAGGAGGCCTGGTTCGGCCATGGGAAACAATGTTGTTACGTTTATCATGAGTATTATCATATCGTGCAGTAGTGCATGTCTAACGTACTTATTAAACACATTTAACTAAAGCGAGCACGTGCATTTGGCTTTCTAGCGGCTTGTCTCCGATCCGGCTGCAGCGTGCTCGTGGTTTCTTTGCTACTGGGCAAGATACCAGTGTAAATGGGTTGTCTTTCGTACTTGAACCATTGGCGCAAGCTTGTGCCATATCTCTCTACTGCATGTGCCGCCGCTTGTGTGTTTGGTAGGCGCCAGTCAACCTGCGCCTAACTGAGCATCCATTAGCTGTTGTTGTATTATGTGCACTGCCTTATCTCAATTTGCATCCATTCGTTGCAGGTTTGCTCCGAAATACGCTCTCGCCTGCACTATGCTGTTGTCACGTTATTGTATTTCTTGCACTATGCTATGCAGTTAGATAGCCCGTCGTTGTCTATTCTTCAATTTTCCATTAGCTTAATTCGCGCACAGTTTAATTTTTTCGTTTTATTTCTTTGAGTGCTGTAATGCCATTCAAATAGTGGGGATTTACAATTATTTACGATTGTTTGTCTGAAATTCGACTAGTGTTTACTCTGCAAACGTTTTGCATGCCATGCATGCCGATCGAATGAAAGGTTTTATCTAAAACAGTGAGAACAGCTTAGAAACATTTTATGATCGTTCCGGAATTGCTTGGCATAAGCCGACCTCTTCATGCGATGTGGTGAGAGTACACTAAGGCAATCTGTTTGTAAACATGGCAGACTAAGACGCGTCTATACTTGCGGCACGTATTGCATAAGTGTGCTGTACAAAGCCCATTCATGGAAGATTAATCGGCACGTGGCGGAATCTAATATATTCACCTGAACGGGTCCTATGCAAATTAGACCGAACAAAGCCGAGCTTCCGTTAATGACGGCGCATTTCAATTTAATAGAAATTACTTTGTTTCGGTTGTAGCTACGTAGAACCAGAGACCAGAAGCAACCGTAGCGTCTATGATGAAGACCTAAAATCATTATGGCAAAGAGGTTACTATGGTTTTACGAGAGATAACCTTAAAAACGCCGAGGTAACGCTTACGTACCTCTTAATGATGAAACGTACTTTAAAGAACAAAAGTACGATAAGTTTATATAATGTTTCGTATGTTAATAGTCAAATAATAATTGGTACTGCTACGGCATTTCTGGCAGTCCTTCCCCCGGCGATGGAAGCGACCCCACTACCGCCACTGCGTTACCACGTTGAACTTCAATGGAGATACGCTGCACCAGGTAATCCCCGGCTCGCACATCCTTTGTCACAGCAGTTACCCTCTTTCCAAGCTCCTTGAGGAACTTGATGGTCGCCTCACCCATGGGCCCTAGCGTTTCCACGGCGATCGGCTGAATTATGTACTGCGGCAAAAGCTCCCTGTATTTCGACAATTTGCGACTTTCAGCAAGACGTGCGCTCGCGCCAGCTTCCCGACTTGTGCGCGCAATGTAACTGTTGACGAGTGTACATGAAACCGTCGCGTCCCACACTAGCAGACGACCCCGTTCCCATGGTGCTAGGGTTTTTTCATCCGGGCGTAGAAGGCTGTTGGCGCACATACCGAGGGGCTCTTTCATTGAAGGAATCTGGGCGCTCTGCAGAGCACGGTGTACGACATCGTTGATGGCGAAATGTCGTGAATGGCGACCGGCACTGAACCGGCAGGACAGCGCATGTTCCGCCTGTAGCGGTAACTTTAGACCGACACAGGTTGCAGACGTGCTCTGCGCAGACAGCCTCCCCAAGCCGCAGACCTGAGACGATGCGGAGTGTGTTATTGTCCAGCATCGTCCCCAGTTGCGGCGAAGGGAGGGCTGCAGCCACTTTCCGCTCATTGGATCAAAACAGGCCTTCAGGCGAGCTTTTCCTTTTAAGTCTAGGGTTTGTGCTACAAGCGCGTCTTGCCTTTTTTTACCACCAAGTGGTCTAGTGCTCCCTGAGTTTTTCGCTCGCGGGGCTCTCCCCAGCAAACTCGAAACTCCTCCAGCCAGCTGAACTGAGGTATCTTCAACTCCAATCGAAAGTATTAAATCCTTAAATGTTGTCAAGGATCCTAAGTAGCACGATAATGATAAATCCCTAGCACGGCGAATCCCTAAGCCCCCCGCGCTCACAGGAAGTGATGCCTGGGCCCAGGATGCAGATCTCAGGTGAACGTTGAGTAGCCGTTCTAGTTCCGTACGCAGAATGTCGTCGAAGTTGTCGAGAAGGTCGGTCCTTTTAAAAGAAGGTGAACAACGCAAAATATACGTCAACGAGGAGTGGAGAGACTTTGTCGCAAGAGGTATAACGCCGGGTGGGCATCTAGGGTTTGAAGTCTGCTGCACCATCGGCTGACTTCAACAAGTTTTCTGCGCAGTAAACCCTCCAGCGCCGCATCGGTAAGGGGGGCTCCCAGAAGCTCGATACTGTCATCGGCTGCTAATCAAATGTCGGGTAGTATTCCCCGCAAGCTTGTAATAGGCTCGTCGCGGTGCTCCTCTGACAGTAGAAAGAGCTCGCATTTATTTGCGTTGAGTGTTAAGCCGGAGCACGCTTGAAATTCCTGAACAGTCTTGATGTCTGCCTGGATCGTTGCCAGGTCACCTGCCAGCGTTGCGTCATCAAGATACCATGGTCGAAACTCCGATCGAAGCTTCGCCTGTAGTTCCGCGATAGCGATACAGAAGAGGGCTGGCCCACACGGGTCGCCTTGTTGTACCCCACACATCGACTTGAGCGTCTCACCTTGCCACAGAAGATTAGTGGGCAGTCTATACATCTGGTATACAGCTGGGTAAATGGCGGGTATCGATCTTTTTACAGCATTGAGTAAGTGATCTCGACGAAGCATGTTAAAGGCGTTTTGAAAGTCGAGCTTGACTAAAGCTTTTCTTAGCCCTCTGTTCGATTTGATGAAAGCGGCGGCCGCATGCACAGCCGCTTCTGCTCCTCCTTTTATCCCGCACCCTAGTTGCATGGGAGCCACTAGTTCGAGAATAGCAGCCTCATAGCTTTCTCAATAACATCTTTCCGACCAGGTCGACGCAGGGGCAAGCCCCACGGCGATTGGCCGAAATACCACCGTCCTTTTTTCGTAGTAGCGATTAAATGTTGCGCCGTAAAAAGTAGATAGCTGAACTCGGAATTCGCCCGTGGCTGCTAGAAAAAGTGAGCAACGCTGCAACAGGGGTTTGCTATCTCCTGGCGCAACCTTGAGATCTTCAATGCCGGGGCGAAGACCATACAAAACTGAAGGCGATTCAATTCTCAGTCGTGACATCAAATTTCAACGCTGGGGTACCCGGCGTCGGCGCCTCCTCGGGGTACGCTGGATTCGGTGGGGTGTGGCGGGGTGCTTGTTCAATAAACTTGCTCTATTATTGCGTCAATTGGGGAAGTCTGATCTGTAGAAAGCAGGGTCCGAGCAGCGGAAGAGACGTCCCCCTGAGACAAGCTTTGACGGCACAATCTTTGCTCTAGCGACTGGGCGGTCGTGCAGTACTTGTAGCTCGCGAAGGTCGTCCACTGGTTACGTGAGGATTATCTTCCAGGCGTGCGCCTCTGCGAAATCTAAGTCTGAAAAACTGCGTCTGCTAAATGACTCTGACGGTTGAATCTCTGCAATTGGAGCACAGAGTTTAACTGGCGCGGTATCCGCGTTTTGCTGAATTACGCAAATCGCTGATTTCTTAAGAAGCTCCATGCGATTTAAGCGATGGGGACACGATCCCCAGGTGGCCTCATGGCCGCCCTTACATAGGCAGCATCGCGCTGCGTCTTTGCAATCCTTTCGCAAATGGCTAGTAGACCCGCATCGTCTACAACGAGGGGCCTTCAAAGGACAGTCAGGCTTTATATGATCTAAACTGTAGCATCGATAGCACTGTAGAGGTTCCCGGTAGAGAGTAACGCCATGGGTTTTAAGGCCCAAGCGAACCTCCGTCGGAAAATTATTGCCTGAAAATGTCAGGATGACACTGTCCGTCGCCATGACGAATCCGGTTCTGATGTTCTTGGACCGGACACGAATAGCATCGGTGACGCCGAGCGGCCCCAAAGCATTTACGATTGTTGCCTCAGTTAGCGTGGGGTGTACCCCGTATATTTTTCCTTTCAGTGTTGATCTTGAGCCACTAGCCCTGGCGCTTACCGCCACCCCCGCCTAGTGTCTGCAAGCTGAGCAAAGTGGCCCGGTCTTTAATGTCTTCTGCAACAATAATTAGTTCCCCTGCTCGAGAAAAGCGCGGTTCTTCTACCTTGCCTTTAATATGCTTCACGATATCGTCACATACAGCATTAAAGTTTGACTCCAACATGTTATCTACAGCGGAGAAAATGATTGCCTCGGCTCTAGCCTTCGCGCAAACAGTTGGGATGTTATTCTGTATCGTAACTGGATTTGCAACAATTTTCCCCTTTGGTCCGACTTTATTCCACCCTTCGTCGGATTCATTATCGAGAGGAGCGCCCTCCACCGCCACTTTATTCTTTCCCAAAATGATAGTTCTACAGTCCTCTGCTTCCTTGGCGCCGTTATCATCTGTATCAGGCCCCGCATCATCTATGGATTTATCATCAGCATCAGCGCATCCCCGTGCCGTTCGCGTCTTCGCCGGTTTGCCACTTTGTAGTGGACTGTTTGCCGCTCTCTTAGAGGGCGCTGCCCTTTCCCCGACTTTAGCAGCGGCCACACTATCCCCAGGGCTTCCCCGCCTCTCGCCACTTGCGTCGCGCACTCTCTCCGTTCCACAACCGACCGAGACAGACGTGTCAACGACGCCGATGCTGGTGCCACTACCACCGTTGGACCCAGCAAAGCCTCGAACACGTATTCGGTTGTCTTCTGCGTCTTCTCGCCACATGATGCACCGGCGGTGTCGGCAGCCGGCGATCTCGGAGGGGGAGCGGCGGGCGGAGGTGAACGTTTCACCACCATGTGTACCGCTGATGCACTAACCTGATGTTTAGCGCAGCCAATAGGCGAGCAGACGACGTAACTTCCAGCTGCCACAACAGTTGCTGGTGGTGATAGCGACTGCCGTTACAGCTGTCAAGGTTCCCACTGCTATGTGTTGCCTGGCCGGCTGACGTGAAAATGTCAATATTTGGATGATGATGGAGATGATGCTGAAGGTGTTTCGATGATGATGGTGAAGCTGTTCCAATGATGATGCTGAATGAAGTAACTAATGAAAAAGGCTAAGCACAGCGATGATAATGATGACTAGGATGTAGAAGGTAAGGATGAAGATGAAACTAACGATGATGGTGAAGATAAAGATGAAACTGACGATGAAGGTGATGATGCTGACTGTGAAGTGCTAATGATAACAAAGGGTCGTAATGGCGACAGAGCGCTGGCAGGTGATTATGGAGTTGAGAGGTGATGATGATGATGACAATGAGGTATACACTGCACGTATAGTTAATGCACACCGAAATTAGCAGCAAAGTTTCACGCTAGTCGACTCCTCTGGTCTCAAAGGTTGCTAAGCTCGCGAATGTCTATCGATTTCTGCACTAAATTCTAAATTTAGAGATACTTTCCAAGAGCCACACACGAACACGTCCGCACCGGTGAGAACGTAAACAACACCTCTTAATGTATGCAAAGTAGGTATCCTAGCGTAAGGGATTCTCTGTCAAAGCCAACATTTTCTCCACTGACCACAGAAATCGTGACTAGAGTAACTTAGGCAGAGTAATATTCGTAATTGATCACTTCTAAAGGGGCTTCTACAAATGTTACTAATAGCTGTTTGTAAAACGCGTCTCTCATCTGGAACATCATTGGGTTACCCCATAGAAACCCCATAGTCCAAAAGTCTACGAGTCCCAAAACTTGACCCGTTGGATAACGCGGTTTGTTGTCTATCTGTAATCATCTCTGTATTTTTCGTCATCATATATCACACACATATATCATCATATATCACACGGTTGCAGATGAAACAGGATCTAACAAATGAAAGACCCTTCATGTGAGAGTTGTCTGGCCACAAAAAATCAGCTGTGAGGTAGCGCTGATGTTGTCATGGAGCAGTGTTCCGCGCAGTGGAGGACTGTCATCGCCTCAGCAATTTCCGTCACTCCGGCTGGCAGAGGCGGCACCTACAATTGCGGCAAGTGGTCATCATCGTCGCCGGTCTCGTCGCTGTCATTGTCACCTTCGACGGTTTTGTCAAGTGCATCTAGACGAACTTGTGTTGACAGTTATACCACGGTCATATCTAGACAAGCGGGGCCAAAACTAAGCCGCTAACACCCCAGTTTATAAAAACAACTTTCTGGTTTCAAAGCCCGAAGCAGCGTTCAGTCGGACAAGAACAGAACTTTCAGCCGGATAAGGAACAGGGCGACTAGCCGTAAGTGGTGGAGTATGCTCACCGTAGACTTCACTTAGAGAGCGGAGGATCTGCTGCGTGCCAATTGGCCAAAATGATAAAGCTGATCGAAGAAATATACAAGGTCACTTCAAACACCTAGAACATGCAAATCGCAGTGAAGAGTTCAATCGAACGACTAAGAGTCCTAGGAAGAGGTCAGAGAGAGCAAAACATGTCGTAGAACGGCAGCAAATTGAGAAGAAACAGACCGACAGGAATACTCCACGATAGAAATGGCTTGAAACATGTTGTGAAACTGCAGATGACTTGAAAACCCTCTTATTTAGGAATGGCCAGATGGCATGTATTCCACCCCAAAACAAGCATTTTGAGGGAGAGTCCCTGCGGCTCATTATAGGAAGGAGACTTGGCCGATTCCTTCACTTAGGGAAAGGACAAACCGGTTTCAAGGTATAGCAGGGGAACCGGGAAAGGAGATCGCGTCTAACTCAAGAGACGGGTGACGACTGACTTTCCTCCGGACGCAACTTGGTGGCGAGTCGTTTGCCAAGGGATTATATGTAGTAGGACCACGGCGAGATCCTTAACAAAGCGGTCGCAAGGGTGATAGAGCTACAGGGAAAATCAAAAGCGCTGCACGAAACGGAGTCTCTTGCTGCATGACGAGCCAGGGAGAGGCCTCCGCGATCAATTAGCTTCCTGAGTGCATTGCACAAAGGCACAACGTCCACATTACTGCCATCTAAATAAAAAACACGAAGAGAACCCAACTCAACAGGTTAGGAGGGCATTAACCTAAATTATTTAAAAAAGTAAAGTGTTTCCTACACAAACATGCTCAAACGTGTCGACAGAATTTATTGTTAAGGTTACGGCGTCCAACGCTTAGCTAGCGGCGCTATGGGATTGAGTTGCAGGCACCGAAAAGAGTGCCCCGTGTTTACTGCTCCACTTGTGGTTGCGAAGCGTCAAAAAGGGTTCTGTGATCCATTGTTTAGCCATGGCTCGGCTAAACCACACTGACGCCATGAAACTGAAGAAGACAGGAAAATTCCAAGATGGCTGGACGTCCTGCTCAATTTTAGAATGGGTAATTGTGCCCACTTGCCAAAGATGCCAAATTGGTGGGCACGAGGACCGGACCTGTACATTTAAATAAGTGGCAGTCAAGCGCTACCATAAATGCGGCAAACTTTGCCACATCTCAAATGGATGTATTATAGCCAGCTAGTGTTGCAACTGCGGAGTTGCCGGCTCAGCCAAATCCTCTGCCTTCCCAAATTACCGGTCTAAAATAATAGAGGCCAGACGCCTACTTGGCAGCCTCCTGTTATACTTTGCAGAGGAGTACAGCTTTCTCTCGCCGACATAATATAGGTTCCAAACGGGCCGATTAATCCTCTCGACCACAAAGAATTGGATACCAAGTTGGAGGTACTGCGCCAATTGCGCCTAAAACAAGGAGCTTGTTACTAGTTGTACTTATGAAAATTAAAAACGCGTTTAAGAGCCTGCCCTGGGCGGACGAATAAAAAGAGAGCCCCCCCCCCCCTTATCCGTGCCGCGCGATCTCGGCCTAGTTGAGCAGGAAACGCGGGCTTGATTCTAAGACCCCTTCTAGAACTGACATATAATACGACGTTAGACGTTTTACGTCTAGACGACCTTACAAAAGACACTGAACTTCTAGCGTACGCAGACGACCTTGCAGTGGTCGCCCAGGCCCGCTCAGTCCAGGAACTGAAACTGAAAGCCAACGACGCCCTTGCGGAGGTCGCTATATAGATGAGGGGGCTGGCTTAGCTCTGGCGCCTGAGTAAAGGTTAGAGCATCCTTCTTCACTCAGTGCCCGGCTCACAAAATAGTCCGGGCGATGCCAAGACCCTGCGGCCCACGCGAGTTAAGCAAGCACCTCATCATATCGGTGGCTGAGTTTATAGTTTGACCCGCAGCCCCGGTGTGGTCGTTAACCGCACTGTCCACAGCCAGGCACATAGCAACGAAGCCCAAAGCCTACTACCATTACCATTACCAAACAGTACCATGACCAATTTAATTACCGCATTTAACTGAGGTTGTATGGGCACCGAGGGTGCACCACGTTCTAAATGGCCACAACAGTTTCGGACAAAGAACTGCTAGAAATGTACACATTCTTGATGGCTGACCCCTAAGTAAGGCTGCACAAAATAGCGGAAGATATTGCGAGCATTTATGCATGAAAAAGTAAAGCCAAGTGGCTACCTCACGAGGTATCAATTTAGCAAAGGTTGACACGTGTCTCAATTCTAGTGCGCAATTTTCCAACTGTTAAGACAAATTTTGGGGTGGTTCGTAACCACCGACGAATCGCGTTGCCCCGCTGGACATCAATGGAAAGTCTCTGGCGTAAGAATTGTGCGGCCGTCTTGTCCCCAGAAGTTATCTTGAAACGTTCGCCTAATTTAGTAAGTAGTCGCTCAGTTAGGGGGCCTGTTGATCCCAAAGTCTCAAAGCCCACCGGGCTGAAGTTGTGGGCTCGTGTCAGTTCGACGTATTTGTTCATCTTGTTTATTTCTGCTAGAGTCGCAGCGTGACCCGCTCTAAGTAAACCGAAACCGATCATTGAGGGAGAAAGTGAGTCGGTTACGGTGGCGTCCCACATGAGTATCCGGCCTTGTTCAAAGGGGATGGGAGTCATCCCATCGGGACGTTTGCCGTCGTTTCTGGTTAGACCAGTTGGTCCTAACGTGCTTGTGTAGCCTGCCGTCTTAAGGGCCCTTGCTAATGTTTCAGTTAATAGCCGCGTGAGGCGGTCGACGACCTCCACTAAGGGCGTAGGATAGAGCGTAGTGAGCTCTAATGCCCATCGGCTCTCCGCATCGGCATATGTGAGGGTGAACGAGCGGCGCGCCGAGTCGGAGACCAACACTTATTTTTGTAGTGTCATCATCCATTAAGGTTTCTAATGATGCACTGGGTAGAGCGTGTAGCCAATCGCTTGCATGTTTGGAGAGGTTGCCCTAAGCCGAGCCCCAGTAGACTCATTTTCAGCTTAATCAGTAAGCGACCATTCACTCTGAGATGTAACGTTTTTTAGTAAAGTTTTAAGAACCTCAACCTAACTGGTCGTGATTTGATCTCACATGAAGTGAATTCGAGCTAGCCGGCTTGATCAAGAAGCTTGCAGACCCTGCCGGAAGCTTGATGGGTGGCATCAGGCAAACCTGAAGGGGCACGCTCGACCCGATAGACGTTGCTAACCGTTATCTGTGGTGGTATTAGATTAATTGACAACCTTTATTTATGCTATATTGTGTATTACAAAATTATGGTTGCACAATTCGTAAGGCTGAAAACCCGTGTAGGCAGAAAAAGCTTTCTTTCTACAGGAAGAGTCATGAATTGGGAAGACTACGCAACACTCTAGAATCAGCTGAAGGGACGCGATGAAGACGAGGACTGTGCCCTTTCACTACGACAATGCGCTTGCCCACACATATACTGTTGCCATGGTCAAATTATGCGAAACTAAATTAGCCAAATTGTCAAGCATCTAACATATTCTCCGTACCTGGCCTCGTGCGACTATTATCTGTTTGGAAACCTCTTGAAGTATTTCTCCTGAAAGAGATCTAACTGAAACATATGCGCACAGGTACGATTGGTTTGTCGATAGGGGGACAAAACTGTACAATAAAAGGTGAGTCCAAGCTACGAACTTTATGATCTACCTATACTCTTATATCCCACGTTTTTCAATTGGTTTTCGCCAAAGCATTTTATAAGGTGGTATATTTCTGATAAGGCAAAGCTAAGCAATCCCAAAGTTTATACTACAGATTCCTTATGCTTGAAGATTAGAGAATAAGGTTCGTTTCTCTAGTTCCATACGATTCTTTTCGTTATTCGGACAACTAACTTAAGTTTAATTTTTATAAATAAATACTTACAATAGGTATATAGACGACAAAGAAATGAGTATTACGCTACAATAGAATGTGAGCAATTGGTACATTTGACTGTGAGACATATTTTCAGCTAAGAATTTGAACAGCTCACGAATAGTGTCAGTATATAGTATTTTCTTTCTTCTGTTGTGAAAGTCTAATTTTTGTTACTGATTGCCCTCAGAGAAAACACGCTAGTCATTTATTTATTTCAGTGTGCGCTTTCCCTCTCTCCCTCTCCTCCCGGTTCCAGGTCTTCCCTTTCCCCTATATTTTTTCGCTTTTATACCACTCTTTTCACGCTGCTCCGTCTTTCGGTCTCACTTTCCGGCCTCCCGCTCTCTCTCTGGCCCGCTTTTTAGCCGAATTAGGTACGCGCAAGCCTTGCCCACGCCCGGTTCGTTCGCTCAGTTGTTTATAATCAGTGACGACAGCGTCAACGATGATTCCGAATGGGCCTCGGCCCAAACGGGCAAAGGCTCGAATGACTAGGCAGCCAGACCGGCCAACCGACCGAGCACCGTGTCGCATCCAATTGCCAACGTCAAATCTTTGCTCGCTAACGCGCTCTCCCTCTTCGATGAGCACCGTGCCGGACTGGCGCTGGGGTTAACACCGCCACCAAGTTCGACCTCGTCACCGTCGACTGTTTCCCTCTCCTCTTCCCGCTGCTGTTGCTGTTGCCACGCAGCTCACGCGCATTGCTTCCACACCCCAGTATTGCCCTAGTCTCGACTGCTAAACGGGGCTTCTCTAACTACCATCGGTCCTCCATCCGCTGGCGACCCCTCTCTACGGCCAATAAAATCCCATAAAAAATATATATGGACTCGGAGCTTCTTGCCTGTACCTATGCAGGGGTACCCAGTTAAGCAAACGGCGGCTCCAAGGCAATCAAGTGGCGCAACGTCAATAGCGACGCCTGATGTAATAGTAATTACATCGGGCGTCGCTGTTGTTGTTGCTGTGACCGCCGCCGTTACGTGTAACTCCCGCCGCCGCTGTTGCCGCTGGACCGCACTAGAAGCCGCTTCTGCAAAAACAACCGCACACAGTTCAATTTTGTTTTGTACGCCTCTTTTTGAACGCCGATTCTCTCTTGTCCGGATAGCTTTTTCGAGTATTATTTTTATTACCTGATGACATCTGGGATGCGCCATTCGGAGCATGACTAATCGCCTACATTAAAAAAGGTGGTTTAAGATTTATCGCTCTAGAATCCATCTTTAGATGGTTAGCAATGAAAATTGCCCTCAGGCGTATTTAACATCGACTAAGACAACAGCTAAGACTTTGCCAGTTGGGATACGGTTTAAGGTTCTTACCTTAATACCGTAACCCAAGTCGAGGCTGCCGTCCGCGCGCAGCTTCGTCCAGATATTGCCCACGTTTACGGCTGTTAATGTTGACTTCAAGAACGTTTATCAGTCTCACCTCCAAGACCCGGTACTTTTTCAAGTCAGCGAGCATGCGGTGGAGCTTTGCAACGTTGCCCACTTTTCGTATGTGGGACCCACGCTGCCTGCCTGGGACAGACAATCACGCCGGCGTCCGGGTGCCAAGAGGAAGGAAGATCCGCTGGTGCACCGCTGTTTTTCAGTTGGCTTCTCCATCTGATCCTTATCGAGCTGAATAGTAGTCTCGTCGTATTGTACCTAGACGATCTCACCCTGGCCGACCCTGACCCGGAACGTGGTAGCCACAGTTCTCCGAAACATAAGAGAAGCAGCTGCTTCATACTAGTGAGTGAGAACTGTTTCACCAGGGGATGACTGATGCAGGGTCAACCCTGTCCCTGCTTTCCGTCTCTTCTTTTTGTTTACGGATTATTGTATCTATGTTACTGTTCATTAGTGATCCCGACAAAGAACATAACTGGTGTAAAAAGGCTACATAGCAGACTAGCGATATGTCTACCGCTTAAGTTTTGGAAAAAGAATAAAATTTAGTAAAAAGCTGAGTGATTTATACCGTCACATGCTCATATATACCAGTGTTTAAATAGTAAACAGGTGATCCAGCTCCTCGGTATGACGCAGCATTATAGCAAAAAAATACACTCAACACAAATTTATTGCCCGCCTTTTGTATGATACGCTTACAACTTAAGAATCATGTATTATCTCCACAACTCATTACTTCGCCACGCCTGATCAAAACCTCATCGGCCTGTTACGCCCGAGCCGGAAGCAAGATATTTATTATACTACAAATATTATTGCTCTTCGTAGCCGCTTTTCACTGTCTGGCCATCAAGGGAAATGCTACATCTACCGGTTGTAAACCACGGAAGGTTTTGTAGGCAAGCGTGCCATTCTAAGCATGTATATTTTTGAGCGCATTAACTGACTCCGTCAGGGGAAAATCGCACGAAATGCATAATTTTTAATCACTTGAACCCTTTAAGGAATGGTCCGGTACCAACCACCCTACAGCAGTCTACTTATGATATATAATAGATAAAAAACAAGGCCTTGTAGACAGTCAAAAATGCCCTCAATTAGAACTCCTATCTGCTTTGACCGCCGCACTATTGCAATAACAGCATAGCACTCTAGTATCAATTGACCTATGCGAGAAAGAAAGGATAAATGCTCATGCAATACCAAATCCAGACCACCTAATAACAATATATCGTACATATGACTAATACACTTGATATTACCACGCATGTCCTCACAATAATTTTCGATATTCAAGTGCTCCTTTATTGCTATTAAAAGGTAGATAATTATATACATGGTTATTCACAAAAAAAATCCTATATTCACTATATACAATGCACAATATATGAGGCCAAAAATTAATTACCACTTAATTGAATTCGTGATACATGCACATCACGAGTTTATGGTTCTCAACAATCTCGCCATGCGCCACGAAAACATGTGGTTGATTCGGTCAGACCGTGTCGCTGCTTTCGACGGTATGGTCTGAATGTTGTGCATATTGTTACTGCAAATATTGAAAAAAGATTAATACATGTTAAAATCTGCTCTTGAGTGCCATTCTGAGATAGGTACTAAGTCGACTGCCACGCTCACCTTACATCTCAAGGCAACACGAATGAATTTGGCCTGATCTTTTCAATACGTTTCCTTAAATGCCAGACTTTGCAGCTGAACACGGATTTGATAACTACAAGACTAATATAAATATAGATATAAAACGTTGGTCATTTCATCATAAAACAACGAATTATCATATTACATATAACACTAGAAAAAAGTTTGCATGATGTGGATGTTAAAATCTAGCTCCGGTGTTACCGTAATACTAAGATAGCATACGCTGTTTACTCTGGGTGTCTCGTCTTCATCAAATGTGTTAACGTAGTCCTCCTTCAGACACACAACGGCGCATTTAAGAACAGGTATTATCATGTCATCACGGCGCACTAATCGGAGATAGAGTCAATTGCTCTCTAAATGATTTTCCTATCGTTCTCTGTACCAAATGGCCCATAAAGTGCGTAATGGTGTTGGCTATAACTTTTTTTTATATCTAAAATGAATATACGAAATAATAATGAGCCTAAACATGATTGAAGCATACTCGAGGGACACACCCCATACCACCGAAAACTCTTGTTAAAATTGTAGAGTATTAAGCTTTACTTGCATAAGAACTTCGTCGGGACATCCGCTGCGTCAATTCAACGCCACTTGAATACATTCTAATGAGGTGGCTTTAATAGCCGCCAATAATTAGAGCTGTTTCGAGAATCTCAGCGATACCCTAGTAATGCAGAAATTACAGAATTGCATTAAAATGCCGACCTTAAAATGTACAAACGAAATTGCACATTGAGACAACAATAAGACATCTCACTATTTTAATGTTTGCCCAAATTATCTCAGCAGGAATAACACGATGAATCTTGTCGAAACTGTAAGGACAGAGAGAGAGTCAATAAGATGTTCTCGTGGCGCATGGCTCGAATGTTTAGGGCATGCCTTGGCGAGATTAAAGAAACTTTGCGTTGTACATTTTGCGAATTCGTGTATTTTCTATACTGTTGCAACTATGTCCCATCTTTTAACCCTATTCAGATGTTTGAACTTGACTTGAGAATACTTGGATTACTTGGCAAGTATCCAAGATACGGCTTCTAAGCCCCTAGAGAGGCCCTTGGTCTTAGCAACTGCACAAAGAGTACTTTCAACTAAGTATTTCCTTTTAGTGCAGCTGTGATTACGAGCTTAACTATAATATATATATAT
>QVRM01004353.1:0-50424 GCA_003439945.1 Dermanyssus gallinae | reverse complement strand
CTAGCCTCGTCACCTGCAAAGTAAGCTCGATTGACCTAATTTTGTTCATTTCTAATCTTGCAAAGAGGTTTTTCGACGACAACCTTTCAGTTAGCCTTTGCACTTTCTGGCTATAGACACGCAAGATACGCAACTTGTCTAGACCCCTTACTATTCATTAAAACCCTATCACTGCTTATAGCCTGAGTCATGGACGATACAGTCGCGGCTCTTGCCATCATGACCGTAGGCGGTATACCCAACCCTCCCAGTGAGAAGGCACTTACTTGTTCCCTTGCAGCACTAGTTAACCTCAGATTTAGTATAACTTCTAGTATATGCATAATGTGATATACGGAAAATAAACACGTATTTTATATACACTTGTAGTATATCTAGGCAATGTCCGCTAAATGGCTTTAGGATCTCTGACAACATGAACAGATTAAAGCCTATAAGTAATTAAGGCGGCAAATCATTGTCTTAAAAGTATCAACCGCACTGAGCCCTTCCAAGTGGAGTTTATCACCTAACATTTCTAGAGACCCGGTATGTGTGTTTATATAGGGCTTCGCGCAACGCCTATATAAATATGTATACAAGTACATTGTAATATAATAAACAGACATAACGAGGCGTTCGTAGGTGCCATTTTGTATTTACACGTAAAACACGTATATATACACACGCTCGACCCCAGGGTTCGTTATGTCCTGGACAAGGAGTATTGCGGGGCAGACACGGACACGAGTGAGCTCCAATGACTGAGTGCCATCGTTAAAAGCAAGGCGTTAGCATGGAAATAACTAACAGACGCGGGCCGTGGTAATGACAGGTGGTATGCATGCACGCAGAGGTAATGGTCACCGGTTTGTTATGACGAAGATCCGGATAATTCTTTTGAAACTGCCAGGCGAGGCACTCCCGCTCTCCTTCGGCACAGCCTAATTTTCATTTCGAAGCCAGGGGATAGGACAGGCCCCCCAACCTACCGATCCGTATGCATCCTCGACACCCTAGGAAAGGTCTTTGAAACTATTCTGGTCGATAAACTAAACGAGGGAATAGACATCAAAGAAGCCTTATCAGAAATGTAGACCTAAAAATGGTACCGCAATGAGTGTTTCGAAAGCCCGTAAAGATTCCCAAAACAAGTAGCTTTGTATTTCTGCTCCTCTTGGATGTAAAATGGCACTAAAGAGGAATCAATTGTCCTCTGCCATGGAGGAATCTCGTCCTGTTTCGGCGACCAGGGTTTAGTCACAAAAAGTAAGAGTACATGATTGTAGTCGGAGTTTCACAGTGTTTAAATCTAGAACTGCTCCGCTACAACCTGACCTATAATGGGGTGCTGCACATCAACGAGTACTTTAAAGAGGCAAGGCTTTTGGCCAGCGCGGATGACCTGGCCCTGATGGTAAGGTCGCGGACCAAAGAAAGAGCATTGTATACAGACAGATTCATCAAACGGTCGAGCTCGGTGGCGAGGTGCGTTTGCGTGCGCCTCGCACGTAACCCATACGTAGAACCACGAAATGAACAGTAGTACTTCATACAGCCATAGCTAAAAACAAGTCCTTAGAAGTCTATGTTATGCTTAGACCTTTAAAGCAAGACAACCTCTACCTTGTTTAACAAAAACAATATATATATATATATATATATATATATGAGGCGAGCACTGCCGACTGTGCAAACGTATTGTAATGATTATTAAATCATCACTATATATATATATATATATATATATATATATATATATATATATTTATTTCTCTCCCTCTCTTCCACAAAATGTAGTCGTAGTATTAGAAGTTGTTATTGCTATTTGTATTGGAATTACAGCAGGCACATTTGTTCTTGTAGTGAGAGTATATGGAGTGGTTCGAATGGTAGTAATATAATCACGATAGTAGTCAAGTCAAGTCAAAAGCACTTTTATTCAAGGGTAGCAGCGGGGATCGCGGTTGCTGTTGTTGTTACCAGCGCTGCTGTTGGCGTTGTGGTCGTCGTAGTCGAGGTAGATCTATGCCGTTGTTGGAGCTGGAGATGATGGTTGTGACGCTGCGTCGTCAGGCGTATTCGTCGTCGGAACTATTGATATTCGATCGGGCGCATAGTTTTCGAACGCGTCGACACGAATGTCACCAGAAGGGAAGAAGAGACCGAAATAAATAACCACAAACCCGGGCAAAAAGGAACAGAGTGTGTGAGAGAAAGAGAGAGGAAAGGGGAAAAATAGCGATATAATACATATATATATATATATATATATATATATATATATAGACAGAGAGAGAGATATATATTAGGGAAAAAAGAAAATGGGCACGTAGCAACAACTACAGAGAGTAGCCGCGTTCAGCGTTACCGCGTTGGTTTGTCACCCACTGCCGTTGCGACTCGATGCAAGCTTATTGGAAACTGATACCATAACGACAACAAAATCCACGAGACGGTTACAACTAACTACGAGGGCTTCGGCTGCGGCGGTGGTGACGACGACGACGACATTATGACTAACCAAATGTGATTAACATTATAAGCAAAACCAACAAGGGGCATTCGCTTTCTTCCACCCCACCGTTCCGCTGTTGTTCGCCGCTATGCATGCGGTAAGCAAGCATCTTCCGCTTCGTCGCTTGTTTAATGGCGTCATACATAACGCGGCGTCCGTGTCCGGGGGGGGGGGCACACTGCTGAAGTGGTCTCAGCCCACACCCTATACAAAATTGAGTAATATTCCCCCGTGCACACGTTCTCGGGAGACAATTGTCGCCCCACTTGCATCCTTAAGAAATTCCTTGCTGAATTATATATGTATGTGTATATATACATTATATATATATATATATATATATATATATAGCGACTTGTATATTGCGTCATAACCACGTCTAACGTGGACTCATATGGGTTTGTTTGCTACAACGCATGTTCGTGACGCGCAAATCGATATTAGCTAGCACTGCTGCAGCTGCCGCTGCTTCTAAGTGGTACTGCCGTCACACGTCTGGGTTCCGTTACCGACCAAGACATCGGTCAATGTGAGTCAATGGCAGTACTATTGGCAGAACGCACTAATCAACGCATAGCCGCACCCCCGTGACGTTAATTGGCGCCCGAACCAGCGAAGAAGTGCAAGGGTGTTCACTATAGTGCAGATTTTGGTCTGACCTCCAAGGCAGAGCTAATAGCAGTTGATGAGCTTTCAACTACACCTAGTTCATGTAGGTATGGTGACTGAAACATCAAGCACCTCTATTACCAACCGAGAGTCATAATTAGGGAATTGTTACAGAGACATGCGCCGTGATTGTGGAAAAAGGCGTTCGTGTACCTATTTCTAAATCCCTCAAACACTGTCGAATCCAATAAGGGGTGGATAATAAAAAGCTGTTGAACTGATCATAAAAATTTCTATTTCAGGTTGATCTGTTACTATATGACAACGTCAGATACCAAAAGTATTCGAAAGGATCGAGTCGCCTCATTATCTAATTTAAATGCAGAAGTTATTAACGTCAACTATCCAGTCATTTGCGTCGCGGACTTTAATTTACTGATACTGTGCGGGCTAAAGAATCTGTGACCACACGTTCGCGCGTAGACAACTGTTCACTACAAACTAATATACAATGTTATGTCCTTATACTAAAACATTGCATAAGAAGCGTTGAAGCTTCAGTCACATGCTGCTTAAGCCATTTAAAACACATTACGGAATGACCCTACCCAAATTATAAAAAATCACATTTCTTCCCTGCAGGTTCAGTTTGAACGACATAATTAAGAACCCGATATTGATCTACGTGAAGCATCGATGAGACTTTGGGTATTTGAGGAATACAATATTTCATTCACTCTACGTTTATGCATTTGCAAATAATAGAGCACGTGAACCGGAATATATCTTTAAATAAAGGTGGAAATCTAGTTTTAGACGAATCTGGTAAAATCTTTTTCACCTATTTAGCCTCTAGTTTTGTAAACTCCCAACATTGGCGTATCACAAGGTGCACATGTCTTGCTCTCGCACCCTATCCTCCTAAGTCATTACAGGGGATTATAATGTTTCTAAAATAGGTACGTTCAAGATACTTTCATCAAAATTAAGGCTCACGCCATATGAATGTGTCTATAAACAGATCCTTATTCCTGGCCAAACTGCTAAAATTCATTGCGGAGATTATGCATGGATGATACTGTGCCTTTCCCTAAGACAGAAGTGAATGCCCATGTCGAAATATTTAGGCTAGTTATTAAAGGGGTCAATAACTTGCATTGCCGTTGAAAAAGTGTCATTGCATACATAGACGCTCGCCTGAACGTGAATTTGATCGATCAGGCTCAACATAGATTACCAACTGGAAGATTTACGTCCACACACATGACTAAGGACTTCGTCATAACAAGAAGGGTGAAAACCGCACTCATATATTTTCATTTACTTAAAGCGCTTGACATTGATGACAGGATATATCAACTCAAAATGTTTTTGCAACAGGGTAAATTAATTAGTTTACAGACCTTCAGACATTAACAGACCTTTAGACGGCCTTCAAGACTTGTGTCTTGGGCTTTTATCAGTTCGTTTCTTGTTCTGCATATAAAAGATGTTCTCTTACTAAGAGTATCTCATCTGTATTCATTGGCGATTTAAAGATTTATAGTCCGGCCCGTAGCGAAAACGAAAGAAGCACTATACAGAAGGTCATAAACAATACTCAGACTGATGTAAGGGCAACGCAATGATGATCTTAATGGGGAAATGCGTTGTGCTATCTTCGGGTCATCCGCTTCACAGACACATACTTAATGACATGATCATCTCGTCAGTGGATACCTTCCGCGACTTTGGCGTGCGAACGACTTCAACTCCTCGAGTTTAGCACTCACATATCTTACATCATCCACTCAGTTATGTAATACAATACTTAGATGCTCCAGGGTTAAAAAACTTACTTTAAAATTACATTATATGAATTTACATTGTCCAAAAATTATGAATCTTTGCAAATGCTGTCATCATTTTGATAAAGGTATTAAAGCTCAAGAGGCTAAGCTACGTTTATTTGAAGATTATCTAAACGCTGTAAGATTTCGGCATCTTCCTCCGATCTGCACAAAAAAAGATACATTATTGTATTGTCTGTTGAAACATAATGGGCTAAATAAAGGGATGTTTGTCATTGGCGACTACGAGCTGCAAAATGGCAAAAATAGCAAACACGGTTGCATTCATATTCTGTAAACATGGAGAGTTCCTCGTTTTTTGGAAAGAACGGATCAAATTATTGAATATAATAAAAAATGCTCTGTGAGATTATCATAGACAATAAAAACTGTGACATTTAACGTTGTTTTATACAACTAACCACTACGTGCTCTACAGTAACACAGTAATATTTTGAGCTTTTCTACTTACATGTATATATATATATATATATATATATACATATATATGCCGTGCCAGAAATACTTCCCTAACTTCACTGAGGAAGATTTCAGGATCCAGTTTTGTTCCAGTGCCCAATTCACACATATATATATATATATATATATAGTCCTATGAGCGCAAGCGGGCACACCTGCTAAAAACTTAATGGCTTCGCATTGGCGAGAGAATTGAAAGGACGCTTGAAGGCAATGCGGTCGGAAACGATATAATAATGACAAACACTTAAAGAAAGATTCGGCACTGCTACAATGCTTGAAAAGTTAATTTGATGAATGCTTAAAATCCAGGAAAATTGCTAAGGTAAATACTTTTATTGTTATACCTAAATGAAAAAATTGGAAAAAGAGAGCCAGACGCTTAGAGGGGAATACTACATAAATGTTAAGCCTGTGAGATAATCTCCGATATGAAAGAAGTACTTCCTCGAAAATGAGATGGCAGTACCAGAGGAACAAAGTGGTTTAGGAAATCGAAGTCGCGGAAGCATTCTTATAGGGGAAAAATATGTTATTATTGATGTGCATTGACAATGCCATGGGAACTGCGGGCGAGTGACGCATAATAAGCGTCTATTCCCCAACGGCATAGACGTCGAATGTCTATGCCGTTGGGGAAACACATTCTACGAGCTTGGCGAAGATACGCTTACGACTTCTGAGCAAACGGAACTGGAATATCTTTTAAGCCTCTTCCTTTATAGACACGGCAGATACTAGGATGTTTGATGGTCAGAAGGAGTAGTTACAATTTAGAGGTGTGCAGGCAATCTTCAGAACCCAGATTACGGATTTCTTTTATCTGCACATGTCACGAATGAAGTCGAATATACATCTGCACTTGTAAACATGCTATTTTGTCGTTTCATCTATAATGATCTGAAGATAAATACTCGTACACAGGGATAAAAAATATATTACCTATAGCATTTACCCGTAAGCATATTTTGCTCTCGCAATAGTAGGGCCATATTAAAAGTTACGGCACCATTTGTAAGATAATTAAGTTAGTCAGCCAGCATTATTATACAGTGAACGAGCTAATAAATAATTCTGCGAAATAGATGCCACTGGTGTGCACACCAGTGAGAGCCGTTCAAATCGTACATGCGCTTGAGCCCGGCTATAGTCAACGTTGTGTAGCTCGCCAACTGTTATTAAGGGACGCGAGGGTAAAACACATTATTTATTAAAATAAATTTACAGACAAAATGAACTATTCAGTCATATATTTGTCTTGGAACTAAAATTGTTTTAATTTTGGGATTACTATTTTACTTCAATATTCGTGTTTTAACGTGTGCCGTTGCTGTTCCGTTAGCCGACTCACCGAAGCAATACAATTTTGACGTGGAAGAAAATTGGCTGGAAGCAACAGAGTTCACATAGTTTGAAAAGCGCTTAAATTGCTTTTATACTTCCCTTAACTGGGAATTGTGTTCCAGTCTTGTGTCTCAAACATATTTAAGCACACTGAGCAAAACATTTGGGAGGGAGTACAATCCTTTCACACTACCTAAAACCCTTATAAACATTCAGTGGGGGTTTGCTGTCAGTCTCCACAAAATAAAGATGGCGCCCACCGTATTCAACTGCACACCTGTGACTCTACCTATCGAAGGTAAGCTTTAGGGCGCTTGAATAAAATGAAGCCTATTTCCTGAAGCGAGGGCTTAGGGTTCACCACAGTAGCCTCAATAGATTTACTGCTCTGTATTCACCGCTCTCGTGTCCGATCTACCAAAAACAGTAGCTTTTAACGAACACATGTCTGACTGGAAAAATAAGAGGGCAGACATTGACCAGCTGCTTTATGAAACCTAGGCAGATGTGTTTGTGATGTTCGAAGAGGTGCTGCCATTATTAGAGTAAACGCCTGACCGCACTAGTCGCTGAAAATGGTCTCCACACAAACTCTTGCGTTCTGGAGAAGTTCCATGAAATCTCTTCAGAGTGCTTCTGCAAGCCTTACAGGCAACAGTGCAACACACATAAAATCCAATGATGCGGTGTAATGAAGTCGTGACGATTATATACATATGTGAACGTGTGCTTCTCCCTGTTCCCGCGATATGTAAAGTTTAGTACATATACTGGGTTCGTTTCTATAATATCATTGACATTGATTTAACATTATTCTTGTTCAATTAGTGCAGTTCCCTTACAGACAGCGAAAAACTTCCTGGCTTTGCGCCGATCTCCTATTACGTCTTCAATTCGCTTAACTAACTTCTTGAGAAACGAGTCAGTTCCCTTACTGATCGGTCCCAGAGTCTTCACGATTGTGATACGCAAGACAAAATGTGTTTCCTAGCTAGTTCAGAATATCTAGTCATGTTCACGGTAGGTGTTGCTATCCGCACATTAGCATGGAATGTGTGGTTTGGTGTCTGTAGATGAAACTGGCCTCGATGTGGATATAAAATAATGTCGGGAGAGGTGCGTAATAAAAAAGCGGTGCTGTATCATTGGGATCGGCATTTGTCTCAAACTATTAACTTTGAAATGCGACGCCTTAATCGCGGTCGAGCAAACAAAAAAAGCAGAACCGAAACAAAAAGCACAGCCGGTTTTATATCGCTTAGACATGATGTGGTGGTAGTACAGATCAGCTAGCGTCGCTTACACCTACTATTACTACTACGTAGACGTTGTAACCAGCGCTACAAGTGACAGACGTGGTGTTAATATACAACGACGTGCCTAAACAGATAAAGCTAGGAGCCAGGAGAGACCAGTGTCAGCCGAGCAAGAAAAATACCGGTGCGTCTGGCCTAATGGAGCCGGACTGGGCCAGCGCGTGCCTCCAGCCTTCGCGCCCACTGGTTTGCTTTCTCGCTGGACAGCAGAGCTCGCATCTGGTGGTGGTCTGCGAGCCGACAAGGCTAAGTGTCTCCCCACATCACGTTGGGCGGCAGTACTTGTGTCTGCGCGGAGCCTCGTCAAGATGTGCATCTCTTCTTGCGGGCAGACTCATCTTCTCCGACTCGGGATCTCTTCCGTCTTCCCAACCGACCGACGGAGGACGGACGGACCGGCCGACCGCCCAACTAACTGAGGCTTCGGGAAGCAAGACGCTCTCACAAAGATCGTAGGATCCTGCGCAGCGATGGAACGAATATCACTGAGAAACTTGCACTGACGACGCTCTCTCTCTGTACATCTGGTTTTAGCAGGACAGCTCGTCCTGCCTGTCGTGCGATATCGTCATGTCGCGGCAACTGACTGTCTCTCCTGCACCACAACTTGCGTTACTGCCGCCGCCACCACCACCACTACCACGCTAGACAACCCCCTTGCTCCCTCATTTGGTGGAGAATCACTTGAGAGAGAGAAAAAAAACTAGCTTGGTACACGGACAGAGTGCGAGAGCGAAAGATTGCTGGACAGATAGACAGGCAGATATACTATATCTACACGAACGTCCCCCCATGTGGCAGGAGAAGCAAAAGGGCAGGCCCGCCTACCCTACCTCAACTACCGTACTCCATTGTAGTTGAAAGTGGCTTCATTCTGTGCATGCACATCGACAAAGCTCTCTCTCGCAGACACCCCCTACCGAACCCTGCTCTTTCCATGGCCACATTCACACCCGTACATGTCCGCGTACACACAAAGGCGTAGAAGCACTCACATACACACACACACAGAAATGTAGTCAGCCATGCATGCATGCATACATATACAAAGACATATAGGCACACAGGTTATACGTACACGGGTATACCCCACATGTACACCCATGCCGACAATAGGCAGGCATTGCACTGAGGTGGCGTTGCCCTTATTCCTTTCGCCGTGCTGGCAGTCAGTCGGATGTCTACGACGGCCGAGCGGCAAGTAAGGTTAGGCGATAGAACAGCACAGAAGAATGAGTAGAGTAGAGCCCAGCAGAAAATGAGAGGTGGAATGAGGAAGCGAGAGGGGGAGAGAGAGGGGGGGGGGAGAGAACGAGAGAAAAGTTGACGATAAGCAGAGCAGCAGCTGGTGCGCCCAGTTGTAAGTAGCAAGCACAGCTTTCGGGTGCAGTGAGTTTGGCCCTTTAGTTTGTGCATTTTGCCCCGCCGAGACTACTACGACTACTACTACTACTACAGCCCTTGTGCCTGCGTACGCGGGCTGCGCTTGCAGGCTACAGATATGCACCGGCTGCCCAGCTGCTGCCGACGCCTAGCAGTAGGGCCGATGCAAGCCGAGTGAAGTCAACTCAGTCACTGAAGGCTCGTGAATCGGGTAATTGAGGTGTCGGAAGGCAGGAACCCGCCAAAGCTGCTGCTGTTGGTTCTACTAATGCTGTTAATGTTCATACTACCTGTATTACTGCGACTACTACAGCTTCTATTATCCGTAACCCCTATTGCTACAACTATTTGTATCTACAACACTAGCTTCGGCCGACGCGCCTCGGCGACGGTGAAACGCGTACTGATCTGGTTGGGCTGAAGTTACCTGGAACACGCAGCTCTATTCGTGTACGGAAGTACACCAGGACGGCGGGCGGGCGAGCAGGAAGTGACGAGTGGCGGATTCCGCGTGCAGCCGGGCAACCCCGGGCGTACGCAAGTGTGGCTGGTACGCTGGGGTTCTGCATACGGCTCCGTACTCGCGCTTTCTGCCCTTCACGTATAGACGGACGAGCAGAGAAAGAGAGAGAGAGGCAGAGAGAGAAAAAGCGCGAAAGAGGGAGGGGCTAAAGAAAGGGTTGAGCCCATCGGAAGGGCAGAGGCAAAGCAAACTCGAATTTGTTATATCGAGAGGAACTTCTGCCTGTTTAGCCGTTTCTCTGTGAAACAACGTCCGTCAACGTAAATTAGTCTGCCAATCAGCCAGTATTCGGCAGACTCTTTAGCAATCACTATTAAGCTGAAGCTACTAACCCGTTTCAATTCGAGCGGCAGGAGGGGGGGTAGCCGACAGTGCTGGGTTTCTCGTGGGATTCTCCACGCTCGTTTCGCACGTGTTTTCACGTGTAAAAACGTATGTTCTTATTTCTCCTAACTGCGTTTCTATAGCTAACTTAAATCAAGATTTGGGTGTGCTTGGGGCTTAGCAGAAATTCGACGCAGAGAACACCGACACAAGTTACCATCTTACACTTTTTCATGCTGATTCTGATTCCGTGTTCATATATGCATAATACTCCTAGAATAATACATGTGCGTATATGTATAATATTCATGTAAAGTGCGTCTACTAAGTTAAATTAAACAAAGACTACTAAGTTTATTTTAACAATTCCGTGCGACTCTTAGTTACACCGTCTATTGTTAAATGACGAAAACTAATGTAGAAATATCGTTTGAGTGGAAGGCGGTTGTATAAGAGGATACAAATTTTGAAAAAATGGTCTGATATATCAGGACAGAAATTACATACTGGAGGTTTTTATACGAAGCTCTGCATTATCCAAAGTGATGCGTAAACACGCTTGAAGCCGAAAAAGACAAACGTCCAATCCCTCGGTTTAGATTAGAGGTAGGAAAATATGCCCTGAGCGCAGCTAAAATAAATTAGAAGCGTTCCTTAAACACAGAGTATAGGGTACGAACTACAGCATCTATCGCGAATAGATGTTCGATTTATTCCACCATTGAAGAAGCCAGCTAGAGTTGTTGTTATTCCTGTTGCAATAGTTGTTAGCGAGCCATAAACCGGTCGAGGAGCTTATACGATAGAGC
This sequence comes from Dermanyssus gallinae, assembly GCA_003439945.1. NCBI lineage: Eukaryota > Metazoa > Arthropoda > Arachnida > Mesostigmata > Dermanyssidae > Dermanyssus > Dermanyssus gallinae. Next base: position 39,310 of record QVRM01004353.1, on the reverse strand, counting down.
CTTACGTAGGTAGGCTGAAGGGAATCGCATTTACGATTAGCATAAGCAGGATTTCTACGACGGGAACGCAGCCCTGCTCAACAATAAAAGACAGAGAAATATTGTGCGAAAACTATACTTTGCAAAAAGGCAACTATGCTGTGTGCAGTGCCGAAAGCCTTAGTGCTCGCATCATAAACCGCGATAGAGAGAAAGACAGTGTCTTACTCCAACGGCAACCCAAAATTGATGCCCATAACGATCACCTGCTTTTGTGAGACCTACGCCCTATCTACACTTAGGAAAGCCATCTTCTTAAGGTAGCTTAGAAGCGCGATTCATTGCCCTCGCATGCACGCGCATTTCCCCCCTCCTTTATGGCAGTTGTTTAGCGCACGAAGGGGAAGTTGTCGTTGAGTGCACCCAAATATATGGAATCGATCAATAATAATGATAGTAGTGCACTATGCTACAGTCGAAGCCACTAGAGACGTGATGGTAAACGTATGCAGTGATACGGAAGGAGGCAACGCGGCTCGTGTGGAATGACCGACTGGAGGAGACGAGGCATAAGTAGCATAGTTACTGGGCCGCCCCCATTACACGTAGTGTTAAGGTGAGACGCCCCAGCACCGGGGAAAGAGATCAGAAGATGGCAGATGGCTTCGACATTAAAATATAGAGGGAAAAGAAAACAGTGCAGCAGCAATGTCTTCAGCTACTGCAACCACATGGGCGCGTGGCTGCGTTCTCACGCAAAACAGATACCCCCCAACCCAGAGCCCCATAATGGAGCTCGCAAACCGCGCGTTCATAATATGCTTTTAGCAGGCGAGTAGCAGTGCAGTAAGTAGCGGCAGTAGGAGTAACCATATAAAGATGAAGCACTACTGCGCCGCGATGAGTGGGGACCCAGAGAGAGGCAGAAAAGATAGCGTAGGTATGCGTGATGCAAAGATCGGTACAATTGGGCCGCCCACTCTTGGGCAGTGGTACGGGGATGGCTGGACGCTAAGCCCGCACGACGACTTTAAACAGATAACTTAGAATGGAGGCGAATATTTCAGGGCGAGCGTACATATTAACCTTTCCCTGTGTCTCACCTGTCATGGCTCCGGGACCTATAGGTAAAGTATTTCGTAGAATGTGACCCTAAAGCCCTGTCTTGGAGTCGGGGTTTACACCTAAAAGAACGCTATATCAGATTTTCGGATTGCATTTTGATCCTTTTTAAGGTCTTTTTAAGGTGGATAATTTTTAAGGTCGATTTTTTTCATCTTCTTCAATCGGTCCCGGAAAATACGGGACCATATTTAATAGTAGTACCCGGCAAATGAATTGATAGTACAAATGTTGTGCGGATCGTTACTAAAGTATCTCTTAAACTTTGAATTCTAAAAAGACTAATTATTTATAGAAACAAACACTTCGCCACGGGTTAATGTACCGCAATGAAAATACAAAACTAGTAGGTATTCCGTGATCTTTAAGAAGACCTTATTATTTTTTTCTGTAGAAAGGCTTATTGCTTTCATTAGTAATTAAAAGCCACCCGTACTACTACAAAAGTGTACTATCCTGTCTCGCATCTGGCGTACCTATCGGAGTATTTCTCTGTAAGGAATAGTCTATTATTTATTTCTATGTCTTGTTCCAATTTATATATTTAGTGGCTCTCCGCGTTGCTAGTTCCGCCAATAAATAAGCATATAAATATAAAAACGTAGTTTTTGTGGGACACATGTCACGGAGGATTAGCTAAGCCCATGCGGCTAGCGGGCGTGTATTGTGACTATCACATATGTTTTAGTCTTTTACTTACCCTGACATTACGATACCCTTCTCACTTGAGTCCCAAACGGTTACTCCGCGGATACATTCAGATTGTTTCTCTCAGCGCTCTCAGTCTATTCATTAGGTCTAACTGTGTATCGTGGCATTATTCTCCCTAAACGAGGAGTGCCGTCAGTTGATCTTCCATGAAGTAGCCGTTCTTTCATTTAATGATAACGTGTGCAATATTAAACTCTGCACATTACGCAAGTAGGGCACACTCCCAGCTCAAACGGGGCGTGTGCCGTCTAGGCATTCGTGCACCCCTGCTGCTGATTCTAGCTTTAAGTCGAGTGAGGCTAGGCTTCGTGCCCATCAAAGTCAGTCCGTCGGAATTTGCCAACTCGCGTCAAGACCATGAAGTTGAATGTACCATGCTCTTCTCCCCCCGGCCGGTGATAGCGGTCATAAAATAACATCGCACACTGCTCCTAATACGTCTGTCATTTCGAGAATGGCCCTCAGCCGTCAATGCTCGCAATATGTACCTAGCTCTGGTAGCATAACATTGTAATGTGGCACATCTTACATAAAACTTTCTAGGCCCTAACGGCAGACCAGCCCATCTCGCTTTCGATGCGTTTATAAAAGTATAGAAGAGAATATTCACTGGTGACTGTCTTACTTAGGCTTGTTTAGAATATTAGGTTCTCCGAAAAACGGTGTCCGATTCCATATGACAAATTCAGAAATATATTTATTACATGCGATGTCATTTCAGTTCATGTAGGTACGCAACCCTCGCTGTACAGGTAGTTCAATAAGTTCTTAGAATGAGCTTTTAGAATTCAAATTTTGGCGCTTCCACCGCTATTAGGAACTGCAATTTTTCGACTGCCAGCAGTCAAAATATTATGGTGATTGGCCGTTGCGATTTCGTTTGATCGCGTTTCCCGTGCAACGTATTGGATTTTGAAAAATGGAGAAAAAAGAATTTCGAGTGGTTATCAAGCATTTTATTTCAAAGGTTGGAATGCAACCCAAGTGAAAACTGAGTTAGACGAGGTGTACGGTGACTCTGCGCCATGTTTTGCCACTGTTTCCAACTGGATTAATGAGTTAAAAAGAGGTCGCAGGAGCACCGGGATGAACTACGTTCAAAACGCCCAAAAACGGCAACTGATTAGGAAAACGTGGAAAAGGTGCGGAAAATCGTTGCCGCAGATAAGCGAGTGAACATTAGGGAGATAGCGGAGGCCTTGGGGATCAGTTTGGGTAGTGTGCATTTCATCCTGCACGAAAACTTGAAGATGAAAGAGCTCAGAGAAAAATGGCTGCCGCATTTGCTCAACCAAGGCCAAAAAACGCGCCTGTTTTCGCTTCACAGCGAAATTTGGCCAAGATGTCGAACAATCCGTCGGATTTTTGGCGCAGATTCATGACCGTCGATGAAAGCTGGGTCCATCACTACACTCCCGAGACCCAAGAAGCATCTTGCCAATGGTGTGCACCTGATCAAGGACCTCCGAAGAGGGTGCGGACAACGGCATTGACCGGAAAGGTGATGGCTACAGTTTTTTAAGACCAACGTAGAATAATGCTGGTCGACTACCTTGAGAGCGGTAAAACGATCACAGGAGAATATTAGGCAAGACTGTTAGACTGCCTTTAGCAAGAACTCATCGTGAAACGGCCCGCTTTGCAGAAGAAGGTTGTCCTGTTTCACCAGGACAATGCTCCTGCACACAAGTCCCGGCAAGCATCGGCAAAACTGGCCCAACTGAGGTTCGAACTTATTGAACAACCTTCCTATTCTCCAGACCTGGCCCCCTCTGATTATTTCCTCTTCGGACATTTGAAGAATAGTCTCGGTGAAAAGCGTTTTTCCAGCAATGAAGAGGTTAAGGCTGCTGTCAATGCCTATTTTCAGTCTAAAGACGCGGAATTCTACTTAAGAGGTATAAAAGCTCTGAAATCTTGGTGGGAAAAGTGTATTGAGCATCTCGGGGAGTATATCGAATAAGATCAATTTAAAAACATGATTTGGAAAATTCATGGTTTTCATTCTAAGAACTTATTGAACTACTTGTATAAGCTCTGTTTAACGCTTTGTTAATTAGAAAGTTTCATCCTTCTATAAATGCTCGTCTTAAGATGGAAACCTTTATCAAGGTTGTTCGTGGTGCATTCAAAACCGTTTTTTTCTTGTCAGAAGTCCTCTCTTGTTGGAAGTAGGCGGAACCGGTCTCCGCCTTCCTCCCTGATCATCGAAAGGAACAAAGTCAGAACTTCTATGCGATGGATGGGACAAAACATCCCACGCAAAGTCCAACAACTTGCGGCAGGTTGTCACAGATGTAGGCATTGTGAGGCGTTGTGATGTCACGACGCCTCAACGGTTGCACAGTTGGAGGCCCTTTTTGACTATCTGCTCTAAACATAGTTAAGAATAGTCGAGCCGCAACTGGCTGTATTCTACCACTGTTAATCCGTTTGCCGCTTTGCAAAAACTCATAGTAGACCACGCGTTTCCAATTTCACCAGGCATACAGCATGGCGTTCATAGAATGGGAACTATTTTTAGAGCTTGTGCGGCATCAGCGCATCGCCACGTTTCACGTACCCACAGCTAGTCAGGTGCAAACGAACTGATTCATGCTACGCAGTCTCCATGCGTGCGATCTCTAATATATCAAGTGTGTAATACAATCTACGAGAGCATTTATTTCAGCCGTATCCACCGTGGCGGGCCGACGCGTCCGTGGTCTATTCGTCGCATCAAAATCTCCACAACGAAAACGATTAAACCACAACTGCACTGTGGTACGATCGCCGACAGTTTGAGGCTCGCAGACAACGCAAGTCTTCACCGCCAAGGCAGTCGCATTCAGTCGTTCGTGGTAGTGAAAACGCATAATTTCACGCGAAGAGGCCTTCTTCCCTGGGTGCCATTGTCTTTCAGTTACCAAACAACGCATTGTTGTCGTATCGGGATATGGCAAAAAGCAGCAGATAACCATGTTAGGAACACGCGCTCGCCTCAGACTAGAGTCCGTTGAATAAAGCAGGGCTTATTAAGCCGAATATAGTAGGGCTGCATCTCTACGGCCAAACCTCATGATCTTCGTCTGTGTCTTGTTTATGATCAAGTCATGTTCCCGCGTCATGTTGAGAATTTTATGGATTTTAAATCTTCGGTGTCCTTTAGACTCTCTTCGAATAATAAGGTCATCTACGTTGAATGCATACTGTGCTACTATGCTGCGTAGAGCGTTCGCCAAGACAGCCCGGTAGAGTGTGAATTAATGAGTTCAAATATTCGCCGAAAATGCGCAATCGATTCTCAGTCGTTTATGACAGGGTTTAGCGAGTTTGCCCTTTTTGGCATTGCATTCGGCACTTTTGGTCGTATTCTAGTTATTTCTCGTTCTTAACTTTTCTAAGGGCGTGCTCTAGAGCAACGAGTTCCAAGTACTCGGGCTCGCCCATTTCTGAATCGGTACAGATGATCGATTCAATTTATTTGCACTTACTAACCGAGCCTTGTGTGCAATCTTTGGCCTGAATGTACAACATATCTGCGTCCGGCTAATGTATACACCGCTCAACGGAAACTCCTTTTGAAAACATCAATAGTCGATCAATCGATAGTCGGGAAGCAGCCCGGCGCTTGCTTTAGCATGTGTCCATTAAGACTCCTACTCATACGGCTCATCTGTCGACCGTGCTCTCAATCGTGTACGAAGTATCATGCGTCTTTCTGCCTGGCCCATAAGAAGAGATACTGCCTCTCTCAAATCCGATGTCGAGAGCAGCTGACAGCAGTATAGGTATCAACGTTATATGAAAACTCACCAAATAAATGTGATACTTAAGTCTCTTACACATCCGCTGGCGCTTCGAATTGAGCCGGCCTACCTCCAAGGCTATAAGGCTTGAAGGTTACTATGCGGTAGTTTAGATCGCGGCATAATGTGCTACTCGTTTCCTGACACAGCTTTCGTGCTGGTTTCTCAGAGACTGTGGTAAGAATGAGGTCGATACTGCTAGTTCCATTCTCAGGCAGGTGTTTTACCTCATTTGATATTTTACAGTCCAAATATCCTGCTAGAATGACGTGCCAATTATAATCTAAGCATAAGTTAATTTCGGTGCTAATATCATCGATGACAAAGCTTACTGCTTTATTTGGCGGTACGGTCCGCTGTTACTGCTGCTAGTTACGTATTTTGCGGTGTGGACGTTGCCTTCGTCTGCTTTAATTATTTCCGTCTAAGTTATATGCCTTGACCATACAGCAGGAACCAGACACTGATTAATTTTGCGTTGATTTAATTATATGTAAAAACTAATTTATAGAGTCTGTTCAAATGAAATGGTACAAAACGTCGTAACAATCAATCCGGTTTAAATTTAAATATGCCGCTCTGAGATACGTAGTGCGACGTTTATGGACACTAATATAGTGCTCGGCGTAATTTTGCCCATGGGCGGAAGAGAAGCAGGCAGTTGTGCGTTCCGTCCAATTATTGCGGCAGTGCATGCGAGAACATCAGAACATCATGGGGTTCCCATTGCAAAATTAATCGGCTTGTGTGCGGCAATGCGAATGTTGGCAGTGATAGTATAGGCTATTATTGAAACAGTGTGGATAAATGTGCACCGCAGGTCGAGTTGCCGGACGAGGTCCGCGGTTGCGAAGAAGCTCAGCGAACCACCAAAGGAAGTGCGTATGGGGGCAACACAGCAACGCCTGTTCCGATACCATAAAGATCCCGCTGTTTTTGCGGCGCATTTTGGCCGGCGAACAGAGTTGGTGGCATCACTTCGAACCTGCGTCGTCACCTTCCCTAGAAACTTTAAACGCGCTTTAACTCGGACGACGATCTAAAGAACACAGCGGAGACTGGTCGTTATCACAACCGCAGGAAGTCGGGGAACGAGAAATCCGTCTGCTCGTGAAGCAGTGGAATAATTGTGCTCAGGACTGTAGTGATTACTTTTAAATAAGGACGATGACTTACCCTTTCATTTGAACCCGCCTTATAGTAATCCTGGTTGAACCTGGTTGAAGATTTTATGTTGTTTTCAGCTAATCGTACTATCTAGTTGCAAATATAATCGGTGTTTTACGAGATGGTTCCGTTTTACCTCATTGCTGAAAAGTGTCTACATTTTAACTGCAATACCTTGTTACGAGCAATAATCTTGGTCGAGATTATCTATTTAAAAATAGCAAAAAAGTATAGAGAACAGTACTTTTTCCGTCATTGGCAAATACCTGCTACCAAAATGTGAACTAGAAACCTTGTTGATAGTGGTGACAGAAAAATGTCGCCTGGCAGCGCGGCAGAAGCTGTTTTATTGGATGATAATCAAGTGGCAGAGTAATGTTGAGTGATGCTCTAAACGACGGCGATACAGAGGGTTGGACTGAGGTTGGTGCTGGTGGAAAACCGGCTTTAAAAGTGACGGGTCTTAAAGTTGTAACCAAAGAGCGAACTAAGGCAGTTTTCTTCTTAACCGACAAAAAAATTACTAAGGTGTACATTTATATAGCCCGGCATATCAAAGGGGAAATAGACGACCGTAGCTTCCGAGAAACACACCCGCCAGGAATAGTAGATTCGCCCCCTTCCTGACTGTTAATGAGATACGCAAGGAGTTTTCAGTCAGGCCGGGGTACGGAGACATGACTGGTTTTCAGTGGGTAGGCGCCCCACATTACCGGCTCACGCTTGCATGGAGCTTCCCTGCCGTGATAACTGGTGGTGCAACCGCATTTTCCAATAGCTTGCGGATATCCTTGTTCAAGCACGAACGAGTGGCCAAATATCCACTCTAAGAAAAATTTGTGGTATACATCCGTCGTTCAGTGAGGACCTAATTATCAACAAGCAGCAGTCTTTGGGGGTGACTGAAGTCATTCGGGTGAGGTGGAAAACGCCAGGATAGGCATGTGATGCCTAATAACAGTGTCATTCTCACTTTCGCGGACATCGAATTTCCTGCTGAAGTTCGTATCGGCTCAAAAATCCACGGTGTGGTGCTTTACAGAAAGTATCATCATTGTCGCAAATGCTTTAGCCTACCCACACTTAGGAAGTCAAACCTTCCGTGATTCGAAACGAAATTCTCGTGATCGTCGTCACGTTGCGCCCGTTGAGACTAGTACAGACACCTCCAAAATAGTAAGGACCGTGCCCATCCCCTGAAGTGCTGTCTCTGTGAAAGGTCTCACGAGTCTACTTAGGAATCGTGCTCTCATCGCCTCTGCTGAATGAAAGAGGTCAAAAGCTGAGGGCTCCTATGAGACATTGGTGTTAGGGGCCGTACCACCGGATGCTTACCTATGCTCCACCTCCCAAATGGAGCAAGCGTGCGCTGCCACGAGGATAGGGTTTGGTGCCTAATCGCATTTCACCATCGGCTTCCGCCATAGATTTGATGCGCGGGATATGGCTTCAGGCCATCTCCTCACCGCAGCTGGGGACGATTCTGGACACACTTTGTATTGTACCTAGTCTGCGTTTGGAGAATCAATGTGCTTCGCACATAATTGTGCAAGTTGTGACGCACCGGTGTCTTCCACGGGTAAGCATGTTCTTGCTTGCAAGAGGAGCGCCAATAGATTCTTAAGGTACTTGGCTCTGAGCAAGGTACCGGGCAATGCAATGGGCCCACTGACCTGCAGTAATAGAGCCGGTCGGACTGTCACTAAACAGCCCACTGGGTCTGAATGGCCTGACTCTAGTTCTACGGAGTGAAAACCGCTGTCTCGTGTACGACGTAGCCGTGTCCTGCACGTTGGCCGCATCGAATATCGTCATAACTGCCGGGAGGTCGAAGCAGCCGCTCGCCTTGCTAGAGAACGCAAGCTGGCTAAATGACGTAAACTAGAGCAAAATTTCATTATACAACCGATTGCTTTTGAGACACTAGGCCCAACAGGAATAATCACAAGGAGTTTTCTAGCCGCGTTGGGAACCAGAGTCGCTATGGCAAATGGTAATAGGAGAGCATGGTAGTTTTGGCTACAGAGGATATAGGTTGAAATTCAACGCGGAGGCGCTGCGTCGATCATTATATTATTGCCCACGAGTAAGATGCTTGTCTTTCTGCCGTAGCCGAGTCGAGTTGGCGTCGAAATCCATGTGTAACTGAATAGCCTAAAAACATTTAATTTTTTTAAATAATGCGCCGAACCTAGGAGAGCCTTGGTGGAACAATAAACGAACTCAACTTAAACTAATAAATATATATATATATATATTACTTGATATGCAGGTGTCCAAGCAAAACTGTCTTTATGGAACTTCTGTCTACCATGACTAACATTGTTACTACAATTTTTACTACTACTTCTCGAGAAATGCAAGACGCCTATAAATATCAATCTGAGCATGCTTGGTGCACTATTTACAAATGCATATATATATATATATATATATATATATATATATATATATGGCAAAAAACCTTAGAGGGGTTTGTTTCCGGGAGAGACCGCGCCGTGTTCATAGTGGTAGAAGATACATTTAGTGAAGGTCGGCGCAAAACCTTACTCTTGCCTCAGCTCGGCGCCATGCTGGATCCCACATCTTTTGGCATGATGTCAGCACTTGGGATCGGTGCTCCTGTCTGTGAGCTATTTCTGTGCAAATTGTGTGGAGCAATGTTAGATTCTAGTGGCCTACACCCACTGAGTTGCCTGAAGAGCGCCGGCAGATCGTCTAGACATGCTATTCTAAAAAGTGTGATCACAAGGTCTCTTAGGAAGCCGGTATACCGTCTACACTGGAAGCCAGAGATTGTAGTGCCCGCTGGCGAAGCAGAACCTGATGGTGTGACCATTGCGTTAGGGTCACATGCAAGATCCTTACCTTGGGGTGCAATGAATTCGTGCACAACCGCGGCTTTCTACTTTCATCACAGCTCAGTTGATCTGAGGTAGGTAAAGAAGCACACGGAAGCCAAAAAACTAGATATATCTTTGTGACTGTTATATATATGTCATGAAGACACTATGCCCAATCAGCAAAGATTTGCGATAGTACGTTCAGACGCCACAACTGTAACATTGTTTAACACGCTATATAAATATATATATACATATATATACGTATACATATATACATGTGTGTGTGGAGAAATGCAATTGTTTAGTAGGCAAACTCGGGAAATAGAAATGCGAGGCAACGAAAGGATTCTACCGTATCAGACGTATTGAACGATGGGCATGATGGCGCTGCGTCCACGCCATACGATGAAGGGTTTACCGTCATAGTTAGCTGGCGAAAAAAGAATATCGATATCGGCAAATAACAAGCACTGAAAGTGCTCTAGACCAACTTGCAACTCCGGTCAATGGGCCTCTGGGAAAGCTACGTTACGGAGATAAGACCCCAGAAACAGAACTCAGAGTTCAATAAGGATTCCCTCTTGAAGTTTTTTAGAGAAATGCACGCCATTTGCCCGCAGTGGAAAATTTGCGGTAATGCTAATCGCATTTTCCTGTAGTTCCCCACTCTAGCTGCGGCACAGGCGGGAGTACCGATCAGAGAGCTAAGGGATGAACCCGTGTCGGTTACTATGTAAACGGCTGGTCCACCTGCCCACGAAGGGACCTACGGGAAAAATACCGGGATAATGAGAGCTCGGTACAGCAAACACTGCACTTCAGTCAATGCGGCAGAGATCAAGGAGAAAAGGAGTGAGAGCCAAGCCTGCAGGCGATATGGTCATGCGCAGCATTGTGGCCGAGAAAGAGGGTGAGCGCGTGACTTTAGTACGGGCGAGACCCAGAGAAGTCCTGCCATGTTGGAGTGGGACACTTGTACGCTGACGCGCATGAACATGGAAGATGGTACCGAGGCGATCAGTTCAGACTAGGTGTCCAGGAGGCACTCCACAGCCCCTTCTTGCACTGCTACAACTAATCGCACAAGTTAAAAAAGACGTGGTTCACCATCGCAATATAGTTGTATGAATAAAATTCTACACATTGACACTAATTTTGTTTCCTGGCATTGTTCTGCAAAGTGGTTAGAAACAGATGCGCGTCGACTTTTGTCACTAACATATTTTTGGAGCTTTTTGAACACCATTAAAAAGCCAAAGGAGGTAATGTGACAGAATTGCTACCGACCAAGCATATATTAATTACCGCTGGTTTTAGAGTCTTTGGCAAGTCCAATGTCCAAAGATGTGTCAATCAAAGATTGGTACATTACGACAAGCAAACTATTTTACATATGTGCTATTTTTCGACCAGGCAAAGGGCTCTGCGCAGTTTTACTTTCACAGCCATTAGTCTGTGTGGATCCCAATCCCCCTGCATTCAGTGGACACCCACTTTCTTGCCTGTGGGAGCAATCCGGCGAGGTTTCTCCAACACAAGCGCCTTAACCAAACCATTGCAATAAGCTTTCGAAAGGCCGGTTTTCCCACTAGGCGGGAACCGCCTTACCTTGTCGTGGCGGATAAAAAGTAGCCAGCTGGAGCAATACGCCCGCCCTATAGGAGGGATACAACTACATATTGTACGGTGTGCACCCGTGAGGTGACTCTCTCAGCTCGTATTGCTGGTGTGGCTGCGAGTAAAGCTAAAGCCATGAAGGGGCTTAAGTATACCGTCTTCTGCCTCAGGTTTGAGGTCGTACGTTTATCATTCCAAACGCACGGGAGCCTACGCAAATTAACTGATATGTCTTTATCGGAGCTAACGAAAAGGATACTAAGAGAGAGTGGCGACTGTTTGAGAGAGAGTTGAGTATTTCCTGCAGCAACTATCTTTGGACGTCCAGCGAGGGATCTTGGCCTCAATAAAAGGCAAAGAAACGGACAAGCTACCGGAGGAATTTTTAAGAATACGAAATCATCCTTGCTGCAGAACTACCTGTATTTCAAACGGATGCTCGGAAAAATATATATATACTTAAAAGTATATAATATTGTTTACCAAATACGTTTTTTTCTCATATAATCTGAGCGTATGGCGATTAAAAGTGTATTTATGGCCTTTATATATGCTATTAAATAATTTAATTTAGGAACACGTTTATTTTAATTAAAATTGAACATATATAGCCGCACAGCGAAGCCAGTTCTCGTCTTATACGGGTGCAATATCATTTAAAACAAATTATAAAAATATAAAAAAATAAACATTCCGAAGATTATCATAAGTCAAAGACCGTCACTGGTGATGAATCTGGATGAGCTACGCGGCTTATAATTGGTTCTAACTTGATAATTTTTCCCAGTCTGTGACGATGCGCTAGCACTTTCCTTCTATAAACAGAGGGTACTTTTCGTGAAGACGCGTTAGATTTTTGTCGCCAATGTTGCAGCTTCAGATTGCTCTCGTGTTGACCCCGCTCGCTCAGCTGATTTCTTGCGTACTGTTAATTGTATGGTTCTTTAACAGCAGTGAGCTTGAACGGGGGCCGACAACGTCTCATGTAAGGACTCGAAATAGGGCGCACTGGTGAGAAAATCTACTTCTAAAACTAGCGAGGAGCTAAGCAAGAAAAACGAAATGGTAGAAAAGGTGAGCTGCGTGGCAACTACGGCGGAAAATAGTGCGTCTACATCAGGCAGTAGTTCGACCAAAACAAGGCCGGTGATAACGAGGGGCGCGCCAGATTCCTCGCAGTTCAACTATATAGATCAGGTAGACAGAACAACTACCAATAGTCGTGCTCTCCATGGCGCAACCGCTGAAGTTGGTAATCAAATGTTAATGAGGAAGAATGGTCTCAGGTGGCTAACAGAGGCACAGCGAGGAAAATTGAAACAGCGAGAGTCCAACTGGTCCTATCCGTATCCTTTTGCTGCAGTATGTGGGAGCGAGGTAGTCTGCAAGAATTGCGATGAGATAGGACATATTTCTGCAAACTGAAATAGCTTGCCAGAATGCCCAAACTCTAAGGGAGGTCACTCTTCGACGTCGTCACTCTGTCCACTTCGGGCAGTCGAAACTTAGAGGCGTAAGACCTGGATAGAAAGTTGTATGTTTTAGTAAGTAAGATCTGAGTACCCGAACGCAATAAATGTTGAAATCAATAATGCTCCCTTGTCACTACTGCAAGCGGAACTCACAGGAGAACAGAGTAACCAAATTTTAGTTTATAACAAGTCGAGTTAAAAAGTCATCTTTGTAGACACCGCTGCTAAACCGGAACTTAGAGTGAATCTTCCTGGCGTGACTTCCATCCCGCGTACTCTACCTATGAAGCCAATGAGGAAGATCATCAATAACATTAAGGAAGCACCGTACAAATCCTTATCTGAGTGATCGCTAGCATATACATTCACCTATTATCTAATGCTGAGTACTCTTGAGGCAGTTGCGGCGGAATGTTTACAAAGTCATACAATTGCACTGGTCCGTGGCTTCTATACTTAAATTCAGCACGGGGTCTAAACTTGCCCTAGATAACTGTGACTCAGGATAAATACTATTGTCAAACTTGGTTAATTATTCCCTGAGCTTCTAGTAATTTCGCAGCTACCAATGCCAATGCATAAGGAACATATTTAATCAGGGCACTAGACGCTTTGACAAATTTACTTCAGCATAAAGGTTCTAAGCTAGTCGTGAGCAAGACTCGGTTAAAGCGCGCGGATAACGCTAGCCAAGGTATTTTTGGTTTTAGTACAGTACTTTTGACACTTTTAAAAGCAATTGACGAGAAACGATCCAAGAAGTTTGTCTTCGAGTAAAAAAGAATTCCAATTTCGATCGGAATTCGGCTATAGTGTTCGATTCTACTGCAGTCATAGGAGCACTCTGCTCGATGTTTTGGATGACATTGCCCCTGCAGCTTTTATCCTTCCTTGTTTGCTACTTAGAGACTCGAATATCAACCTATCGGTGAGAAATACACTTTCTTATAAGAATATTGTCATGTCATTACCGAGGTTACTACCGTCATCAGGATCATGTAATGATCACATCGCTGTGAAAAGTTTTCTGAATGAAGGGTTATTGTGGTTGCCTCTCTTCTCTCCGACCACTATCCTGCTGTAGTGATGTCTTAAACCGGCGCTTGCTCTCTGTCAGCAGCTGCTTTAATTCGGGCTTATGTTGCCCGTAGAGCTGTCTTCGTTCTGCAATTGCCTAGGAGCTCAGATTAAGGGGCCCTATGAACCGTAGGAGCTCCAAGACCTCGCAGCGTTTCAGGTAGCAGGGCCGTGAACCACTGACTTGCCAGCTTCCGTCGAGACTTCTGTTTGACTATCGTTGCGTTTATGGAAGTTTCTAGACAATGATTTCGCTGATTTCCGTAATATAATGCATAGCTCACCTATGGTCAAGCACGCCCAGATACTCCAACACTGGTAAGTATTTTCGCACGGGAAGCTCATTTGCGATTGCATTGGCGATATGAACATGCCTCAATGCGACTGCATTGGCAATATCAACATCCCTGTGGTACTTATATAAATCATGCAAGTGAATTATTACACGCAAGACAACGTATGTTTATCAGTTTAATTTACGCTTTGTGAGCATTTCCACGTTCTGAAAGCCCCGGGTGTGCCGCCCGTTTATTAATATTGGCAACTTTTTATTGGTATAAAGGCGAAAGCACAGAAGAGCAAGAGCGCTATAAACGAGGTGGTAACCCGGGAGTACGTTATCAACTTCTCACGCTATCAAGACATACGAGGTCGGCTTCAAGAAAAAGCCTCTAAGGCCAATCAAACCTATCCGCCAGTTCACGCAGAAAGTGAAAAGCACCCACCCTGAATGTGCGAATTTATACTGGACTTAACAAGCACATATGGCACCAGGAATTTCTGTAAATCAAACTAGCCTGTTTTAAAGAGGCAAGCCTCAGAGGTCTGTGGTTCAGAGCGGGTCAGTAACCAGTGTGCGCTTCATACTAGAGTATTATTTTAACAGATTTAAACGACGTTCTCCTACGCCCGTAAATTAGTGTCTTATCATTTGATGTTAAGCAACGGAGAAATTGTTTGTCTTTTTATCTAATATTTCCTTCTCTGCAGATATAATTAAGCGCTTCGATATTAAGATTCATACAAAAAACTTGCGAACGAATTATAATATTGGATAACATCAACTCTAAACATATTACTAGCTTAAAGTTAATTACTTACCCAATAGTTAATTTAAGGCCACTTACTTAATCCTAATCACTAGCTTCCACGTTGTTGCTTATGCAAAAAAATTCTGATTACGTTTTTAAGAACGACCTTGGTGTGCGCCACAATCAGCAATCGTTTGCCACAATCTTGCTAACATTATAACATACACTTGCACAGATTAGATATTTAAAGTTAAGTAAGTTTCGTTTTTTTTGTGTTTGCCTAAATGGTGACAGATCATTTCGTTTATTTTTGTCGACAATTCTGTCCAAAAGTATAATAAAAATCGACGCGCAGCTTTCATTTGCTTTCGACATGTCTCAGCCTTAGAACACCTTTAAGTATGTTTGACAAATGTTGTGTTGAGCGTAGGACTTTCTCTAATAGTAGCTAGCCTCCAGTTTAAAATGAAACAATCTCTATGCGCTTTACGCATAGCTTTTGCTTAATCACTTGCGTAAACATTTGCGTAATATGTGTGTGATGTTAGACGATGAAGTCGATGACCCCACTAAGTGTAGCTGGAGCAATATACACTCGCCTGCACGCAGCATTGCCAAAATAATGTCCCTTGTTATGTGGGCTTCTTAATTCTGTAGGTGCGCACTTTTGCCTATACGATTCATTGTGTCGCGTTATCACCAACGGCAGCAGCAGTAGCACCAACATTTGGCAATGTCCATTAACCTGGACACAATATGAAGATTAGTGATAGGATATACAGCGATCAGCAGAGGTGTCATATATATATATATATATATATATATATATATATATATATATATATATATATATATATATAATAGCAAAATCGTGCTGTCTTCAACTAATTGACACTCATTTGTGGACGACCACAAAAATAACAGTTTATGTTAGCATCGTGATCATTATGACGACCCCTCGATACCACCACCATAGATCGTAGAGGCATTTCTATAAGAAAAGGCATTGTTGTGACACGAGAAAACAGAGCGGGCGGTACGCTCTGTACGCCTGGTGGAGGACAAGAGAAGTAGGAATGACAGTCGTAACAGTAATGTTAGTTGTTGTTACTGTTTATGTTGCTGTTGCTGCTGTTATTCTTATTGTTGTTGCTGCTGAAAATGTTGTGGCCGTTGTTGCTGTAGCAATAGTAGTGGTAGTGGTGATTGTTGTGGCTGGCAGGGCGTGGTAGCAGTGAACGACAACGAATCTGAGTCTCCGGCTCTTTGCCACACAGAGAGACCAGGCAACCGATAGGCCGACTGCCAGACAAGGACATCCGTTTCCAATAAGTCCTTTGGGACTGGGAGTGTTGTGGTCGTCGTAGTCGTCATCGGTGCTGTCGATGTCGAGGGAGGGCAGGGAGACAGTGCTCCGCCCGGGCTCGGTCTTGCGGCCAGAGGCTCGCGGACTCTGTCGATAATAAATAACCGTTGCTGCTGGAAACGGTCGTTGCTGTTGTCGTTTCGAGTGTCGTTCGCCCGAC
This sequence comes from Dermanyssus gallinae, assembly GCA_003439945.1. Lineage (NCBI taxonomy): Eukaryota > Metazoa > Arthropoda > Arachnida > Mesostigmata > Dermanyssidae > Dermanyssus > Dermanyssus gallinae. The sequence goes on along the minus strand of QVRM01004353.1, from coordinate 22,974 downwards.
CGAAGAACTACTACGTACGGGCTAGTAGGGGGCCCGTGGGGATCTCGTAGAGGGCCCGTGGGGGTCTCGTAGAGGGCCCGTGGTGGTCTCGTAGAGGGCCCGTGGTGGTCTCGTAGAGGGCCCGTGGAGGTCTCGTAGAGGGCCCGTGGGGATCTCGTAGAGGGCCCGTGGGGAGCTTGCAGTAGGGGAGGGGGGGCGCAATGAGGAGGGACATCGAGTGGCTGCGCCTCTCGTCGCGATGTGCTGACGCCTTAGTTCACTGCTGACCAAGCTCATTTGGTCAAGCGGCGACAACGCGCCGACCAAGTACAATGAGAAGAACAAGTGGAACGACGAGTGCGAGGCGAGAACCTTCATCCCCCCCCGCTCCGCTGTACGGACGGGCACACAGGGGCGGATCTATTGCACCCACCTAGGCCACACCTGCAACAAGGGCGTCTCTGGACGCCATAGCCGTTGCTAGGTTCTCGGCCCAACCCCCGGGCCACCCAAAGCTGTCCTTCTTGGGTCGAATTGCTTGTCACTTACAAGTTGCTGCTGTTCCTGCTGCTGCTAATACAACAATAAGTTTGGTCAGAAGTTCTACAATCACTCTTCGATATTGATAACTCGTCGTGCTAAATGCCCGATGTTCGTGGAGACCGGTGGTGGTATATAGTATTATACCGTTGATTATACGTAATCCGTAAACTTTATGCACATATGAACGCATACGCAGACACAACCGGATACGTGTATACTTTCGTCAATGCTGCTACTACAATAATGAACTGCTAGTAACAACATTGTTAGACAAATTCATTCATGTTGCAAACATTAGCTAGCATCATCAGCCTGTTCTTCGCCCGTTCGCTGAAATAAATTTGAATGACACCGCAAGTCAGCAAGCAACATTGTACAGTTATGCATTTGTTTCAATCTGGCAGATTCAGCAGCTTTACTTTCGTTCACATTATTTGGATTCAGCCCAACCAGCTGCAGATTGTATACACGTTCAGACGATCGGAAAGTACCGCGATGACTTTTAGAAGGCGATTGTTTCTCTAGGTCTTGTCAGGCTTCGCATGCATACACGTACATATCGGCCTAAGGTCGGTGTCGGTGCCGCATACAATTTATGAGCAAGATGAGCGGCACAACAAGTGTGTATGGGTACTCCACATCTGTCACCGCGGATACGAAAGCGTTACAATCCAATATCAACAACAGCAACATCTTGTATCATCAAACCCGCGCTTTAGCTGCCATCGCAAGGCACTGCCAAGCAAAGGGTAACAGAGCCTAAAGCTTATACAAGGAACGAACAATGAATTGTTCCTACTTTGTATAAGCGCATGCTGCGCAAGGCATATATATATATATATATATATATATATATATTATATATATATATATATATATATATATATTATAATTGCCTACTAATATATACAGGGCCATTCATATCGTTATGTACTCATTTCGAGGTTTGGTAGAACTCGGCAAAAAATAACTTTTCCGAATGGAAGGAAGAGGCGAAAACGTCTTGTTTAGGAGAGAGAGGACGTTCATAAAAGTAGTTATTCTGCCTTTTTTTCTTCTATATAGTTGTGCAAAATCTACGTTCGCGGGAGAACCAGTTAACGCATGAAGGAGCCGATTAAACTGGCGTGTTCGGCGGAAAATTCCGCGCAACAAAAGACAATTCACTAGCTTGCGTAGCAAATATTGAATAGCCAGATTGAGGAAAGTCATAAAAAGTCGATATATGTCTTGCGTTAACGCTTTATCGTGAAAAATCGTAAAAACATTTCATTACGGCCAAAAATGATTGTCCAAAAGACCAGTCTTACACAATAGCAACTTTAATGCCCACCATTTTTGTACCAAAGTGATGGTGCTTACGTAGTTGTCAAGTAACGAAGCTTTTTCGATAGCCATATTGAAAGCGAAGGCATGCATACTTGCATAGGGTGTATAAGAAAGTTTGATACATATTTTGAGTTTTGGTAGAACTCGGCAAGAGAATAATTTTTCCTAGTGGAAGGAGGGGGCGCGTCGGTATACTCGGTTTGATAATGCGTTGACTGGTTCTTCCGCAAATGTAGATTTCGCACAACTATATAAAAGAAAAAAAGGCAGAATAACTACTTTTATAAACTTCACTGCCTTTCCTAAGCAAGACGGTTCTGCCCCCTCCTTCCATTGGGAAAAATTACTTTCTTGCCGAGCTCTACCAAACCTTAAAATAAGTACATAACGATATGAATGACGCTGTGTGTATTTATATATACTCGTATATATATATATATATATATATATAGTGTGATGATTTATTAATCATTTACAATATATATATATATATATATATATATATATATATATATATATATATATATATATATATATATATATTTATTTATATATTGTGATGATTTATTAATCATTTACAATACGTTTGCACACTCGGCAGTGCTCGCCTTAATAAAAATTGTGGTAAAAAGGTGTCACGTGAGGTTAAAAATCAGCTGTCCGTGTCCTTGCTTGATTGTAGCCCGCGCTCTTATGGACCCGGTGCGAGCGGTATATCCTCAAGGTTCCTTGCAACGTTAAAACGGTAAGATCCATAAGATTCCTCTTCGCGACGCCGAGCCCCAAGGGCGTACACGCAGATTCAGAGTCCCATACACCACTCATAGAGGTAGTGATGGATCCGAATCTGCGAGGTTTTTGCGGGTCGGGGAGCACCGCTTTTAGGAACTCGACGTCATATTAGTAGTAGTTCAGGCGGTATTATCCCAAATGGAAAAACTCTACTGGTCTTTCTCTATTGGCCACGACGGTCGAAGTTTTTAAATTGGGGGTCCTTGAGAACGTCCGTATTTCCTACGCGCAAGCTCATTTCGGTGAAAGCCACTGGATACTTCAGCAAGATGGTGTTTCGGCTCACAGCGCAACATTTGCGCAGGAATGACTAAAACAGCGTACCTGAATTCACTGATAAGGCTTGCTGACCCCCAAGAGGTCCATATCTTAACGCTATGGACTACTTAGTCTGCGGGGCGTCATGATGGCCACCACTAATATCTAGACCAACTCACGTAAGCCATTCGGCAGGCATGGGTTGAATTTGACGAAACCTTTTTTGGGGCTCGGGAAAATGCTTTAGGCAAACTTTATGAACTAATATTGCATCTAACAGTAGATAAAGTATTCAAGAGCTTACGGGAGTGTACGAACCAAAAAGGTGAGCGATTTTAAAATGTGTGTGTATATAAAAGAGGGTCTGCTGTATGTAAATAAAGAATGCGGTACAAAACAATACAAGATTTGGTTTGGTTTATTGACGGAATCAAGTTTTCACAATACTTAAGTTCTGGTAAAAAATAGGTTAAAGGAATGTAAAAGAAAGTGTAAAAAGAGTAACACCAATTTACACACGTAGCTTGCTCACCTACACCCATTTACACGCACAAAGTTTACACATTCGCACTAAATCATATATTTTTACATATTTACGTTTTGCCATATATGTGTAACCTTTGCGAATTGCATCACAATATGGCGCGGATTAAGAAGTCGCAGGTAGATACGTGCGCACTCTGCACATCAGGGCAGCCGGACGATGTTGACCAACCTGCCCCGCCCTGTTTGGCACCCAGGTTTGTCGGGACTTGACGAATTGCTATGGGGAGAGATCGACACAACACAACATTGTCGGTCACATGATGGAGGGTGCCGCTGCATGGGCGGCAGACATCTATGTTTTAGATGCTATTACGCGTGAGAATACGCAATTAGAGGACGCTCGCCGCGCGTTATGGCACGCAGGTACCATCGGGTGGTCGAGTTGAGGGTGCTGCGCAGAGGGCTATGGTAAGGCATCAATGCAGCTTCTCGGATTTGTGAGCTGAGGTCACGACGAGATCCATGAAAGCTGGTGGAGGCTTCTCTCTAACGGTCTCGAAGTAGTACCATACATTTTTGAACTGCGGGGCAGGGGGGATGAGATGGGTGAGGTTTTTAGTGCGTGTAAGTCCCATACTAGGCGCCGTTGGTTGCCAGTACCGATATTTCCAAATTCCAATATAAAAAGAAAGAATTGCTGTTTCCAAATTTCCTATATTAAAAAAAGAATTTCTTCGCAGACGAATACAGACGATACCTAGCTGATTCAAGGTACTTTTCACGCCTCTTAACCAGAAGCTTCTCAAAAACTTGGGTAAGTAACCGACCAAAGATATAAGGCGATAGTTCGCAGCTCGGGTACGTTCTTTCTTGTTCTTTAATGGAGGAACTATTTTCGTGTCCTAGCGGCCGAGGCATTATTTTTTAATAACTTGCTAAGAACATTAGTCAATTGGCAGTCCCAGCCCGCCTTTGTGTCTTGAGAAACCAATTAAACTTTGATTGGGCTAACCTCATCTAATCTGAAACATGCGCGAATCGTCTGCCAGGTCGGAGCCAGCTTGGCCCGAATATCCGTCTGAATGTCAAGGGCGTTGTTTTGTTACAAAACAGACTAATGAACTTCCAAAATGAAGAGGAATGGTCCTTCAGTTTTATAAGCCTGCGATTGTAAAAAGAGTTCATAGCAAGCCGCAAGGCCTGCCTATATCTCCAGAGAGCATTGCAGTTGGCAGCCTTCGATTCGCGTAAGCTTACCTTGCGATGCCAAGTATAGAACTTGTTAGCGTTGTGTCTGAGACGTCTAAGACTAAGGGAAAATGCAAGGCTACTAACTGAATTGTCGTCAGCGACTGCGGTGATATACAAATTGGGTTCGTAGTAAAGCTGGATGCCGAACGCATCAAAGGTAGAGTCAGCATGAGTTGTTTCGTACACTTGTAACCGGTAAGTGCTCTGTATACGGCTAGCAGCGTGTCGCCCCGTGGAAAATGCTATCCTCTAAGCATAAGGACAACAGGATAGTGGCCAGAGAAACGCGGATTTAGCCAGCTAAAACTAGAAATACCATCGCTAGAATTATCAGCGCAGTTCTGAGTGCAGTAGCGGCGAGGGAGTGTCGGACAGAATGACGACAGCAAAGAGTAGGCTGTGTTTGCTCACCTGTCAATTGATTTTGCCTTATAGAGACTTTTCCAATTATGTTTCAGTGCAATGTCGTTCATGCGGCATGCATCAAGCTTGATGGGCACAAATATCAGTTGCGACTAACTCTACATTTTTAGAAATTTAGAAAGCAAGTTTGTTACTATTTTGTGAGCGTGCTTGGCGGCCTATGTATTCATCCTGACAATGCTACGAGCAATTTTATTCTATTAGTGTCTTGTAACGTTATACGTTTGCTTGAAGATTATGGTGATAATATCTTGGACTCGATGGAGATTACCGGTAGTGTCTCATTTATTTACAATAAAGACAATGGAAGTATTGGATTTTGTAGGCGGATAATAGTCGGCGAATTATCGAAGCGGGTCAAGTAGTTGTCGACTATCACCGGCCCGTCGTCCCTCTGGAATTCGAAGTTAAAGGTCAAGGAGTACAACAACCCCCCCCCCTCCCGAAGGTCGATAATAAGATATCGTCTTCGTTCGACGGTTGATCCGTTTTAACGACAGCCAACATGACAGGCGATGCTTTGCAACGAAAATCTAAGATAGATTATGATGGCCGACTGATCATTCGGCTGGAGCTGTCACTGAACGCGTCAACATCGGCACTTTGTCGCCCTTGTCGTAGTGGTCGATATCGGTTAGTGCAAACACCGCTATGCCAATGACTCGTCGTCAGGAATGTGCGGAAGAAATGACAGTTAGCAAAGTGGACGACAATGAACGAGAGAAAAAGATTGGAAACTAGACAAACGATCTGAGGCGATGCGTTAGCGATACACAGCAACATCCTCACATACAGCCCTGACACAGTTCTGGTATATCCTGCATAGGTGTAGGTCGACATAACACGTCGGGAATTTTGTTTCGTTATGCTATCTGTTACAATTGTAGACACCGTTCGTATATTACTTATGCGTCATTTGTCGGCCAGGATCAATTCAGAACTAGCATATTTCGCTAGCGGCTCTACCGCTGCCGCTGCCTTGCCTCGCTATACCAAAAGCACTTTCTTGTCGTTCGTGGTGTTTCTCAGCTTAGCGAAGTCGCAATTAAGCTATTTTTTCTAGCTAGCTGGAGGTAATTCTGCTTCATTCGTGTATGGACGAGGGCTAACGTTGTGCTTGCTGCCGCTTCTAGTGACGTTCCACGGCACGCCGTCGCGAGTATAGCAAGGTCATCAGAATAGACACGAGTCTCGACTCCGTCGGGAAGGCTCTATCATACGTCAAGTTCCAAAAAACAAGGCCCAGAGCGAGCCCTGAGGCACATTCGCAGTCACCGCGTAGGTGACGTCATCTCGATGAAGGGCGCGGTCCGATAAGTGTGAGGATATGATGCACCGGAGATAGGGAGATGTGTTTCGTCTCTCCAGTGTGTCTAGTATGACCTGCCAGTTAAGAGTGTTACAGGCATTTCGTACGTAAAGATGTATGATTCATACAAATAAGCTGGTCTTAAGGGACACCTTTAACTCCTCGTTTGCGAGGCGGGGTACTCATTGTCCGACAGGGCTTGCGTGACCTCAAGTTTAATGGAAGGGATGGAATCGGGATAAACTAGGATCTCTGCGAGCCCGCGCTGCCTGGCGCGTGAATAAGGCGGCCACCAGTTCAAATGTCCTGCCAAGTAAAAGGGGAGAACGTCACGAGCAACAGTGTTTGCTCGTGACAACCCGATAACGAAGGCCCCACAGGTCGAATTTCACCGCTTCCACCGGTTCTCTCCAAGACTCAGCCTTAGCGCAGGCAAGGGTGAATCTAAGCACACGTTGTGTTTTTCTTTAGTTGCGCCCGAGCCCAAAAACTGGTTCTTCCGCTGTGAAAATTTATTGGTAGGGGTCTCTGCGGCGCCGCCTGTGTGCAGTCCACGAACGAGCCCGGGTTAGCACCCATTCAGTCTTCATGCAGTATCTGCGCTCTCTAAATCCACCAAGGTCAAGTAAACACACGCCATCGGGAGTGGACGTCCGCTCGCAACAACGGTCAGCACGAGACTGCAAGACACGCCAGACTGCAGCAGGAATACACCCGGGGAATAATGACATTACCAGTAATTGCGAATTCTAAGGGCTAATTACCTTTTCATAGACAAGAGCTGTCGGAAATTCTTCGTCTACGTCAACGTAATGGGTGGAAACATTGCTTCACACTTAGCCGCACTCAGTTCCAATCCGCTTGCAATTTCATATTCGTAAGCCCAACGAATACATTTTGCTATTATTAATTCAAATTACCTTGAGGTTCCACCCTCAAGGAACCGCCTTGCACTCCATAGTCTAGTTACAATAATTCCGAAGCCGAAGCCGTTGCATGCATGAAGAACGAGCTATATATAGTTCTCGCTGATCCTTCGGTTTTTCTCAGCTAAAATTACTTTGCTGCGAAGATAAAAGGCCTCTACCGAAGCGTTGGCGTAGGCTATCTGCGACACCGGCTAGTGCGACAGCAGAGTAGCGGAGGCCATTCTACGACCAAGTCTGCCAACAAGCGAGGTCTGTTAAAATATATAGCCCAGCTGAAGAACTCTTTCAGAAAGATCGCAACGCTCCAACGATGTCTTCCGGGACGGGATAGCATTTTGCTTAACACGACCGAGGCCAGCTGCATCATATTTCTTTCACGTTTGTACCTCTTCCCATTGCTCTTCTAGGGCTTGGATTCTTCTAGTGGTTGGACCAGGTGTGGAGAGCACGTCGAATAGACAAGCTTCCTTCCCGAAGTCGCACTTAAAATTTGCCCGGATTATCCAGGGTAGCGACGTTTTATTGTCTCTCGTTGTTGGCACACATAGCGCTATTGGCAACCACGCTTGCGTACCACGCTTTTGTTGTCGTTTTCAATGACACTTTTTTCTAGAACCTTAGTCAATGACTCCGCGACCCCACTGCCCACAAGTAGGATTCGTTTACGACAAAGGCGAGAGCGGACTTCTTCTCCTTTTAATCCCGGCTTCGTTGTGAGCGATAGGTGCATCCTCCCGTGATGTCTGTTGACTCCTGGTCTCATCGTTCAGGCGTCTGTGCTTAGGTGTCCTGCATGCACACAATACACATATATGGACAAGACTTACGTGTATATAGGGTGTTTAAAAAGCGATGCTCAATGAGAATGTTGATAAACCATACCGCTGAGATCAGCGGCCCTCGGTGCACTGAAGTGCACCTCACGGTGAGTTCTAAGCCCGTAGAGGACGGAGGATGGTCTAGAGTTAAAAACAACCTCCTTAATTCTTTTTAATTCTAAGGCGTATGCAAAATTATTTAAGTTTTAGTTAGAGTAGCATAAATACAAGAGTCTTTGCGATATTTGAAAAACATCGAATTTAACATATGACAGGTACATTAGGTTTCCTGATGATCGTGGAATTATTAGCGCCGCTATACTCCCAAAAAGACCTTACACAAAAAGCTTATCAGCCCTAGTTCGCAAGATGTTTAAGGCCAGTGAATGTTCTCGTTACGCAAGATTACCCATCCCGGACACTTCATCCTCAAAAGCTCAATTGTCTTGCCAGTTGTCTGGACTTCGACACCTTCATGTTGGAACTAAAGTTTACTTGCAACGATTCCGTCAATATGCTGTCACAAACCATACGGATGTCTGTGAAAACACTCGCCATTCACCCTGAAGTGAAAGAAATGTCGTCTAATAGTTCCTTTGAACTACGACTGTTGGACCTATGGCACGTATAACGGCCCTTCGTTGATCACCTGAGAATGTTCGGTTGCCCAGGTGCAACAATTTCGTTACGTGTCTACTTAGACACCATTAGGCTTTATCGGAAAGGCAAATTTCTGTACAGAATCGGCATCACGCTGTACAATCTTAGAAACTTAACTGGCGAAGTCCAGCCGCTCCGACTTCAAAATACACCAGATTGTGGTATGTGAGGACCCAGTTGAAGGACACGTCGCCGAATCAATGTTTTTAGACACTCTTTTACTATTCGGCCACAGGTTCGCGAATGGTGTTCACACAAGGCCGGCTACGTCGACCGTAGATTACACGATGAGCCTGCCATCGTGCCTGTAGAGAGTTTCTCTTTTCATAATACGTCTTCACAATATCTACGCATTCCTTCGTTGAGAAACGCTCTACCCTCTTCTGCTTATCAAGAGAGCAGAACACGATCCGACGCTTACGTGTTCTGCTTACGAAGAGAGCAGAACACGGTAGGGCACACAAGAGAGGGCAGAGATGAGCGCGGAAGCTTTTGAAATATTTCAGCTCATTATTCGGACACTTCATATAAACATACATATGACAGTACACTAAAATAAAACAGTAACATGTTGTGTAAACGTTGAGGTAGCCTTATGCTTCTTCTTGAACTGAAAGCATTGCCGATATTATACGATCTGTCTGTATCCGCTTGCTATCCTTGTTAAAAACGTAGTTAGTTAGTAAATTAAAAAGTTATATATATATATATATATATATTTATATATATACATATATATATATATGATGCTACGTTTTGGATGCCCAGGTCGTGACAAGTGGGCAACAGCGACGCAGATCTACACATTACGTCACTTGGCAGCCTTTAAGCGGGCTGTCCATTGTTGTGGCGAATGGCCATATCTAGGACAATGACATACAACTGTAGCGACTGCAGCTTTATCAAAGAACCACTAATAATATATACCCCTAACTAGATTCCGGAACATTCTGGCAACGTAACATTTACTGACTTATATATATATATATATATATATATATATATATATATATATATATATAACAGTTAAGCAATTGTATATACTTACGTACAAAGGTGGTACTTGTAAGTAAATATTATTAACAATCACTGAGAGAAAGAAGTATTTTTTTTTCTTTTGTGCCATCTTTTCCATTTGCTTGCGACTGTTCGTTCTCCTTGCCACCTTTCGGCCTATATCAGCGTATGCGCTATATCTCGCAATAATTGGCAGACAGACCAGATAGCAGGCAGGGCATCGTACAAGGAGTCTCACGGGAAGCGGACGTTGTACCTCACACTCTACTTCGCGATGCCATAGTAGTCATTTAAGATCGGGAAAGCACTGACATAGGAGTTAGAGAACGCTTTATGAGCAACAAGCACTATATATGTGAATCTATGTGCTTTTGGGCCGTCTCAGCAATTCTGAAGCGATTACGAGCCTGTTTGGGCAGGCAATGCAAAAGTCTCTTAACTACTAGACGGACTCTAGCAATCATTATATTACTCGGCACCGATCGTATGCGGAGCGCACGTAAAGGCCTATTATATTTTATTCTCTTTAGAAAAGACTATGCCATTTTGTAAGATTCACTTATTTCAGTAGTTGTCAATAGAACACGCAGCTAAATTTGATGTTAAATCTCGTCCTGCTACCCGTTGACAATATGCAACGCGTCTACTTAATCCTTCTTAACGCAAGACTTGTTACCTTGTTCGTCTAAGCGTATCTCTCCGTCGTCGTTCTCATGGCTGCGCACGTTTCGTCTTAGAGGCTTCAGCGTGAAAGCCTAATTCCCATACTTTTATTTCGTTTACGCTATTGGAATAGTTCAATTCCGGCAGTAGTAGCAAACACTTAACATTTTGGTATCTAATGTGTACGAATTTTTAGCAGGAGAACAGATCGGTTGTCCCAACAGTGGGAATTGTGGTGAATTCGAGATGAAATATGTAAACGAACTATCGGTTAATAAAATGATTTGCCTGATATAACTATACTATACGGATTCAAGATAGAGCCAATGGAGTTTCGGTTCTTCGCGTTCGAAACTACTACTACGCTAGAAGAACCTGATCCATTGACGTCGCGAACAATCAACAGTGTTTGCAAGTTACTTCTCTCATCAACTATTGACAACGATCGGAAAAATTCTTACGTTCCGAAATTATAAGTAAAAATACAACAGAGAACTTTGGCAGAATTTGGCAGCCGTATTTTGTACCCTAACATACTGGTTCTGGTTAGAGTTTATTTGTTTATGCCCGTTTACGTAGTTGAATAAGTTAGCTATAATTGTGTCACAAAAAAAATATAGTATATATAGTATATATATATATATATATATATATATATATATATTTGTACAAATTTGTATATACGGTGCCGTTATTCACTATGGTCGACACGAACATAAATAAGGCTTCATATAACTGGGGCAACTGTATTGCTGACCCTATATATCAAGCAAATAACGCGGCTTCGTGTACGCCACGCTAGCATGTCGGTTTATAGCTTTTCGGAACCACTACGATAAATTATTCGACTTAGTGGAGCAACTATAAAGGCAAACTCTAGAGCACGAGTTTATTTGACTTTCGCCGTCATACGCCAGCTTGCAAGAGTTGCCAGCCTGTAGGTGGCCTTACGTGTGTCACGCTTGTGTGTCAGGGGCAGATTCGGTTTGAGAGAGAGGTTTGAGCGGGTCTCTCGGGAGAGTGGTCGAGACGAGGAGCCGAGGGAGGGGGGAGGGGGTGGGGAGCAGCCAGGCCCTCATGGTCTCGACGCACCCTCACAGGACGGATTACAAAATGGCATCCCCCTATCCAACCGCAGGTAGACATGCGGGATGATAGTAAGGGATAGAGCTGATTGAAGGAGAACGGCAGGGACGCCTCTCCCACGGTTTCGATGTAATGCCAAAGTAATACCGAGCCTGGGGGGGGTGGGGAGGAATCCGGGTTTAGTGGGTTTGCGAGTCTCACACTAGTCACGCAGGCTGCTAGTGGCGCATGTGCATCATACATTACCGAAACCTCCCAGAACAAAAAAAAAAAAAAAAAAAAAGATTCGGTGCATACTGCACAATACTGCTTGCCTTGTGAACAGACTCCTTAGATAAGCCCTAGTGGTGATTGTTATATGCTGAACAACGTTTATAAAATAAATTCGTTTAAAAACATAGCTACCATTCAGTTCACATAGAAGATCGCTTCACGACGTCCAGTTGTTACCTTTCAGTACGCGTGATTGCCTGACAAGAGGTCTGACCTGACATAGGCTAAACTTGTGTAGTACTTTCGGGACAGCTTTTACGACTCAACTCAGGCAAATTTGTCCTGCCCCCTCCCTAGCCCTATGCACGGTTAGCTCTAGAGAGTTAATTATGCATAGTGTAAAGCGTGCCAGTTTATTATATGACTATATATACCTGGAACAAACTGTACATACAAGCGTTATGGTAATCATCTTATCGCGTGTGTTATCTTTTAGAAAATGTTTTATGTGTTACCTTCAGTCGTGCACATTTTTTAGGCGCTGAGCGAATGCCATAGTAAGACATACTGCGTTTTATCAAGCTTCTCGTTTACTGCATTTTGCTTCATCGTTATCGACGCAAACATAGGCAAGTCTGAACAGCCAATATTTCACCTAAAGCCGACCATTATCCTGGGTCTGGACAGCCTTTACCAGCCTCATCGTTGAATGAGTAAAACAAAAACGCTTTATTAGTAAGCGGTGACATGTAAAACACGTTCATATGTTGAACATATATCCACGTATCTCTAGGTTATTGACCTTAGGTATGCATATGGTAGAACGCTAGCCGTTGGTATAATCAGATTCTTCGCTAAGTGTAGCCGTTGGTATACTCGGATACTGTTTTTTCTAACGTTGCTGTATCGTCCAGGTAAACACTGACATAACGCGTTTGGACTGTTGCGTTAGCATGCTATTAGTAGTGTATAGACACAATCTAGTTATGCTTGTTCAAAACGTCTCCTATGTGTGTGTTTGTAGTATCTACTACTGTGTTATGTATATGCTACCAATTATATGGCAATCACATAAACAACATTTATTATATAACGCAAAAACAGCATACATAAACAACAATTATTATTTAACGTCCAGTTTTATGCAATCATAATAAATAGAGTATGATCAACTCGAGAAATGAGGAAGACATATCGAGGTTATATAGTAACCGTGCGGTGGTAAATTCGTGCAACGTTAGGACAGAGACAGAACGCATATATAGTCAGCCAACGCCATGCTTTAATCATTAAGTAAAATAATTATTTTTATGAAACTAAATTCCAAGAAACTTTTTCATGTTATATTTGGCGAAGCAATATTTAAGGTAATATCACAATAGTAATAAAAACATTTCACGCTCTTTCTCCTCCAAAAGGTAGTATAAGAAAATGTTGTTGGGTATTCAAGCTGAAAGTTTGCATTTCCCTATACCATATAAAGCATGCATGAGGCACATGTTGATCTATAAAACATATTTAAACAAAGGCGAACCTTCATGCTGGCCCTTTTCTATATAATGTGATTGCTGTTCTTACAGTGGGATGCAAGACTGGATTACAAAGAATGATGTGTACACAACCTAATCAATTTTATAATCATAAGTTAATTTAAAAAAAACTGGTTAAGCGGGCAAACGTGCATTCATATTTCACTTTTTGCTGCAGTTACGCAGTGCCGACAAGATATCATCCTCCGCGACAGGTCGTTGGAGTTGTGCACGGAAAACCGAGCGTCAACGTGGACTCTGTAACAGCAGGGTTCCGCTTTAGATCATAGCATTCGAAATCTGAGTTCTTTAAGTCAGAGCCAGCAACGACAAATACATTTGTCAACCGCATGTGTTCTACTAGACAGAGCTATCCCTAAGTGAGGTAGACTTCCAAAGAGATCATAGAAAAATAATTACGATATGAGTAGAAGGATTTTAATGTTTTATAGCTTTGCTAAGCGAAGAAACGATCCAAGTGAGCATACTTCGTACACAAACAAAGATAAAGATAAAAACTGCCACAAATAATACAAAAAAAAAAGAATTTGCCGCCTGTAGCGAGTGTGTATACGTATCTTAGATCTGCCTTAAGTACTTCTGGAATCCTGCTTAGGCAGACGAACCCGCACGGAGGCCGCACAGAATGCGACTTAGCCAAACGTTTCCAGCTATCAGAACCCAACGGCCCCGAAAGAAGTTAGGGTAAGCAGAATCACACATTCAAGGTGTTGTGTCAGACGCACGCACAGCCGACCTCCGTTGTGATGCTCTGCCACTCAGTCTCATTGCAAGTACGTTCCTAAGCTCCTAGACGTTCCTTGGTTACGCGACGCTAGCGCTAGCGGTAACTAATGATGTAGCATTGCGACGCACCGTTCTTGTCTCCCAACGCCCTGGCCAACCTCTGGAGTGCGTATGAGCGCTCGATATTAATGCGGCCCGAGGGGTCAAACGATTGTTCGATCGGTTGCTCGATAGGCAAGGCGAGTCTCAATGCAGGCAGAGCACTGCTCGCTTTAGCCAGCGCAGTGTTGCACTGCAAGCGCACCAATTGGCTCCAAGCGAGCGCACTGAACGCGCCCAAAGTTTCCCAAAGCGAGCCTTGTGTCGTAGGTGAACACGTGTCATTGTCTGTGTTCTGTCGAGGGAGGAGGGCGGCATCATCTGCCGGTGCTGAAGCGATAGTGATTTTGTCACCAAAACATGAGCTTATGAAAGCGCTAAAACGCTCAGCGCTACTCTGCGAGTGCAACGGCCGCCGGCAGAGTACGAAAGTACCCGCATCCACCCCCCCCTCGCTCGTGTTATGCGTTCATCCACTAGTGATGATGGAGGATGAACGCAATGGAAGGGCCTCGTCAGCGACAACAGACCTACCGCAGCCGATTAGTCAACCAATACCGTGATCGCTACAAGATTGATTAAGGTGTGCGCGTGAAGCAATGCTATTGAGCAGGTTGCATTGGTCGTGTAATATATATGTATGTGTATATATATATATACATATATGGTGATTGCTCAAATAGCTACCGACCGATTTATATTACCGAGTTGATCTCTTAAATGTTTAAACGGTGTGCCAAGGCCGAACTGTGCAGGCATATTGAGGACATTGGCCTATTAGCATACACGCAAAGTTTGTTCAGCGGAGTTAGCCTTAAGTAACATTATTGAGGCATTACTGTGATTTTTGAATGTTTTATAATAGAGCAGCGCGAAGGTCTCCGATTTGACCTTTCTGTCTTCTTCGATATGATTGCAGTTTTTAAAATGTTACACCTAAAACAAAATTATGCTGCAAAACTTAACTTGTAATATTCTGAATCAGCGTATGTATTCCATACTCTGCAAAGTCCGCTAGAATTTTAAGGAGGTCCTTGATATTTTGGCTGAAAGGCACCTTCCAGTGCTGGCGTTTCTGCGCGTACCCGGCTATGGCCCTACCACCAGCCGCTTCTCCTCATTACGGAACCTTGACTTGTGTGCTCTCTGGGCGCAAGTCATAAGTGTTTACAGTGGGAGACGATATTGATTGATAGGAACCGGCCGCAATAGTGAAACAAAAAAAATGGCGGAGACGGTCACGGACTTGATTCAGCTAGGCACGCTACTTAAAACGTCGGGAAGTATTGGGGCTTTTGCGACGACCAAGGGTTCTATACCACAACACCTAGCTAGTCACTGAGCGTAGGGTCGTCTATCGACAACATAGAGCCTACAAGCTGCTCATGTATAGTAAGAACCGCTATGAAGAACAAAAGAGGCTTGCCTGCTTAATAGAGCTAAGGCTGCGCCCTACGTTGATATGATGCGCCGCCCGGCGGCAAAATGCACTCACGGAGC
Source organism: Dermanyssus gallinae (assembly GCA_003439945.1). Lineage (NCBI taxonomy): Eukaryota > Metazoa > Arthropoda > Arachnida > Mesostigmata > Dermanyssidae > Dermanyssus > Dermanyssus gallinae. The sequence continues at coordinate 7,343 of QVRM01004353.1, read as the reverse complement.
AACAGGATTCTCAGCGCCTGACTGCTTTGCTGCTGGATGAGCATGCTTCGAATTATGATCCCTGATCGAGCAATCGCACACGTTAGAGCAGCACCTTGAAAACTTGCCTTGCAGAATCAAAAAGCCCTGCTACGGAGTCTGCCCAATAAGCGGGGTAGTGGTCGAGATGGGATCTAGTTCAAGCACCGGGCAGAGTTGGCAAATATATTGACAGGCAATTTTTGTCGTCTATCCAGACAGATACTCAGAGAGGGTCGCACACCCCATGCCTCATATCACAACGCGAGACTCACCCTTTGTTAAAGAGAAAAAGCGGTGATGATGCGGACGATCCAAATCTATATTGCGGTATTGCGTCAGGACGCACTCTCAACAAGATCTTTGCCAATATTGTCATAACGAGAGTGTCTCCAATTGTAGAGGAGACTTTCTTACCTGATCGATTCGGCTTCAGGAAGAGCACAGGACGTAAGGTTGAACGGGTGTTGGCAAAATCCGGAGGTCACTTATGTGCAGTCTCCATTGACTGTGCGGCAAGCTGGTGTTGGTGATTCTATCCTTTCCGGGCTTTCCAGCTTCTTCACTGAGGAATGGTACCGTAAATTTATACTGCTGGAGCAGAATGTGGGGACCCCGCAGGGAAACCCGCTTATCTTACTTATCGCTGGTCTCGCCCGTCATTTGCGGGAGAAGTTTAGAAACGCAGTTGTTATAATGTATGCGGATTACGTCGTTGTTGCACATTGCGATCTCGGGGTCATCCAACGTTTTATCGGCGGAACTAAAGCCGATCTTAACGGTAGGAGACTTAAAGGCAACTGGTACAAAAGCGATCGATTGGCCGCGGCAGACAGAGTTATCTGTAAAGGCCAACCGATGGAGTTTAAGAACTTCCTTCCATATTTGCGTCTCAGGGCACGTCACGGATAGGTACCGGGCATTACTTTCCGGTTACATTTTACACAATACCTAGTTACTGCAAACTGTTACCACGTTAAGTGACGGGGACCACTCTACGAGAGCATTTTCCGTGTTTGCGGTTTCTATTATTATTATTATATTATTATTATTATTATTATTATTATTATTATTATTATTATTATTATTATTATTATTATTATTATTATTATTATTATTATTATTATTATTGGTGGATATTAGCGAACAGTACACAATTAGTGTGCATAAGCTTCCTGTTGGAAATTGCCTTTGGCGATTAACGCCGGGCGCCTAGGCACAGACACGATTCAGCACAGCCGGTGGCATAGCCGCGTAGTTGTTCGACTTACACGGAAGAGCCACAACGAGCCGGTTGCCGATCTGTTGCGGAACCGAGTGGATGGATAGTCACTGAGCAAGTGCAGTAGTTTGCGCTGTTGCGTGTCTGGGCGTGTGGGGCTTCGGGGGGACGATGGCCAAGGGGTGACAATGGGGAAGTCTCGCCGTGATTGATCGCATTTCGTTGGCCCACAAGAAGATCTACTATGACGGCGACGCTTGCCGTGACAGCCGCCACAACGACGAGCACGACGACGACGACGACGACGACAGCAGAAACGATGGATGGAGATGGACGATGATGAAAACGTCGACGACAAATGCGGCTATAGAGAGGGTGGAGGGAGAAAGAGAGAGTGGGGGGAAAGAGTGTGTGTGTGTGAGAGAGAGAGAGAAAGAGACTAGGGGAGGACGAGAGGAGCTTAACGCGGAAGAGTTGGCTGCCTGACCCCAAGCTAAGCCACTGTCCTACAAGCTAAGCAACAGGACATCGGCAGCACCGGCAGCAGCAGCAGCAGCGGCAGGCTTGTGTAGTGTAACGTGGTAAGGTTCAACTACTGGTGGAAGCCGCAAAGCTAACGCAATTGGCCGCCGTCGTCGCCGCTGCACATAAGGGCGGCAGGATCCGAAGGAACAAGGTGAAAGGACGGGTGATGAGGGTCGTCGGTTCTCGGCAGAGCGGCACTTTCAGTGCGGCTGGCTGAGCGGTATTTGCTGTAGTAGGCTGTACAAGCCACAATACGTGGTCCCAGTGGAAGTTGTAGTAGTAGTAGTAGTAGTAGTATACCATTACCACCACTAGTAGTCGTAGTCGTAGTAGTAGTAATGGTCGTTTTTGTGGTGTTGTGTGTGTGTGTGTGCGTTCGGTCATCTGGTGGCAGATCAAGGAGCATTATTAGCCTCCGCTACTCTATTGGCAGAGCCTGCAGGCAGGCCGACTTTAGCCGGGACCGACCTGTTCACCGCCGATTCGCCAGCTACTCGCATCGACTAACTGGCTCAGTCAGTCGTGTTGTAGCAGCACCCGTCTACACTGCCGGGTGCACGACGCAAGGGCGGCAGTCCGAGTCGGGTTGAAATGATGCTTGTGCACTCTGTAAACGAATTCATCGCAACAATCCGGCGGCCGCAACGCTGGCCGGTTGTTTGATTAGGGCCAAATCTCGCGATCGCATGTCGTCCAATAAACGACTTCGTCCGTCCATCCGCGAGTACGAGGTCATCGACAACCCATCGACAAGTGCTCGCGCTTGGCAGCTTTCAGTGTCCCTTATGCGGGCGGAATGGTAAGAGGCGGCCGCAGAGGTCGTAGATGTTATTGCTCTTGCTGTTGCTGCAGCAATAATGAAAAAAGCAACTCTCAAATCTCTGAGCTGGCTGTTGGTGTTCCTGTGCGCGGTCGGTCAGTCGGTCGGTTGGTTGGTCGCTGGGTCGTCGAACTCGACATTTTTCTGCAACGTAGTGTTTATAATTTTCATCACCTCATCATCATTCGATGACCATCATATCCGCGTTGCGTAACGGACGCGTAAAGGTTACACTTTTACCGTTAGTTCGTGTAATGCCGTGCTATTTATAAGCTTGGCGTATGCCGTTTGAATGAAGGTAATATGTTTGCTAAATTCTTGTTACGGCCCTTGTAGCCTTCCGTTGTGAGACGCAAGAGCATTGGTATAAGTTCTTGCGTTTGCTCACGGCACATATATATACATATACATATATGTACTTACATGTAATATTATGGGCCGAAGGTGTATATATATACACCTTTGATTAAATCCAAGATGCAAAATGAAAACTGTATTTGCGGATACTTTTTCTTGCTATTAGTACTTACAGGATCAATAACTTACCAGGCCTTACCATTTTATATAGCTTTAGATGGTCTATAATTTCGATTTGGTTTAGCCAGCGAACAATTTGCAGTATTTTGCTTGGGTTTCTATAATAGAACTTAAAATTATCACACATAATAGCATTAAGCTTAAATTTTCTTTTGCTTGTGTGGACAGACCTTCGGTAACATGTAAAAAGCCCATCTAATGTCGTAAAACACACGAGCGTTTCCAACTCTGGTTGCAGTGAACTGTGAGGTAAGACAAGAGAAGACCGTACCTCATATTCAAGCAGTGGACTTCCACTAGTTGAGATTTGTCGCGTTAAACAGCGCGTTGGGCACATACTGTCTCTGGTAGGGCGATACACACTACATACTTTTCTACATACGCCTTATTTCTGTTTTTTAAGTCATCGTTTTATGTTCACTACAAGGATGATTTTAAAAAGACAATCTATGGGAAAGTCCGATAGACTGGTCATTGGCGTCACTACTTCATCCTATCGTGCTTAGTCACATCACGTTGCGTATGAAGGCACCTGTCGAATAATGCTAGTTCTTTGATCCAGCCTTTTTCCTATTTACGTGCTCGAATTCTCTCTCTATCTTCCCGCTATATTCTTTTCTCTTAGGGTATTTATGTGCATTACCGTACGTACCGGTAGGCATGCCGATGGATGTATGTATTTATACGCTCAAATAATTGATGCTGATACTGCTTTTGTCGTTTTTTGCGCAGAACGCGGCAACCAGGAACCGTTTGAATGTTTGAGCTTTTTCGTCACTCTCGTGACGCTTTGTATCACGCATCCCCTGAGGCGCATACATTTTCACTGTTTACTGAGTCTACTATTTCTCGACCTGTTGCTGGCGCCGCAGAGTTCATGGCGTACGTTGTTGTTCTTAGAGCTGCTCTCATTGTTATTCGGTTTTTAGTGCACGGTATATATTGACTACTCCGCTGCTACGCAACGGCCTGACCAAACTATGGCGTGCCTATACTTATATATGATGGTCTTTATCAAATTTGTCTTTCTCAGTATATATATTTAAAAAAAAATATATATAATATTGACAAATGCAAATCTGACAAAGACCAATGTGTTTCCCGTTTCTCCTACCTACAGCTTATGGCCCGCAGGTCGCGTTCGCCAGGTCAATTGCAACCGAAAGTCTCCACTGACGGTTCCAGCGGAGTATGCACTGCGAACCAAGCCAAAGGCGTATTGAAAGTCAAAAGTACTACTGCGTATTTCATAGCATGTCTGTCTCGCTTGGCATTCAGATACAAGCTAGCGTTGCATCTTCGCGCGGATTCGCGGAATGCGGAACCCCCGACCTAGATTAAAACAATTTATTTGTAATGTTTTCGTCATTATATAGTCTGGCATGAAGAACAAATACTACCGTTTGCCTGCAGGGAAACGTTCCACACCTTCTCCATCGCAATAAGAGAGGAATTTGCTACAACTGCAATCTGTGGCACAGTCTACGTCGCATGTGGTAATAAAGCCTTCCAGCTGAAGCTTTGTCAGCTCTTCTTCTTTTTTGAAATATTTTAATCGGGTAAATAGACTCTCATGGCGACAGAACCGGGACCGTGTCAGCCTGCTCGTGTTCCTTCGAAGTTCGGATTCGATCTAAAAACACCTGTTAAAAGCCATTTGCGTACGAATTTAGTACGGCGTGTATATGCCTAACGCATACCGACCATGGCTAATATTAAGCCGAATGAAAAGGACGTTCTTTATTAATAATATACGCATTATTGTTCTTCTGCTTATATTTTTAAAAAAGTATTTTTTTATTAAATGATTTTGCTCATTAACCAAAGTTCGGTTTGTACATGCGGATTGTACATTTGCATATTTCACTTTCTCTTTGTTGTTCCTTTACAGGAACTGCATCGAAACACGGTTGTAGATGGCAGATGCCGCAATCACCTGCGCAACTTAATGATTAATCGCTACGTAAATGACAGTTTTTGGGTCTGCGGTTTGCCACACAGAATACTGTAGTACCTTTCAAATTATCCACAGAATATGTCAGCGTAAAAGGTTCCCCGTGTCGAAGAACGACTTCCTAGATCAGAATTTACTTATGCTTTCAATAACAGAGTAATCGGTAGAGAGGTCAGAATGGGAAAACATGTAGTCCGACTGTGGCAGCGTCCGATCGAGGCCATGCGCGCACATGTAAAGTAATGGTAGCTGTACTGAGTCAGTCTAAAGGAATTAAAGCTCATCGCCTCTTCCTAGGCCATTTAGGTGAGAGGTTTTAGTGAGTATTATGCCAACAACATCGGCATCGAGTCTTACCTACCCGCTTTGGGGTGTGTCAAAGCACTTTTCCCCTTCACCAAAAAAAAAGGATTTGAAACATTAAAAGTGAAAGCCAAGTTAATAACAGCTTCAGATCTTAGTTGCAAGACGGTTAGTCGTATTAGTACTTGTAGTCAAAGCGGTTATCTATATATATAATATATATATATATATATATGTCACGAGACCTCTTTCTGGAACTTGCATTGATCATATTGCAATTAGGGGCTGTTCTACATTCTCTAAAGTTCAACCAGTGGTTTTAAATACGTTGTCGTTCTCGGACCATTTCCCTGTTGCCGTCTCCCTGCTTAAATGCGGAGAAACTTCAACGACGCTTCAGGCCGCTACTTCCTCGTCACCCGGGTTCACGACGCCGCTGGTGTGGGTACCTTCTTAAATCGCCTAAGTGATATTTCCTGGAGCAATGTCTATGATTCAAATGATGTTAATTTAGCGTTCGAGAATTTTCAACAAACCCTTCGGGGTATTTATAACACATCATTCAGTTTACGTCTCATAGAGCGTACGAAGGCGTCAAAAGGTGACACGTTGTGTTCTCGCCAGGACTGCGTCGCCTAAGATGCCAACAAAATGTACATTAGGCACAAAAAGATTAATTCCCCAGAAAGTAAACATGCTTACCTGGTGAGTTAGAAAAGGTACAAAACCGCTGTTCGTATTGCTCGTTCAGCCTTCTATAAGGAGCGGTTTGATACCTTACGTGGTGATTCCCGCCGTTTCTGGCAGTTCATTAACAGGTCCTGTGTTAAACATAAAGGCTCGGCCGAGTTGCCTACTGCTCTTGTCACCTCTTCAGGAGAAACTTCCACAGATCCTGTTTTAATAGCCGACGAATTTAACCGCTACTTCGTGTCGGTGGGTTTGGAGACGGTCTCTTCATTGCGTCTTGAGGACGATATTAGACCGCGATTAAGGAACCTTTGGTCCTGTAATGACGTTACCTTCATTTTCGCGCTGTAACAGTAAGTGAGGTGACCTCGATATTACTTAAGCAGAACGGAGCTGGAGCTGCGGTGCAACGGGACTTCCTGCTCAACTTCTAAAACTTGGTACTCCATACATTGCTGGTCCTCTTACGCACATAGCGAACCTTTCACTCGCATCTGGAGTGTTTCCAACCGCCCTTAAGGCTTCTTTGTTTACACCTATTTTCAAAAAGAAAGGCGACGTTGCGGAGCTTAAAAACTACCGACCTATCAGCTTGGTTGACTGCATTTCAAAGCTATTCGAGAAGCTTGCTCTCTTGCAGCTGGAACACTTCCTCGAATCCTGCAGCTTTCTTTTGCCTAATCAATTTGGATTTCGTCCCGGTCGGTCCACGGGCCTGGCACTCGCGCATCTCTGGCAGTTTGTAACCGACTCCGTTGAATCGACAAAAGCCTGTCTAGGCGTTTTTCTCGATGTCACTGCGGCATTCAGTTGCGTTCGCCATTCTTTCCTTCTTCAAATCTTGCAAAACCTTGGGTGTTCTGCAGGTACAGTAAAGTGGTTTAATTAATTTCTATCCTCTAGATTGCAGTCCGTTCGTATAGGGCAAGTGGTTTCCTCGTGGAGATCTGTTAATATTGGAACTCCACAAGGATCGGTGCTAGGACCGTTTCTTTTTTGATTCTCATTAATTTCATTCTGCTTAATATTGAAAAAGAGAGCATTGGTAAACCGCTAGCTTTTGCCGATGAAACTTCACTTTATTTAGGGTTGACTCTCCAGCCCTCGATATACCGCGCTCACTATCTCAAGTGAAGGGTAATCAAAATCTTTAATTATTCGGCCTCGTTGTTAATGCTAGCAAGACTAGTCTCACTCTGTTTCGCTCTCCTCAACTAAAGTTGCGGGCGGATCTTGATCGGCTTTCTTCAGAATTCGGTCTGAAGTTTTCGTCA
>QVRM01004352.1:0-89057 GCA_003439945.1 Dermanyssus gallinae | reverse complement strand
AACGAAGGTCGAGATAAAACAAATTTGCACGACGCTGGCTACGGCAACGGTGTTGATATTGTGGTAGCGTTCTATTGTGATGTTTGTTGCCGTCGTGGTTGTTGGATACTTCTGTTGCTGTAGTTATTATTGTTGTTGTTGTTGCTGGTACTAGTTTCTCGGCGTCGTCGTGGTCGTCACACTGGACAGCAACATAGCACGAATGCTACATGAACGTCGTTTGTGAACGTGGTTTTCTGTTCTGCCGGTAGTAACACAGCACGTTGTTGGTCACCATCGAATCGCGATCAGCGTCATCGCAATTCGAGTTCCAAATATGATGGAGATGACGACGGCAAAAAAACAACAGCACCAAACATCACAATATATTATCGCTAACAAAACAACAGCAATAGCTACGACTGATCTAAACGTCGCCGCCGTTAACTGTTACTAGCGCAGATGACAGCCACATGAACACACACACATGTACAAACACATACTGAGTACAATTTCAATGATTCTCCTTCAATCTGCTTACGAGTAGCTACGAAGCAGACGTGGTATTGAAGTAACAATACTCAGTTACTTCACTGACGTAATTCCGGAAAGGTCCGAACAAAGCACACGCAAGACGTGCAAAGCTCAAATGGACCGACGATGGATCAGTGGAACAAGATGACGCGACAAGATCGCTAACAGAAGTAGAACTGGGCAGATATTCGATTTGCAGATACGAGCGTGTAGGGCAGGGTAGGGCACAGGCTGATGATTGAATAAGCGGGTTAGGAGGCGATCTCGGTGTTCTGACGATTGGAGCTCTGGTTTGAACCATTTAGGAAAGTGGGAAGAACGGAGACTGGACTGAATACAGCCGCTGCCACAACCACCGCCATTCCAGCATCAATATCGTGACGATGTGGGGCTTCAAAGCTGGTGTATGTATGATGAAGAACTGGCTAGAATCTGCAACCTAGCAGGATCTTTCTTTATTTCTTAACTGGCGGCTGGATGTCTGGCTGGCAAAAGTCGGCCGGTGTGACAGCCAACGTCACAAGACGCCGGGTACGTTCGTCACATGTGCAACCACCACAATGACAAATGAACGGCAACAAACATATTTACCATCTTTGTCGCTCACTTATACATTCTTCGATATACGATTGTATCCGGTTGTTGAGTTGCATTTTTTGCTTGGCTTTTCTTTTGTCTGTATATGACGTATACGAAATACTCCTAACAGATAGGAGTGGCTAGAGGTCTATCCTATCCGACGACTCCTACCTATACTCGTATGCGTGTGCGTCAGTGACTGAACCACTGCAGGTTAGCAGCTGGGTATCCTCGTGCGTACGTTATAACAAATGATGTATGTTTTTTTTTATACATCCTTACCGCATGCAAGCTCTGCAAACACGGCGTGGGAGGCCGAAAATAACGAAACTAGCCCACGAATCACACGAGCTAAGAAACGGCTGGACGGACGGGCAGACCGGTGTCAACCAATCGGTCGTGGCATCATCATCATCATCATCATCTATTGGGCTGCGATCGTCGAGACCACGCCACGCCAAACACCAGAACACCACCGAATTAGGCAACGCGATACTAGTTGATTTTTGTTGTTTGTTAACTAACACTCCGCTCTCACAACAGCCGTTGATTATTGATTAACTCGCTTGGTTAATTAATATCTACGAATTAACCAGCGAGCCGGTGGTGACGAGCGGCGACAACGACGACTGCCACGCGAAACAAGCCGAGCCTGTTGTTGTTGGATGATTATGAACTGTTCTTTTGATGTTTGTTGACGCGTCTCTTTTAGTTGACGTCGTCGTCGCCGTTGTCGTTGCCTGCATCATCCGTTCGTTGTCATTCATCAGGGTCGATCATAGTTCATAGTTCTACTCATTTTAGCTGTGCTACTAACCACTAGGTGGGCAGGTAGGTAGATAGGCGAGTAGACTTCGACTACAAACAGAAGAAATACAACCCAATCAATCAACCCTTTAACTAGTGGTGGTACAACGAACTGCTGCTCTACGAATAACATCACTATTGTCACAAATGCGACAGCAACAACCACAACAACAACAATAGTAGCAACAGCAGAAAAACAAACAAAAACCAAACGTGTTGTGTTGTTGTTGTTGTTGTTCCAGTAGCAATAACATCAGTTACTAGTACGACCCGTACAACGATTACTGGCGGTTCTTATCATTCATATTTAGTATGGGAACTTTTGATGTCGCCGTCTTTTGATGGCTGGCTATCTGCCCGACTTGTCTCTCTGTCTGTCTGTGTCGCATTCTTATGACTATTCTCATCACCATCACTGTCGTCATCATCATCTTTCTCCTCCTTCTCACAACTACCACATCACTATCATCTGTGACTCATTCCTTGTTGCTGTTGTAGTCGCTGTTAACTCAGAGAGCCAGCCAGTCGCTCTATGGCTCACACCTTGGTGATGCTGCCTCGCTGCTTGCTGTTGACGTTGTCGCTTTTTCTTTGTTGGCGATGGCTAGCGAAAGCCATCACCACCACGTGGGCTTGTTTCTTGATGTTCTTGTCGGTCCTTCAGTTGTTGTTTTTGATATTGATGCTGTTTGTTGTTTGTTGTTGTTGTTGCTGTAGGTTGTTTAGTTGCTTGCTGCTGTCTTTCGTCTGATTGTTATTGTTGTTGATGCTTGTTACTGTTGAGTTGATGCCGTTTTTTGGCGTACGAACGACCACGCCACTACTAACTTTAGGCCAGTACGAACAACAAAGAGTGAACCTCTGTAATGATAATTAACCATTCCGCTGTCTTGCTGAGGTTTACTGGCTGTTTCAAGCTGTTGTTGTTGTTTCAGGCTACTGTCCATTCTCAGACTCTACCGCTTTTTATCCTTGAGACATGAGAATATCCACGAAAATCTGCGGACCTACGCACTGTACTCCTGCCGGCGGGCCCGTCTCCTATTTTCATTCATCAACAGTTCGTTGTTTGTTGTTGTTTGTGTTCTGTTCGCTGTTTGTTGTTTGTCGTCTGTTGTTGTGCTGTGGCAGACACAACAACAACGACGACCCACGATCACCACCCGCTACGACCACGATTACCGTCGCCGCCGCCGAGATCACCACGGCCCACGACGACGACCCACGATCACTTCCAACACCACCGCCACCACCAATTCCACCGTCAATACTTCCACCACCACCATCAACAACATTAGCACCACTGCTTACCGCCTCCCTCAGTCAGCAGGAGCAACGCCAGCCGAACAACATTCTACAACAACAACAACAAACAACCACAGCAGGAGGAGGAAGACGAGGAGGAGGAGGAGGAGGAACAGCAACAACAGCAACAGCGGCAGTAATAGTAGCAGTAGTAGTAGTAGTAGTAGTCACAATTGGACAACAACAACAACAACCATCAACATCACAACAGCACCACCACGACCACCACTATCAGAAATTCTGCTGCTGTTGTCGTTCCTACTCTCTTGCTGTCTCCAGCAGCAGCAGCAGCAAACAGCAGAATCACCAACACCAACAACAGCAGCAGCACTGTACGACCACTACTTACTTACTTACTTACACTACCCGTTGCTGCTGGTGATCTTGCAACAGCTACGGCAGGCTACGGCGATACGCACCGCTACAGAGCACCACCATCACCACCACCACCACGGCAACGACGACGGTCGCGGTAGCAGCAGCAGCAGTAGCGGCGGCGGTAGCAAGAGCAGCCGCCACCACAATTTCCAACACTTCCAGCAGCAGCAGCGCCGGTAGCGGCAGCGGCGACAGCAGCAGCAGCAGCGGCAGCAGCAGCTACGGCGACGTCGTCCCCCCACGCGACGTCGGCCGCGATCATCACCACCAACACCAACACGATACTACAGTCAACATCATCATCAGTTCGCTGCTGGCTGCTACTGCTGCTACCTACGCCTGCTGTGCCTGCTGCTGATGATGATGGTAATGATGATGTTGTCGTCGTCGTCGCCGTAAATGCTACAGCTACTGCTGCTCTCACAACATGGCGGCGGCGGCGGCAGCGGCTCCGTTTCTTTCGTCGTCTGTCCGTTCATCCGTCGGACGGCCGGGCGGTCAGCCAGAGACTCACTCACTCACTTACTTACTCAGTGCCACTGTTGCTGCTGCGACCTCCGTCGCCGTCGCCGCTGCTATTGCTGCTGCTGCTGTTGTTGTTGTTGTTGCAACAGCGCGGCGGCGGCGGCGTGTCGTCTGCTAATGCTGCGCTGTGCTGTACGCTAAGACTGTTATGCGACCTAGCGGTTCTGACAAGGAGGAAAAGGAGGACAACAACAACAACGACGACGACAACAACACCGTGACGAGAACGAGGGAAAGGGTGAAATAGAACAAGTCAGATGAGGAGGAAACGAACGCAAACAAAAGAGGGAAAGAGAGGAATAGAGGAAGTTAGAGGAGGAGGAGGAGGACGACGACGACGACGTGGTGGAAAACGAAAAAGAAGAAGAAGAGCAGACTACTCTTGGTGCTTACAAGGTGGCAGAGGAGGAAGGAAGAGATGAGTTACTGTTACCATATCGGCTGCACAGTGACTCACTCACTTTATTCCTCCTCGGCGGGCGCGGACGACCGGACGGACCAACGGGAGCGGGCGGGCGGGCGGTTGGCAGCAGTTTCCGCTACCGGAACGAGGCAAAGGCAAGAGTCGCGCCTACGACGATCAGACAGTCCACCACCACCGCCGCCAACAACAACAACAACAAATGCCCAGCCACGAAGATAAACAGACAGACAAATAAATACATTCATAGATAGATTGATTTACGGCAGCAGCGGGTGGGGCGGCCCGACGTGTGGAGAGTGGCGCGCGTGGAAAACACGCCAACGACGGCGACGACTTACTATGCTAGCAATAGTAACAATATTTATTAGTACTATTATTCTACTAATAATCAATGAACATTCACACAACTCCATAATTCAAGCGCTAAATATCGAAAAAAAAAATTGTCTCAAATATATTGCACAGTTAAACTAATTTATATATATATATATATATATATATATACACTATAGCTGTAGAAAATTGGGATAAATTAATAAAATTGCGCTACAAGCATCATACAAATAACATGAATTAACAAACAGCATCAAACAACCGGTCAACGAACAGAAACCTCGAGGCACACCGCGGTGGCCTTTGCCTCTTTTGCTGTACGTATTTACAAGCTTTACCGATTTACCCCAGCAGTAAGGGTAGTAATAAGAAAAGAGGTATCGTAATCGATCACTGGCTGGCAACCATACGTGCGCTCTCAAGTCTGTGAGACTAAAAGAGATGTAAATGAAAGTCGTTAACATTCACATTTTCCGTGTCACAGGCCTTAAGGCCCATTGCGACAAGTGTCGATACATGTTTTGTACTGAATAAATGCTAAATAAATATGCATGTTATAATATTATTATTATTAAGCATAAAGCTTTTTGACAACAATACTAACATTTAAAAAAATCACTATGAGTATCACCATCATAATGACGAACTTCTGTCTAACGTGGTGACGCCGTAATCGTCAAAAAGGTGCAACAACACCGCCTCTCCCCCCGCTAATCCTTCCATCCAATAAACCGTTAGCCAGCGCAGAGGCGAGAGGAGAGAAAGGCTGTTCATCGAACAAACGCCATCATGTAGGTATGCGCGACAAACTGGCAATATATATATATATACATTTTTTTACAGCTTAATTTGCTTATATGTATAAGGCAATAATTCTCTCCTTATGAACGTGTACAGCGGATAAAAGAAATGAAAACGTCACATATCCTCGGGTTCGGGCATGTCCAGTCAACTGGCAATTATAACGACAGCATCAGCGATTATGTATGCATACTAGCAATTGTAAAAGCGAAAAATCCTAAAAGATGTTGGAAAACGTATAGAAGACGTTACAGGCAAGCAACGCAATTTTGAAACAGATGATGTATTTGGCCCTTTGAAGAGGGAACGTGGCTTCTATCATAGGCGTAAATAAATTGACAGGAATCGAAAAGAGCATGCTAAATCTGACTTACCTTGCGTGTATACCTCACAATTTTATTCACTGAACAATGAATGATGATAATAATAATAATAATAATAACAATATTTTTTTTTGAACAAGGGTTTATTTTATCAATATGTACATGTATCACAAGTAATAATAATAATAATAATAATAACAATAATAATAATAATAATAATAATAATAATAATAATAATAATAATAATAATAATAATAATAATAATAAATATGCTGATGACTTAAAACTTTATTATCCTATTTGCTCTAGTGACTCCCACGCTGTTCTGCAGACTGCTGTCGACGGCATTGCACGATTGTGTTCTGAAAACAACATGATTCTCTCACCCTCTAAATGCATTGTACTGAAAAATGGTGCACTTGACTTTGACTATAAAATTGACAACTGCATTTTACCGACCCTCTCTTATACACGGGACTTAGGCATATATATTACGCCTGATATTAACTTTAGCCATCACATTACCGAGGTTGTGGAGACATCTCTGCGCACAATAAATACTATCTTCCGCTGTTTTATTTTAACGACTCCTCATGTGTACATTCGCCTTTACAAATCTCTTGTTCTTTCTAAACTCACATATTGCTCCCCTGTCTGGGAGCATTATCTGTCCAAATATAGGAAGTTGGTGGATGGCGTCCAAAACATGTTTCTAAGACGCCTGCGAATCAGGTGCCCCCACAGCGTGTTAGATGACGTTGTTCCAAGTATTGACTTACATTTCATGCAGTGCAACTTATCTGTTCTACATCAATTACGAAAATGTGACTTGTTAGGACACTTTTTTGATGTACGCTCCAATAACCTAAGGAGTCAACGATCAATCACCTCAAAAGCCGTGGCCCGCGGTGAATTCGTGAACGGACTGTTTGCTTGGCGTATGGCCAAATGGGCCCATGCTAATCCAAATAGCGCTCGCCTATTTGGTGTTTAGTCACGATTGTCTTACAGAAGTATGTTTATTGATACCAACCCTTTTATGTAAAATAAAAGTGATGTTATAATAATAATAATAATAATAATAATAATAATAATTCCGAGGGGAGTCAGAAAAATCTGTTGCGCAGCCTACGCGGAGGCTCTCTCTCACTTCAACTCGAGACTAGATGCTGCATCGTGGCGCAGATTAATGACCTTGCCGACACTTATGTTGCATATTCCAGAACGAAAAAGCAACGACAGCACATTATGCCAAATAATTAGGAAGAACATTACAGAATCCCGATGGAGAACGCTGGACAATCTTCCTAATGGACAGCACCACAGCCTCACACAGTCGCGCAAAGACTACCTTTCCGACCGTCAGATTGCCGCAAGGGCAGAACGCAAGTTAGCTGAGGGAGACATACGCTCCGCCGCACGCACTCTATATTCTACAGAATCCTTCGCATTGCCCGACGATCACACGACTCAGGAACTTAGAAGCAAGCATCCCTCTCCCCCGGCTCACGTTAGAGACCGCTTGATCAACTTTGAGCAACCTCCCTCGGAAGAACCTTTCATCGTCCCGGCACAGTTCGTAGTTAATGCAGTTCGCTCATTCGCACTGGCCTCTGGCCCTGGACTCGATGGATTACGTCCTCGACATCTGAGAGATATGCTAGACAGCACGATACCCTCTTCCGAAAAACTGCTAGCGGAATTGCGCTCTTTGACTAACTTGACCCTAAGTGGCAGGCTGCCAAGTTTTTGCCACCCAATCTTCTATGGGGCAGATCTGACAGCCCTGAAGAAAAAAGACGGTTCCATTAGACCAATAGCGTGCGGCCTCACCTTACGTAGGCTGGTTGCCAAAGTAGCAATTTCCATCAATAGGACGGCAATTGTGAAGGCGGTGACACCTCACCAGGTTGGCGTATCGGTAAAAGGCGGAGCCGAAGCTGCAGCACACGCAACTCGGGCTTTCACGGAGGCAGAGGGGCCCCCACGGGTCCTGGTAAAACTAGATTTTCAAAACGCCTTCAACACGATTCGACGCGATGTCATTCTTAGTGAAGTTAAAGCAAAAGTTTCACAAATGTTCCGCTTAGCGTGGCAGAGCTACGGCACGCCATCACTGCTGTCCTGGAGAGAGAGTGAGCCTCTTCTCTCAGCCAACGGAGTACAGCAGGGAGACCCGATTGGACCCGCCTTATTTAGTTTAGGAATCTCAGGATTAGTGTCCCGTATGAGAAGCCCACTAAATGTGTGGTATCTGGACGATGGTATACTAGGCGGCCCGGCAAACGTAGTGGCCTCCGACATACGCGAAGTGCTACAGTTTGCAGAAGAGGGAGGCTTAACTCTCAACGCCTCTAAATGCGAGCTCATAGCTGTAGGTGGAACCTCCCACGAACAGGAAGGAGGCATGCAAAATCATTGCAGACGCCCTGCCCGGTACAAAGAGAATCGAGCTGCCTACTTGGAAGTCTTAGGAGCGCCCAGTTGGCTCTCGGAAGATCTCTAGAACAATCCAGGATAAGAGAGACGCCCTTCGGTCTATAAAAACTCGGCTATTGGCGATGCACTCACAGGCTACATTATGCCTATGGAGATACAGCTTAGGGTCACCTAGGTTGAACTATATTCTACGCACTTCGCCCACAGGCCAAAACTGTGATAATTTGCAAGCATTTGACGAGGTGGCAAGGGAGACACTGAGCGAAGTTCTAAACGTGGCCCTTACTGACAGATCCTGGAAAAGGGCCACACTTCCACTCAGCGAAGGAGGGTTGGGACTAAGGTCTGTAGCAGACCTTGCTCCATTGTGCTACGCTGCTTCTCTCATAGAGTTCTCAGGGCTCGCAGAGACGCTGTTAGAACCGCATGTTTGTTCTGTTCTCCGCGCAACGAGGGACGAAGCTGAGCTGGCAGCAAGACAATCGATAGGCCCTGGCCCCTGGGAACAACACCCTACGCAGCATATACTTGACGGCTACAAGTGTCAAACAACCGCTCGCAAGATCTTAGATGACACCCAATCTGCGACAGAGAGAGCGGTATTTATAGCCGCCCGTGAGACCTTCAGCAGTGGCTTCCTAAGGGCACTTCCTTCACCGCAGCTGGGCACCATGCTGGAAAACACCTCCTTCCGCATGGTGGCCGCCCTAAGAATAGGCGCTCCCATATGTGAGCCATACGAGTGCAGGGCATGTGGAAAAACAGTGGATAAGGACGGACTGCACCCTTTAAGCTGCTCTAAGAGCCCTGGTAGAACTCTCAGACACGCGGAAATCAACGCAGTTTTAAAGAAGGCTCTTCGTAGAGCCGGCATACCCTAGAGCACCCTAGAGCCCAGGTTGGGCTTCGAAGACGACAAAAGACCCGACGGCGTCACCATTCCGCCATGGTCTAAGGGCAAATGTCTAGTATGGGATGCCACGGTATCATATACAGTGGCTCCGTCATACTTGATGCATAGCGCTACCCGGTCAGGGTGGGTTGCCGAACATGCTGAGATCGCAAAAAAGCGCAAATACTCTGACCTAGAGAAAAGATACCACTTCGTACCCGTCGCCATGGAAACGATGGGTCCAATCAGCAAAAACACAAGTATCTTCCTCAAAGACCTAGGTATCAAAATAAGTGCTAACACGGGTGACCAGCGCGAGGGTGGGTTTCTACGTCAGCAACTCTCGCTCGCAGTGTGTAGGGAAACGCCGCCGCTGTCATCGGCTCCATGGATTGAGGAGAGGGGGTGAGCCTAGGCGGGTACACGTTTAGATCCCACAATTGTAGGGAAACACCGAAATATTGAATAAATAATAATAATAATAATAATAATAATAATAATAATAATAATAATAATAATAATAATAATAAACGCTCCGCCCACGCTTGACAAATATGCACCCACAGGCGGCCCTTTGTCTGTGGAGGCACAGTCTTGGGTCATCAAGATTTAACTATTTGTTGCGAGCATCCCCGACCTTCACATATACCGAAGGCCTCGCTGCTTACGACGAGACTACTAGGGATATTCTGGGTGAGGTATTGAACATTAGTTTAGAGGAGAACTTATGGAAAAGAGCAAGCCTTCCAATAGCATTCGGAGGCCTTGGTATAAGAAGGTCCATCGACCTCGCCGCAGTGTGCTATGCTGCATCATTGAATCAATTTGGCTCTATAGCGGAATCACTTGTTAATGAAGATGCAACAATCGTGTTAAAGAAAACTACCATGTTGGCAGATGCGACGATGAGGAGCCAACTTGACCCCGGCCCCCTGAAAGAGCACGTGAACCAACATTTTCTCGACGCTTGTAAAAGTAAGAAATCATCAAGGGATATCATGGATGACCTTACATCACCAAGAGAACGTGCCGTTTTTTTAGCGGCTCAACATCCTTTCAGCGGGGGCTGGCTCCAAGCACTGCCCTCCCGCCAGCTTGGCACCATGCTGAACCCCAACTCCTTCCGCATGGTGTCAGCCCTTAGGATAGGCGCGCCCGTCTGCGAGCCTTTCTCATGTCTTTCATGCAGCCAACCTGTTGACTCTGATGGTCTACATCCTCTAAGCTGTCTAAAAAGCCCTGGCAGACTTACAAGACACGCGGAACTCAACGCCATAGTAAGAAGAGCCCTTAGAAGGGCAGGGATGCCATCCACACCCGAGCCGAAAGGTCTTTATGGAAGTAGTGAGCTACGACCGGACGGGGTCACCATTCCGCTATGGTCACATGGTAAAAGCCTTGCATGGGATGTAACCGTTTCATGCACAGCGGCCTTGTCGTATCTACGTCACAGCGCAGTTGAATCTGGATGGGTTGCAGAACGCGCGGACTCTGAAAAACGAGGAAAGTATCTTGAGCTGTCAAGGAGGTACCACTTTGTACCCATTGCATTGGAGACACTTGGGCCCATTAGCACAGGTACGGCGAAAATCCTGAAGGATATTGGAAAGCGTATAGAAGATATTACGGGTGATCGACGCGAGGCCATGTTTTTGAGACAGATGATGTCTTTGGCCGTGTGTAGGGGGAACGTGGCTTCTATCATAGGCGCCATGAATTGAGGAAATCAGCAGAGCATCATGAACCTGGCTTAAACGTTCATACCTCACAATTGTAAAACCGAAAAATAATAATAATAATAATAATAATAATAATAATAATAATAATAATAATAATAATAATAATAATAATAATAATAATAATAATAATAATAATAAAGTAGCATAAGTTACGGGCGATCGACGCGAGGCCATGTTTTTGAGGCAGATGATGTCTTTGGCCGTTTGTAGAGGAAATGTGGCTTACATCATAGGCGCCATGAATTGATAGAAAGCGACCGGACCAGGATAAACCAGGCATAAACGTTCATACCTCACAATTGTAATAACTGAATGATAATAATAATAATAATAATAATAATAATAATAATAATAATAATAATAATAATAATAATAATAATAATAATAATAATAATAATAATAATAATAATAATAATAATAATTTATATGTTAAACAATGTTACAGTTGTGAGCTCTGAACGTATTATTGCAAATTCATTAAATAATAATAATAATAATTTTGAACAAGGTTTGGTTTATTCTTATCATTATGTACATGTATCACCATGTATGACCCAAGAAGTGTTCATCAAACTCATAGCGACAATAATAGAGGCAGCCAAAGACCTATAGCGCTGAACGTAGCCCGGACAAGTCGCACTGCTTCTACAGTAGCCATTCAAGTTCTCTCGAGACACAGTTTTTAAGACCTAAGCGTTACTTTAAAGAAGGACCCTAAAGATAAAGCCAATTATGGGAAGAAGCAATCCAGCCGGACCATCCCGGATATTGGACAAAAGCAATACTCCCTGATCTCAAAAAATTGTACAGCTTTAACCATGGCTCGCTTAAAGGCCACGGTGGCCGCTTTCAGCAGTACTTGTACCGTATTGGTAAAACTGACACCCCTTATGCTGTATGTGCAACTCAGGGGAGGTTGACGATGTAAGGCACTGCTGTGAAACGCTGCGTCTGGTTCAACACTGAGCGAATGTTGCTGTCCCGGAACCCACGACCAGGGAATCCCCTAACATGGCAAGCTCTTGCCGAGGCGGGACTAATAGATCATGAATCTTGAACTACGGTAAGAAGATTCGTTAAATTTGTCTCCGAGATGAAAATAACCGCCGTACGAAGTCAAACAGCCTAAATTGCAAGAAATGCAGCCAGGTGAAATAATCTCGAGAAGACAGTACTGCGGCCACCCCCCGACAAGGGAATAAAGAGTACGACTGGATTTTAGTGGGTTTGAAAGTCCCGCACTACCGTGGCCTCTACAACGACGCCCGGTGTGCATCATGCATTTTACCAGTTAACGTCTGTAAACAAAAGAATCATAAAATGATAGAAGCAGCGTTGACCCGACAAACGACACGTGATCGTAATTGCCGTGAATGTCGTTCTTCGCGGCGGTCTGTTACAGCTTCCACGCTTCTTCCACGCCAGATCACGAATACATTTGTAGATATGAGGGCGCTACGGTGCAAAACACTGCAGCGTCCCAGACTTAAACATTTACCATGTGACCAATGTGATAAACATAATAATATAATTATTATTATTGGACTATTACTATTATATTGTTTATTACATGTTAAACAATGTTACAGTTGTGAGGTCTGATTTTTTT
The DNA here is from genome assembly GCA_003439945.1 of Dermanyssus gallinae. NCBI lineage: Eukaryota > Metazoa > Arthropoda > Arachnida > Mesostigmata > Dermanyssidae > Dermanyssus > Dermanyssus gallinae. The sequence continues at coordinate 76,390 of QVRM01004352.1, read as the reverse complement.
TACCGGGCGGTAGAGTCGCCCCGCCTACCGGCGCACGCAACCAGATTGCGTGCGCCGGACGCCAAAAGCGAGCTGATGGCAAAATGTCAGCTCTTCCGCGCAAGCCAGCAAGGTTTATAAAGTGTGGCTTTCGCTCTCATCGCGCTGGTTTTTGGCGATTTCGAGCGCGCAATATTTTAAAGGAATACACTCGCTACGTTATTATAATAAAAATCTACCTATGCAGACCTATCCATATTCCTGGCTTTGGGTAGTCATTCGCCTTACTGATTTAGTTACGCTCTTAACACCGAAATACCATCTTCTACAGACGTATTCTGCCTGCCCTACATTTTCTTCCCCAAGCTGGCTGAGGGTGTTAAGATCGTATTCTCCTTGAAGAACTGTCAAATAGGAGCGAACCCGTGGGTCGGGGGTAAACGTGAGGATTAGGGGAGGTTTAGTATGTAACCCCGTACCATCGGGGAGTCCCACATTACTTACGCGCTTCTCCATATCAGCGCTGGGTGTGCATAAAGCATTTTCCTGAACCTTAGGACAAACAAATAATATTCTTTAATAGGAATCTGACATGGAGACGCTTGATATAATGTTTTGATCCTCTGTGGAATGTTGTGGCTTTTAGCAATGTAATGAAATGCGTAACGTCCGCAATTACGTGCTGGGTTGCTAGAGCAATTCTTCGGTATTAAATTTACCACACTTCGAATTTGATATATGTCATTGTTAAGGCTGTTGTTTACTCAGAACTCTTAAACGGATGTTTGGACGTAGGGTGAAATGGGCACGTGCATATGATTGGTTATAATCGTTACGTATATTGCAAACATTGCCTTTCGGATGTTGAACTGCGTCCTACATTTTGTTCTTAATGATAAACAATGATGTATATTATGTTATATGTATATATGTATATGTTCATTGAGTCTTTCATATTCGTATTTGTTTTAGTTGAAGTACATCAGAGGCACGTTAAAGATTCATCGCTGTTATCCCTTCGGTGCTAAGCAACAACCGAACTGCAGTTCGGCCCCCACAATGACACAAATCATAACAATCAACTACAATTAATACTATGAGTACTAATAAAATGTCTTAGTATAATCATGAGTTGATCTTCAGTAATGTCAACAAATTCAAAAGTGTTGCCGCATCTGCTGTTATCGGCGCTTGCATGGGTCAGCCATTGCCATTTCGGTTCGCGCTGCTATCTCGTTGCCAAGAGGGCTCAGCGCCCCAAGTTATTCCACCAGCAGCAGCAACGATCACCCCAACAGCATCAGCAGCAGCAGCAGGAGGCGGGTGGCCCTTTTGGCTGCGAATTCAAAAATAGGCGCGCTTCAAGTCGCGGTGGGTGCCAGATGAACGTATTCGTTCGGCCATTTTGTTGTAAGAGAGAATCAACCAAGTGAACAAGCAACAGCAGCCGTAGCAGCAGCAGCAGCTACTACTACTACTACTACTACTGAGCGAGGAGTGATCATCCAGCCATCTCAAGCAACCAACCCAGCAGCAACAACAGGCTGTGATGCATAGGATTATTGTATGTTCTAGAAATCATCGTAGCAGCAACAGGAATAGCTCTGATCGTAGTAGTCGAAGTAGTAAGTAGTATATAGGGGTAGTCGAAAGTGAGATTGTTGTCGCTCGATTCGCGACGGAATTGACGTCGTCGTCGACGACGACGACGACAACCTTATCAACAATATCAGTCGCAGCGGCAGCAGCAAAAACAACATTGGTGGCTGTGCTGCTGGTTGGTGATGGTGGTGCAAATATTGGTAGCGGCGGCGACGACGACGACGACGACGCAGCAACAACAGCAACACCAGCAACAACAACAACAACACCAGCAGCAGCAACTGCAGCAACAACAACAACAACAACAACAGCCACAGCAGGACAATAACGACGGCGACGACGACGACGACGAAGACGATAATAGCAGTACAACAGCACAGCAACGACGAGGCGGCCGGGTCAGCTAATAGAGTAGTGTAGTACGAGGCGGCCATCGTTTCATCCATTCATTGGTTCATTCATTCATCCATCATCATCGTCGCTCGCTCGCTGCCTCACACCAGCCAGCTTCGTAGTCGGCTGTTCGCTCGCAACTGTTCTATCGCGTCGTAATCTAAAAATACAGCCGACCGCAGAAACAGCAGCAGCAGAAGCAACAGAAACAGTGGCAACAACAACAGCGGAAACAGCAGCTAGAGATTCGACAGAGATTTCCGAGATCGAGGTAAGTGTTTGTTGAGTGAGGTCGCCGTAGCCTGGCGTAGCGAAGCGGCGACCGCCGCGATTTTTCGCGTTCGTCCACCATGATGACGATCGGCCACCAACAGCAGCAGCAGCAACAGCATTCGCAGCAGCAGGAGCAATTTCAGCAGCATTCACAGCATTTGCAGTTGTTTGGCCAACTCTTGGTGTCGGTATCGCTTTTCAACTTTCTCTCTCTCTATATATCAACTCTGTTTCTTCAATCGATTCTCTGCTCTCCCCCCACCGCAACAACCACCACCACCACCATCACCATCACCCCCGATCCCCCCCCGATCCCCCCCCTCATGATTTCACCTCTCATTATCTCCTTCTCGAACACTCGATCTCTCTCGTTCACGCACTCACTCTTGCTATTTCGTCTTCTTTGGTTGTGATTGATCGATGTAACTGATGATTGATGATGATGATGATGATTTTGATGAATATTGTTATTATTGTTATAATTATTATGGCTATTCTTCATTTCTAATCGGATAATGATTATCGTGGTGGTTGTGGTGATGTTGATGATTGTGATGATGACGACGACGACGATAATGATAAGAATAGTTAGGACTTTAACTTGACCATTAGTCGTATTCGTTTGCGCGAATTCTATGTTTGTTTTGGCTATGCGACCACGTTGATGGTAATGCGATGCTAAACATAATGGTGATCCTGATCACATTCTTAATAATAGTACTACTACTACTACTACTACTAATAACAATAATAATCAAATGATATTTGTAATTTTTATTATTTGATTATCACTATTATTATTATTTAATTTTTTAATTATGAATATGGCCGTTACGATTCTTGCCGCTGTTGTTGTTCTGAGCAGACTGAACGAACATTGTTTGCCCTGTGACGATTTTGTACAACGCGCCTGCCTGAGTGATGATTGCTTATTGGATAGATCGAGTTGACTCGTACAGCTGGAGTGAGTGGTGGTAGTCCATCAGCAGAAACGAACAGCAATAATCAGCTTCGAGGAGACCGAGTGTTTCGTGGTGTTTTTTTCCACATATGCAACGAACAGCAGCGGAGGAGAAATATACGGGCGGATAGGTGGCTGTTTTGGTTGGTTGGTTGGTTAGCTGGCTTGCTGCCTCAACACAGCTTCCGCCAGCCTCGCCACACCTGAAGCATGCACCCATCACCGCGCACTCCAGAAGCTTCGCTGTACTCGATTGAGTGAGTAAGAGTGAGTTGACGGTGCATAGTAATAGTGATACGACGAATCGTTGTTGATGGCGGCCAACGATATGATGATGGTTGTGCGATTGTGAGAGCGATCATCAATCATATCAGCGACGACTGATGATGATGATGATGATGGTGATAATAAGCGCATATGCTGGCGTGGCTTCATGATGCGATCTCGATTCGATTGTTGGCGCAGCGGAGACGGCGGCGGCGACGACGAGGTTCGACCGAAACGTCGAGCAGTCGCAGAAGCACGAAACCAGCTGAAACGAGTGTCCTGATGCCTCGTCTGCATCCTGGAAGTTTTATTGAAGACGATGACGTGATGTGATTGATAATGCCCTTTCTGCTGTATATTGAGGTTGGACCCGTGTCGTGCTTGCCCTCCGGGGGCAAATCCTTGTTGCTGTTGTTGTTGTTGTTGTTGCTATTCTTGTTGTTAGGGACTTAGGGACAGCGTCAACAAACGTCTCGTCAATGACACTGTTCTGGGTTTCTTCTGTTTGCACCCTTAGCTATGCTACCTGCATAATGTTGATCTGCAGAAACTGATGATCATGATGGCCTTTCTCGTCATCTGAACATTATCACTCTCTTACTTCCTCTCTCGGATGTTTGTTCTTAATGTGCTTCTCCGTATGTTGTGTCGGCCTATGTCATCATCATCATAGTCTACTGATGTCTATCAACTAAGGACTCGTTAAACTTGCTTAACCTCGACGGTTTGCTGGCTGTATACTGAGTATATGTACTGTATATGTTTCTGAGTAAGGGTGACGGACCTGAATGAGCAGTGTACAGGACGCTTTTTGGTTGGCTAGTACGCAGAAACCAAACCATTGAGAGGACACTAGCTAGAACTACCTCGTTCGTTGTTAGCAAATCAAAAACAAAGCACATCTCTTCTTTCCATTCGAAGAGTGTGCGTGTAACTGTTTCCTGCGTTGTAGACATTGGGACATGACGAGACTGGGTGCGTGCGCGTATCTATGACGGTGCTGCTGCTGCTGCTGGTGCCGCCGTGCGTAGTCCTCACCACCATCATCATCTGCTGCAGCAGCGGCAGCAGCATCGTCTCTCAGCGTCGCCAAGGTACCGCTTTGGCCTGCCGACATCGCTAGATTTACCATGGCTATTTATAGAGTTTCCATCAGTATTACCACCACCACCACCATCACCACCACCACCTCTACTGCTACGAACAAATGCTAGCTATACTACCATCATGCGCATGATTTCGATTCGACTCCTTGGACTACACGGCTGCTTCTCCATCACTCTCTCTCTCTCGCAGCAGCAGCAGCAGCGCGTCGACGTACGGACTCCGTCGCCTGCGCCAGTCGCTCCACCGGCAGACACTCTTCCGCCATTGACTGTGCATGCATAGCAGCGCGGATGCTGTTGTCGCCGCAGCGAACGTCGCCGCAGCCGATGGTTGAGGAGCAGCTGATGGATAGACCAAACGGCGGGCGAACGGACGGACGGACGGACAAACTGGCTCGTTGGCAACGACGACGACAACGACACCTCGTCGCTGTCGTTAACTCGTTTCGAGGACTTCCTACGAAGGTGACTGTTTCTTGGACGCTCGCCGCGTTGGCCAGTGATGACCGAACACCCCCTGTCATCATCGTCATCATAACCACCATCGTCATCGCCATCAGCATCATCGTGGCTAGCCACGAAAAGTGGAAGCAAAAATTCGAAAACAAATTTGTGCCAGTGTATCTAGCCCAGCTATAGATATAGCTCATCAGGACGTCTGCGTCAGCCGAATCTAGATAATAGAGCTCGAGCGCTGCTAATGGCAGCAGAGCAGTAGCGATAGAGGTAAAACGTTTTTCTTGTTGCGGGTAGAAGAAGACGACGACGACGACGACGACGACGACGATGATGATGATGATGATGATTCGAGAATAGCGATCCAGCGCTGTTCTTACTACTATTGCTATGACTGGCATAATTATGAATCAAGCAGCTGTAGCCGCCATGCCACACCAACCTCGTTAACAGCGCTCAGTTACGTAGTGCTCGATGTATTTCACGTTATCTCTCTCTCTCTCGCTCTCTTGGTCGACTTGTCGAATTTCCTCTGCCACTCTCTGCGTATCTCTCCGCAGAGTTCCTCGTTTGCCCTCTCAGGTTTGTGGGCCCTCTTGCGTTCGTTTTGACTTCGAACGAGAGGAAAGGGGTGATGAGGTCAGCCAGTGCGCTGGGGGGGGGATGGGATGGGCGGGTCAAGCAAGGGTAGTGAAGTTGGGGCTCTAGTATAGGCAGGCGGGTAGTGATATAACTCCGTAGGGAATTGTGTCCTCCTCGGTCCGGCCCAGCCCAGCTAACTAAGTTCTCTCAGCTTGGCAGCCTGTTTTGACCAACCTGGCTCACTCACGGGCTAGCAAGCAAGCAAACTGTCGGTGTACCTTCACAGCTTAGAAGCAAGAGGTGTAACGTTTTCCTTAGACAGGAGCACTACTTCTTCGTTATGATCAGGATGATCTTTTTCACCACCACCACCACTATCATCAGGCGTCACTAAACCAATAAACCTACAAACAAACCAAAGGTGCACATATAGCGTGTGTAGACGTGTGGATACCGGCTGCAGCGATAGCTGGAGGAACAGAGGTAGGCGCACATAGATATGTGCTGCTTTCGGTGCAAGTAATAATGGCGGGTGTAGTTATCTTACACAGTACAACACTCCATCTCGGCGACGGCATTATTAAAACAGTAAAGCAAGAACAAAGCCATCATGACACCCCCGTCAATGTCATCCGTTGCCGATTCGTAGATATATGATCATAGAAAATACGATTGATTGCTTACGTTAACGTGTATATAAACCGTCTATACTTTTGGTTTGTAATTCATATATCCCTTACTTGGGTTCTACCGGTCAGGTTCGCTACCCCTAGTGATTAATTTATTCGTTCATGCTTTACCACATTTGACAGACATATATATATATATATATATATATACATATATATATATATATATATATATATATATATATATATATATATATATATATATATATATATATATATAACCTTTTCCGTCTGTCTCTATTGATGACGAAGTAAGTTCTGTCGTTCGCTTGAAGACAGTCCTGCTCCGTTGTCGCTCTGGTTCTGTCCGCCTGTCCGCCGTCTCGATGTTTGACATTGGTTAGCTGGCCGTCGAGTTTGAAATGATGCATTATCGGCTTGGCTCGGTCGAGCGCCTCAACGGCCCCGTATGACGCGACGACCAGGTATTGCTGCCGCTCGTCGAGCATCTCTATGTACTTGCGCAGTTCCAGCTGTCCCGTCTATCCGACGGGAGCGTTCTATGACTGCGTAGTGGACACTGTTGGTTGGAACAAGCGCAAAGCACGATGTCCGGCGGCGCAGAATGCCGTCCCGGCTCAACGCATCTCCCCTTTGGAGGGGGGCGGGGGGTGGAGGGCGGAAGGCTATGGCTACTCATTAATTAATTAATAATTTACGCAATTTGACGGCGAGCCTCGTAATAGCCTCCCTCGTGATTGCCCTTCGTTGTTGCGCTATGGCTGCGTAACCGTCAGCAGTCAGCGTATGTGTCGTACGCATCCTTGTAAATACGTATATAAATACAAAGTTTTAAAGCTGAATTAGATAATCAATAGACTCAACGGTCTTGATAAGTATAGCCGCAGATGGGAAACGTCATCGTGCCCTACCGATTTACAAATAGGTAGTTTTAAGTTTCGATTGCGACTGTAATGTTACCACTCATTTCTCGAGTATATGTATTTGCGCCACAATTATATATATATATATATATATATATATGTCCGCACATAGGAGCACGTATCAAATTTCTCATGTTCCGACGACTCATACGGTGTCAGCTTTTACATGTGTTTGACAGTATATATCTATTTATAAGTTTTAGATTTTTTTTCCAGGTAATAGATTTGGATGGCTCTCTTGATCTATGCGACGTACTGCCACTTGCGCTGTCATTTTATTTTATTGCGCTGTGTGCAATCTGTACACGCATGTTACGTACTAGGTAGGTGACTCTCTATGATTCGTACACGTTTGAAAACCTTGCTGCAGACATAAACAGCACTCATCCAAAGTGAACTTGTACTGAGAATATCCTACCTACACATGTTCGGGCCATCTGCTCAGGTGCCGTTGACCGATCATTTTCTTTTTTTCCATATACCCGTAATGAGTTCTACTATACTTACGATGACTTTTATAATCACTATATGCAGTACAGTATGCGATACAGTCTCCACTCGATGATAGGAGACTAATTAAATTCACCAGGCCGAGCTTGTCGGCTCCGACAGGCGGCGACGAAAGCGAAAACCAGTCATAGCGCGCAACCGCAAAAGCAGAAAAAGAAGTTTGGTACTTAGACGAAAAGCTAGAATGTCGTAGTACTACCGCTACTTTACCTATGGGGCGGCGAGGCTTAGAGGCCGAGAAGATGAATAGGACATGGGCCGTGTAGAACACCTGAATTGAAGCGTCTACATCTTCCTTCATGAGGATTCCCTTTGACTTCACGTATGGAATCCTGCTCTTTCCAGTCTATGCTTCTCTTACGCTCTTTCTCTCTCATCCAGCTGTATCGTCAAAAAAATGCCTCGCAAACTTCCTCACGGGCTTTTCTCAATGGAGCTCATTAGAATGATGCACGAAGCCATATAAGCCTTACGTCCTCTCTTGTCTCGTTCGCCGCCGTCGGTGTTATAATGGAGCCTTCTCTTTAAGTGGCCTAACAGAGGACGACGAACCCGCTAAGCCGCCAGCCTCTAGACCTCTCAACGAATCGTTCAAGTTACTAGTTATTTTGGTATATATATATATGCGATTTATTACGCGGGATGGCCTTTTAAATCACAGAGCGGGAGCCGATTCAAATTCGGGTTCAAACTCGTTGTTATTGTGCTTCCAACTACTTAGAGAGAGCATCAGTCATTCTTCCTGCGTGCCTGGATGGACTACATAAAGACTCTCAAATGTGAATATGTAGCAGCTGTAGGTAGTCATGAAGTCGTACGCTTCATCATAGTCTTATTTGAGGTGTGGAACATTTAAAGGCGGTTTGTTTTTATCGTCCATGTAGAGAAATTGACGCCTTGTTGCCGAGCACGCACTTATTAGTGGGTTGCAATTCTAGATTGTGTGATCAATAAAGAAATTATCATATGTGCGTGTAAATATTTTTATATATATCCAACATACGTATGGGATCTGCTGGAGGCGGTATCGAACGCTACGACCCGATTCGCCATATATATATATATAACGAACCTGAGAGCAGGATCATAACTAGCAATAGCAAAAGCAGGAGTCCGTACAGACAAGAGTCAATTCAGTTATGCTCAGCTGTATGTGGCTTGCGTTTGCAGCAGGCCTGATGGAGGATGGCAAATGAGTGTTTTAAGTTCGGCTGTTAAGACGACCGCATGACTTGAGTGGTAGAGTGGCACTTTAAGATGAGTCAGTGATTGCTCGTATGCTTAGCTAGTTGAGTTCGACGTGTTCGACGCCCAGTTAGCCCGCTTGATGGTGCTGTTGCTACTTTGCCTTCTACTTCTGTGAGCCCCGTTGCAGGCATTTGGATGACTGATCCTTCAGAGATTTCTATGTCTTTGTTTCTCTTGTTTTTTGCTTTCTCTGCTCTCGCGCTTTGGCCGAACTGCTGACCGTCTTGTGTTTATCACAAAACACATATCACGTTCGAGGCTAGATGATGAGTGAGACAGAATTAATCCACGGATTCGTAAATATCATGCTGCCTTCTTGCTGATAAGGTGATCGCGTAGTACTGCTCTTTGCAATTGCTGTGAGTACATCAAGAGTATTCGGCTATTGTTTGGCTGGCCTTGTACTACTTTTCGTATTAATTCGTAGTATTAAACTAAATCTTGTAGTTTGGTTAACAGATTGGGAACTTGTAAATTGTTGCTTCATGTTGCTATAGATGCTGTGCCAGATGGTGTGTGGTGCCTTTAAGTCAATTTGCCTAATTCGAGTCCGACTTCAAACAGACATTCAATATGCGTATGCTCTTTTTTTTTACCTAGGTGAGTGAGTGTGTTGTTGTACATTTTTTTGTATTTAAGAATGAGTGACCCACATTGACTGCGGCTTGTATAAAGATACCGAGGTTAGCAATAGGAGCCAGCCTTATGACCAGTGATGAAAATGTTCTTACGGTGATCACTACACATTTGCGCAGAGTACATTTTGCGCGTAATACTTGCGCGCCCAACGACAATTTCGGCGGTGCCTCGCTGCCTGCCCGCTCTGGTGGTGTCGTATATTTCCGACGAGGTGGTTTTATACGTACCGCGATTTATACCAACGGCTGCCGCATCAGAATATTGTATGGCGGGCGCTTATGTGACTTTTCCGTCTGTTAGCCTGTTCAGCAGATGTGCTGTCAACCGTTGAAGCGATAACGACGACGGCCACGATTGTGTTTTACATCCGTTCTTTAGCACGATGTGCTGCTAGTCATGATATTAGTCACTTATCGGCGCTCATGTCACACATTTTTAGAGTAGTCCGGTCGCATTCGAATCAAGACGATCTTGTATCTATAGCGAATTTCTCATATGTCTACAGAGATGCCGAAGGAGAGGGAGGAGAATTTTAGTCAAAATGTATGTGTATGATATTGCGTTTTCAATGATCGGCAGACTGCCGGTTGCTGTAGTCTTCAATTGCTCGTTACGTTAGTTAATCAAATTATTTTTTTTTAAACTACCTTGGCGTATTTTAAGAGCCACCAGACGGAGGCCAAGAGGATGGCCGACTTCGCCCGTTGTCCTCGCCCCGCGGAGTAGTTGCCGTCTGGCATCCGACTGATTATGCGATCGGTGCTAAATTAGAATCGGTGTTTGTGGATTTTTGTTCAGTTACAGGTATAGCCAACGAGGATCTAACTCTCTAAGAGACGCCGTCAAGATCCCGCGACGCGGGTAGGTCTTCCGAAGGTCAAAGGACAAGTGCGCACCCTACCGATGTTGGTTGGAAAAGAGCCTTGACGTCACAGGGTCGTTGACACCGTTGCCACAGTGACTCTGTCCGAGCCATTCGTCCAGCCCCCCAGCGTAGGCGACGACGACGAACTTTCAAGGGTAGCCGATCGAGCCTGTCTATAGGCCGACGAGTCGACGTGCACGCCCTGGATCAAACAGGACCGGGACCAGAAACAGCTGCAGCAGCAACAGCCGCCGTCTGTCCGGCCTTCGCAGCAGCATCAGCGGCAGCAGCAGCATTAGACCGCATACGACCTCGCAATCGACGGGCCCGACCGTCGAAACGCGTTGTCGCCACTTCGTTCCTGTGGCCCTGTCTCGGCAATCTTTGGTGTTTGGGGCCAACTGAACGGAGCCGGCGGCGACGACGTCGACGACGGCAGCGGCAAAGCGGCTGCAGAACCTACATCGGTGGTCAACATAATAGTAGCAGTAGCAGCAGCAGCATCCGTGACGTTGGCTGTGCCGGCTGACTGAGTGAGGTTGAACGGCTCGGCGGCTGGAACGGGGCAAAAAGTGTCTTGTCAGTCGACTGGATGAGCTCCCCGTGGGCGTCCCGGATCGCGTCCCGCGTCCCCGCTGGCCGCTCATCGCGTCACCAGCGTGCCCCCGCAACAGCAGCAGAAGCAGCAGCATCAGCATCAGCCGTAGCCGCCCGCTCGACGTGCCCCCTGCTGAGAGGCTATGGAAACATCACCGTCCTCATCCAAGGCCAGGCCCAGTAGACACAACCAGCGCGCACAGCAGCAGCAACAACAACAGCAACAACATCACCCACACCATCAATACTCCTACAATCAACAACTGCAGCAGCAGCAGCAGCAGCAACAACAACAACCTCAGCCGCAGCAGCAGCATCATCATCGACAGCAGCAGCATCCACAGCAACAACAACATCATCATCAGCAACCCCTTCAACCCCAACCGTCTGCTCATCTGGGGCCGGCACCGCCAAAATCGTCTTCTTCTTCTGCATCGGCATTTTCGTCACTATCGTCAACTGTTGTCGCGACCGCAGCAATAGCGGCAGCAACAACAACAGCAGCAGCAGCCGCGGCGGCAGCAGCAGCTGCGGCGGCAACAACAACAACAACAGTTTTTGAGAGGAGAGAAGCTGCTGGCCACCAACGGAACAACAACAACGACAACAGCTGCTCGATTACAGCTGTTGGAGGTCCACCGGGCACCACGAGTTCTTCTTCTTCTTCTTCTGCCGCCGCTGCTGCTGCTGTTGCTGCCGCAGCAGCAGCTGGAAGTTCATCCGTCGGAGCGCGACGACGAACAGCGGGCCACGACCCTTCACTGGCCGGACAGCTGCAACAGCAACAGCAGCAGCAAGCGCACCATTATCATCATCACCACCCGCAGCAGCAGCAGCAGCAACAACAACAGCAGCGGCAGCAACAACAACAGCAGCGGCAGCAACAACAAACACAACAACAACAGCAGCAGCGGCAGCAGCAACATCAACAACAACAGCAACAACAGACGACGGCGACGGGCTCACACGCCACCGGTTCTTACAGCTTAGAAGGTGCTAACAGTGCCGTAGCCAGCAGCAGCAGCAGCAATAGCGGCCACTTGGCTGCTTCCGGGGCCATCCAGCATCAACAGTTGTCACCAACAGCCACCACCGCCGCCGCCGCCGCCAATCTCAGCCAGCACACTACACAACAGCCCGGTAGGTTTGGTCCGGTAGCTGGGACCACAGCTGAGGCACACGTTTATTTGTCCGGCCTAACTCAAACGTTTGATCTCCGATTGAACTGCACTGATTACTGGTATTATTGTTGGCACAACAACCCCCTTAACAAATACATGTTAGCCGTGACTATTTGTATCAACAACAAGCAAATGCATGCGGCTGGACTGAAGAGGATAGGTGATTTTCATTCATCACAACCGGGTGGCATGCGATTCAATAACTAAGCGACCTCTTTCCTAATTCGAGTGACATATGTACTTACTTAGATTGTACGTCTCGTTGAACGACTATTTTTGCCACACAAAAATACGTCGGCGGTTGCTTTCGTTTCGTTGACGTTAGAGTACACGTTGTAGCGTATACACGAATGTTTTAGCTGTGTCTGTATTTTAACTTAGTAAATGCATTTGTTAGTGGATACTCACAGTTATTTAGGGAATTGCTATAGAAGTGCAGAATACCTTCGATCTCCCTCTCTATCCATCTTGCGCTCTTTCTTACTAGTTCTATGTATGGAAAGCAGGTATACAGTACCCGTATCACCTGTGATGCTTCATCTCTTTCTTCAAATACTCTGTTATTTCGCTCTCACTCCCTTAGTTTCTTCTTATTAATCCTCGCATCTTATTAATCCTCTCAAAGGGCAGTAAGGATCAAATCGCCGGAGAGCTCCTTGCTCTGCTCTCACTCTGCGATCACTGAGATTACTGAGGCAACCTGCCTTCAGACAGTGCATCTTTCAACCGACAACTCGCAACGCTGCCCTACACATGGTTTAAGACAACAGTACCTGTAATATACATTTGAGAGAGAGAGAGAGGACGGAGAAATAAAGAGAGAATTGAAGAAATCTAAAATTCGAGGATGCTGCGAGCAGATTGCGTTAGGATCAGGTAGGGTAGAGGAGGCGAGACAGATAAATTGAGAGAGACCGAGGTCACATTGTAGCCCGGGAAGTGTCGTGTAACAATGCGACAGGCGTTATGGCCGCATTTAGCGATTACTGGAGATATGCTGAAGGCAGACTGCTTGGTTGGGTGCCACCCGACGACGGGGATAGCGGCCTTACCGCGACTACGGGAGTGAGTTTTTGCTCCTTGTTTTGTTGTCGTTGACGTTGTTAGGGATGCTGGCTGTGGCATTAGGCGTAGTGCCTTTCCAGTGGCATCCCGGCGTGGAATGGCTGCTGCCATTAGGCATCTGCCTCAGTGTTCTGTATTCACAATCACCAACTGGACTATCGTCTGTAGTTAGCGACATTATCGTCATTGGTCATGCTAATGACGACGTCTAGCGCGCCCACGCCTGGTCGCGACATTATCAGGGTCGTCGTGTTCTGGACGTCATTAATAGGAACAATAACAAAGTTGTTGTGAATCGGGCTCTCACTCACTCTCACAGTGCATCTCAGTAGCTCCCTGCAAGCAGAGTTAGTTTGCTGCCGGTAAACTGCCGGTAGGTAGTTTAGGAACAACCCATTAGTAATGGCGTCGCATCTCCATCTTGTTACAGAGTCACCACAGTCGGACGAGATTAGTCCCCAAAGCCGCAAGAGGAAGTACAACACGCGTCTAGCCTCACGTGGTGAGGACAGCGTACCGAACCGCAAAGGCCAGCTAACGGCACCAGCAGCGGCAGCAGCAGCAGCAGCGGGAACCGCACAGTCCACTAGTGGAAGCCAGACATCGAAGGAACCCAAGGGGAGTCCGTCGAAGAAAGCACGCAAGAATAGCCAAACACCTCCTGCCCCTCCTCGTAAGTGCTAAGATTGGTATAAACAAATGAATACATGAGTACACACACTACACTGGCGCTTAGTTAGCTTCTGTTGTTGCTCATAACCGCCGCAGCTTGGCGCTGTCCATCGACTGACTGACGTAGATCTTTCGCACGCACGTTTAACGGTGCCCTCAGCACAATCGTTCCATGTTGTGATCTTAGAAGTTGCACTACCTCCTTCCCCGCCAAAATGTCAATCTATGTCCTCGAACCAGCTTTACCTGTACGATTTCTAGTGTTATAAACGCATAGCTATGTGAAATAAACGTTTTAAGCAATAACATTTAATATTCTTCAATTGGTTTCCGCACGAGTATTTGTTAATGTTGCCGTCAAAGTTCTACACCATCTCTTTACTGAGACAAGTTTGCACTCTTTTCCACATGTAAACAACGAGCGCACTTTTCTGCAACCCATTTTTCTCAAGATCTATATATATATATATATATATATATATGTGTGTGTGTGCACCCAATACGAAGGTTTTTTTCTTAGGTTAGCCTGGCTGTATGAGCAGTTAGTGGGTGTGTTGTTTTACGGTGTTGGGTGTTGTAGTTGCTGTATAACGGTTGCGTACTCGTATGTTTGCGTATGTGCTTGTCGACGGCGGCGGTGCACGCGATTATTTAGCTCGGCGGTCAGGTGGTGGACGTCGTCGATCGGCAGCTACCGGGGCCATTGGAACGGCGGGGTCATCGAGTGCAGGCGCCCTCGCAACGGGCTCGTGCGCCTCGGGACAAACTACGCTTCTCTCTGCCGCCAGCTCGCATCAGCAGCAGCAGCATCAGCTTGCCAGCACTGCAGCAGCAGCAAGTAGCAGTGGCCATCACCAGTACCATTATCACAACCACCACCTCCAGCATCAACAACAACAGCAGCAACAACAACCACAACAACACTTGCATCAGTTCCAGGGGGGTCAAGGAGAGGCGGCCGCCTCCGCCGCTCATCACAGCCGTCAGATAGCCGCTCACGCTCACACTGCAGCCGCTGCTGTAGCCGCAATAATAGCGCGTCAACAACAGCAACAACAACAACAGCAGTTGGCCGGTAGCAGCAGCAGCGGTGCGAGCGCAGCAAATAGCGGCCGGCAACAACACCACCTGCAACAACAACAGCACTCTGCATCAAGTCTTGGAGGGGCTCGACCCTCCAAAATGAACAACCAGCAGCATCATCAGCAGCAACAGCATCAACAGGTGGGTTTGCTATTGGTTCGCTTGAATTCTTTAGTTCAATCGTGACAACGTATATACGTCTCTCTTTGGACCTGTCAAAGGCTTTTTATCTTCATCGAGAGATCGAGTATATGTGTGCGTTCTGATTTTTCAATAATCAGGACAGTTAGCTCCAGATCGATTTTGTTATGGCCATCTCCATTGATTTGAGTGGCTCCAAAGCCGCGTTGTTTTAGCCTTTCAGTTTCATTCGCCTGTTTACTTCACGATTTACTTTTTGTAAGGCCAATCGTCCAAATTATGCTAGGTACCAGATTTTTTTGGTTTTATCCATGTTTGGTGGCTGGTTTTATCCGCCGAACTGCTAATGATGACAACTTACGCTGTTTAAAGAGGATTATCATCAATGCACAAACGTATTATCAAAGAACGCTTTTATCGTTAGATAACCTACTAAACCATTTTACATCTGCGCCGCACGTTCTATATATATATATATATATATATATATAAGGAGGATGAACAGAGAGTAGGTTCCTTCGAGGATAGCTTATATTAGCTACACAAACAAATAAAATTATCCCTTCGCTTTACCCGAAGCGAGAAAACTGATCACACTACTAGTTGTAATAACATGTCGAGTTTCACTTACAGGCTAAACTTAGAATTACCTACAATACGCCGTACCGTATTATAAGATGCTTATATTGGCTCAGCAGTATAATTATACGGTTTAAAAGTACATTGGGTAGTTTTATTCGTTTTCTGTTCTTAGTAGTAAAATGGTGGAATATATATTGAACACAGCTCGATTCTACTTTCTTCGGAGTAGAGAACAGAAATTGAATAGAAAACGCTTCTATTTTAGAATAGAGGATATCTGACATGTGTGTATGTGTGCTGAGTGTATGTGTGCCCAAGATATTCACCCTAAGATTGCATATATCAAAATACAAGTTATTCGCTATTATAGTCTGTCCTCTATCTGAACAAAGTTATTGCTGTTCCGTACCATTTTTTGTCTGCATTTTTTTCGCTGTGAAGGATATGTATGCTTACATCGAAGAGTTGGTGTTTAAGGCTTGTTCTTATGGGGCCGTTCAGAGCGCTCGTGGCTTGATGATCGAAGAGCGTGGTAATTTTTCTAGCATTATTAATACTTTTTCGCATTTCATATTTCTACCGTAGTGCGCGAGGGAATAATTTTTATACACATTTTATCTTATTCACTTATCAAAGATAATTCTGATTTCTACACAATAGCGAGCGAGACTTTTCATAGCTGAAGCAAGTCCCCTATTCGGCTATCATCTTCAATATGACAATACTATCTTAGATCCTTTACATACTCAATATATTTGACATGCTGCGGGGCGAATCTGCTCGTTGTGGAGATCGTTTTGTAACAGTGGTGACGAACAGCTACCACCGGAGACT
The DNA here is from genome assembly GCA_003439945.1 of Dermanyssus gallinae. NCBI lineage: Eukaryota > Metazoa > Arthropoda > Arachnida > Mesostigmata > Dermanyssidae > Dermanyssus > Dermanyssus gallinae. The sequence continues at coordinate 59,781 of QVRM01004352.1, read as the reverse complement.
AAGTAGACTGGCGGCATTTACTTTAAGGGAGCAATTATTTTTTAAAATTCACAGCATCAAATTGTACGACGGGAACCCAGTCTAGCAGTAGTCAGCATTGCATCATGGCTAATCTTATCTAAGACTGATTTCTAATGCAAGATCTGATCATGTGCAGTGACTCTAATTGCATAAATAGCTACATTCGTTTGTGAAGGTTGAAGGCAATTATTCTACATAATAGCCGGTTGGTTTCGAATTAGAATTCGATAACCCAATAATTACTGTACTGTTATGTTCAGGTGCGCATATGTATATTCGTTAAGCGCCACAACTATTCTTTAGAATTTTGTTTATCTTTTTGCCTACAATAGAGCCCTCGATCAACATCTTTAGTTCGTCCCCGAGAACATAGTTCTCCTTATCTTATACGTGATGCTGATATTTAATTGACGATGCATCTGCAAGTCTACATGAACTGTGGGATAAAATAGTCGACGTTTATAGAGTATCAAGTTTGTTGATATCTAATATTGTAGATTGTACGGCGATGAAGGATATATATATATATATATATATATATGACCTTTTATTTATATCTCATATCGTCGAATCCCTTCTATGGAATAAAAACTAGTTATATATATATATATGTATATTTATATAAGGAGAAGAACAGGCGTACAAATGAGAGGTCAGGTCACGTGATCTGGATCAGAAGAACAAACAGCGGGGTCCGTCTCTGACCAGTTCGGCGCAGATACCTAGGGGCAGCGGGCGACTGATAACCATGCCAGCGGCTGCGACTGCTAGTGATCGTCATAACGGTTTCGCTGGTGGTGGCAGTAGTTCCCGTTGGAATTGCTGTCAACTCTAGCGTGTTGCGTTCGCTATCGCTTTGCACAACTCTGGCTGCTACCAGGAGTCGGCAGTGGGGCCATCGGCGGTCCACAAAGAGTTAGCCACAATCTAGAGCGTGTGATACGCGCAGCCACGAACGATGCACGCGATGGGCGCGCTGATAACCGATTGATGCATAAACGCACAGGCTATGGTGTTGACTTATCTCATGATTTGGCCTCCATAGATACATACATGAGTGTGTACACATAACATACAGGCGGATACATACGTAAACTCGTATGTGTAGTTTTCCGCGGGCTTCAATCGCCCGGCAGTCCGTGTTGTGGCACTTTCCCCGGTCCTTCGGTCGTCATATCTCCGGTTTGCTGAGCTGTTTCGTCTCATTTTTCGAAATCGATATCTCTCCTCGATATCTGGTCTCTTGTTTATCTCTTCATCTAATATTATTGAGTGACGCGTGTTGCCAACGGGCAAGTAGAAGACAAAACGATTTGCGCAGGTTACAAATATTCGTATCGTTGATTTACTTCACATGACCGGCAAACCCGACGCTGTACTCAATCCACAATCGTACACCTTTACAATATTTATATATTCGGTACGCATGTCCTCACCTTCAACAACCGTATGTGCGTTGCCTATAAATGTGAGTTCCTCTTCTTTTTGCATTTGCACCGCAGCGTACCATTTATCGCTGTGCAATAATTTAAGTTTTGCAGCATCCACGCATTGCCAAGTGAATACGAAATCAATTATTACTTACCGCTCGATTAGCATGGCCAGTAGCTGCATGGCGCCACCTCAACGCCATTCCGTCAGATGTCTCAACTGCCTCTGAGCGTCATGATGCGCATGCTGGTTATATGTCAATAAGATACAAGCCGCGGCCTGTTTCCTGGATTGTACCAGAAGAAACGTTGGCAAGAAAAGCTCCGCTTTCGGCGGCGGGAATCGAAATATCCTCTTGGGCAATTAAAACCACGGGTATCGGTAATTTTGGCTCTATCGCAAGGCAATTGAAGCGAAGCGACGAAACAATTAATATAAGTGGTCATATTCACATGTACACGGTATTGGACCGAGATCTACCTCGAGACGGTCGAAAAAGAGACAAGAGGTCTTTCCTTACGGCAAGATACCGATTCGTATCTCAGCGGGAAATGCGAGTTCGTTTCCGACAACGCCCCAGTGTATAGAACGACCAGTCGATGTGTCCTGCGCTGGTGAAAGCGCTGCACAGCGAGGGAGTTCAGAACCATCTGAGGCACGGGGGGGTTAGGTAGGCGGAGACTAGATAAGCCAGCTGCGAGTTCGCGTGCGCGCGGCCGGTGACGACCACTTCTCTTTTGGCTTTTCTTTATCTTTTGGCCTCATGATGTCGTCGATTTGGCCTTAGGGGAGAGGGTCACTAGCTGAGCAACGCTTGTTCTCCTGCCGCTTTCACCGGTTGCGTCAAGTGAGATTCGAGATCGTCAACAGTCGCGCCTTCACACAACGACGAACGTATATATTGGCTGCGATATGTTTGGCCAGTACTTCTGTGCATGCAGGCATGTTTCGTGAAAGACAACATCGACGCGAAGCTTCAATTTCGGCCAAACGGAGTTCGATTCTTTCTTGCTGAGGTTCTTAGAGAGCTTCAAAGTCGCTGGTCGAAGCCTTTTTGGACTTTGTTGAAGCAACAACAAGGGCGCCTGTTCTTGACGTGATCGTGGCGTGCGTGAGTTTACGAGTGCGTGCCCTTGAAATTGCGTCGGCAACACCGAACTTAGGTTCGCTGCTCTTTGGAAGCAGTCATGGAGGATCGTTGGTGCTGCTGCAACATGGCCTATGTGAGTTCTACGGTAAACCGCCAACCCTTTCTGCTGTGACAAACTGTCCTGCTAGCCACATATGCGCTTACGTGTATTATTCGTTGTTTGTTTATTTTGGCGTGACGTTCGATGGTTGCATGAGGTGGTACCGTTTTCAGTCAGGGCTGTTGCTTGGTTCGTACGTGCCGCTCTATTGCTGGGTTTGTCGTTATTCATCTTAGTGATCTCGTCGTCCTTATTGCCGTCGTTGTTGGGACAATTGTGGTCGTTGCCTCCGCGATTACGGTCACTGTGTTGTGGCTGTTGTCGCTGCCATGGTTGTTGTCGTCCTTAGCGCTGTTACTCCACGTTTCTCGCTGAGGGCGGCTTTATTATTATTATTATTATTATACAATGCTACAGTTGTGAGGTCTGAACGTATTATTGCAAATCCTTTAAATAATTACTTCATATTATGATTGTTGTTTTCCCTTGACGGAGGATAGTTAGAAACAGCAACGGCCTATCGTGACAGACCGACGAGAGCATGATGTCAGCTGTGCAAAAATGCATATGCAAAGGCTATCGCTGTTTTGTTCCCGTTGTTAACCGGTGATGCTACTGCTGAGGATTATGCGACGAACCGTGCTTGTTTGGTTTACTCACTGTTGCGTCGCCATGGCCGCTCATGAGCCCTCGAGTTGTCCTTAACTTGAACGCAATCTCCGAGTTTATATGCTGAACATGTTTGTCGTGAAAAGCACACGTTGTGCATTTTTCACCCGCGTGTTTTTGTGATTAAGTGTGTGTTATATGTGTCAACGGTGTGGTGGCGTATTCCAGATCAAAAATATGGAGAAACATACACAGTGTGCAGCGAAGGTTATTGATTGTGATTATTAGTAAGGTCATTGTGCGTATGGGTTTTCTATGCGGGTATGTGCTGTGACTACCATGGCATTTGTTTGCATTTATATCGCCTATTTGTACTGTCAGATACTTTTAGGAAACAGTGTTTTCAGTAACATGACACCTTGTATATTTTAACTGCCAGTTCACATATATATATATTTATATATATATATATATATATATATATATATATATATATATATATATATATATATATATATTGTTTTTATTATATTTTTTAGAGGGTACAATAAACGGTGTCACGTGTTGTGGTGATTAACGTGTCTTGATTGGAACGGCGTTTGGTTGCAGAATGAGCCGATGGAGTCTCAGGCAAGCGGAGGCGGCGGCGGAACGAATTCGTCGAGTGTGGCGGGCGCTGGCACCAACAACAACCAAATGGACGCACAGTCCACTCCCGGAGGCTCGGCCTATGGTGAAGGTTCGTACCAGTTGGCTTGCTGCTAGGAAGAGTCACCTAACCAACCAGCCAGCAGTTTGTGTCATTGTTAGCACCCATTCGTTCGCGGTCTTCAATAATTTTAAGTCGTAGTAGAACTTTCGTTGTCGTCGTTCGAAACCTGGATTGTTTGTTAACTTAGATGTGTCTCTCACGGAATTTATAATTTTGTTCATAATTGCTTTTGATTAGACTTACCAGAAGGGACTTTATATAGATTTGCATGACTACGTATCATAAGATCAGCGAAGCATGTTGCTTCTCGCCAAGAATATGAAGAGCCACTTCTTTTTAGCGCGTTTTGGAAATTTAAGATTTTTAAATAATAACAATAACAGGGTTATTCCAAATGTTCGACCATATCTTCGGCCACACAAGTCACACATGGAGTTTGGATATACTGTATCTATAAAATATATGGTAGATGAACGACAAACTACACGCCGAAATATGTCGTCTTGTATTCTACAATAGGACTGTCGTAGTAAAAATACGTTCATTGAGCAATCGTTGATGATCGTTGCTATGTTAACAAATTAGTTGATCGTGGTGTGTGTTCTGTGACTAACAGTAGTGAAACGGGCTTTCTACCTATTTAATTAACTACGTTTTGTTTTCGATTGCTTTGTTGTGGCATTTCGTTATGACAGGTGGCTCCGGTGGGGGTGTCGGTGGAAGCGGGGCATCGAGTGAAGATGGCGATGTGAACCGCCTTCGGGAATTGCTTGAATCGCGAGGTATTCCTCCGCAACTGCTCGGAAATCTCGGACCCCGTATGCAGCACTTCCTTCATCGTTATGTGTACGTTGATCCATATAAGACCCGATATATATATATATATATCTCTCTATTGATCAGCAGATACTTGAGAGTCACTGCGGTTTAAGTGTTTTATTCCCGATTGTACTGCGATTATACAGATTCCAGCTTCATATGTAAACGTGTTATTTTTGTAAGTTGTAGACAATTATTATTGCGCAGCGCTGCTATTTTGAGTCCGTAAATGTTAAAGTTCGCCCGAAATTATAACAGACATATGTAGCTTGTTCATACTGATCGACTAGGAATAGCTGTAGTCTGTGGCGAAGCGTTTAACGCCCGTTCTCTTTACATGATATAGGGGCTCAATTGGTGGCGTATCCAACTTGTCGAATGGCAACCACAATCGAGCGACACAGCTGCTGGAGACACTTCAGTCACCCGATGAGAACGAACAGCTAGGCGCCGTCATGGAGATGTGTCAGACACTCGTCATGGGCAACGAAGACTCGCTAGCGGGCTTCCCGTTTAAAGCCGTCATTCCCGCACTGGTTGGACTGTTGGCCGGACCCGCCGAAGGAGCGGCCGATGGCCGGGCGCCTAACTTTGAGGTTATGCACAATGCATGCCGCGCGCTTACGTACATGATGGAGGCGCTTCCGCGGAGCACAAACCTAATCGCCGAAAGCATTCCGCGCTTTGTTGAGAAACTGGAGGCGATTCAGTGTGTTGACGTCGCCGAACAGAGTCTGACCGCCCTAGAGATGCTGAGCAAGAAACACGCCAAAGCGATCCTGCATGCTAATGGCGTCTCCAGCTGCCTAGCTTATCTTGACTTTTTCTCGATGAACGCGCAGCGGTCGGCGCTCACTATTACGGCGAACTGCTGTGCCCATCTCGGTCCCGACGACTGGTCGCTCGTGAAGTCCTGCGTGCCACTCCTGGCACAGCGCCTTGACCCTGGTGGATGTGATAATCCGGACAAGAAAAGCATCGACTGCGTCTGTGCCGCTCTATCGCGAATTGTGGAAGCGTTCCAGGCTAACCCAGACGTGCTGGAAGAGGCAAGTATTTTGCCGATGTGGATTTTATTTGCTTTCTAATTTGTTTTCTGTGCCCTGTGTCTAACTCGATAAATCCAATGTAAATGAGGTTGGAAAATTATGTGCTCGATTTCTCTGTCTTGCTTAACGAGATACGGTCATTTGCAAATGACGCCAGACTTAGCGTAATAACCTTTATAATTGTGAACATATAACATTAATATAGTGCCAATATAATAGTAATCATTCTTACTAAAACGGTGTCGTCTACGTCTTACTACAGGTGGCACCAAGAAGCACCCTTGATTTGATCCAAGCTCTTGTGCTGCGGAATCCTCCGTTGGTGTCCTCGCCGACGTTTGTAATTGTGATTCGAATGCTAGCTTTGCTGTGTCAAGGATGCCCGCCGATCGCTGTGGAGCTGCTCAAAAGCAATATCGACGTGACCCTACGCCATCTGCTCGTGGGTGCTGAAAAAGACGGTCGCCTTGATCCACCTGAGTTATTGGCGCGGTCCCCACAAGAGCTCTACGAGATTACTGGTCTTATTATGGAATTGATGCCTCGATTACCCGAAGACGGGGTGTTTGCAGTTGACCAGATCCTATGGAGGCCACAGGGACAACAAACCGCTGGCTCTAGCAACAACCAAATCACCCAAGTGAACTGGTGGTATGTTAAATAGCGTCTTGAAATGCTAGGTAGATTATTTTAACAGCGAGTCAAATATAATTGTCCTTTGATAAGACATTCGTGAATTCTCTCTCGGCAATAATTCTTAGAACTTAGCCCACCTTGGCTAAATCTACACGTTGTCAACCTACCTTGTAACAAGCCTCTAATTTTTGCGTTTTTGTGTTTGCCTTTACGTTTCGACGTGTGTTTGACAGCTGGCAGGATAACAACATGGAATGGCAGCCTTACTCTTTAGTGGACGGACGTTGCATCGAGTCGGCGCACGCCAACGGCGAGGAAGAGGTTTCGCTCTCGATCAATGGAAAGACGTACTCGTTGAGCTTTACGCAGATGCAGCAGACAAGCGAAGACAGCGGAACGACTCGGGCGATTCGCAGGACGGTCAGTAACTGCAACCAGACTCCAGCCTCGGCCGCGGCCGGTGCTAGTAGCACTAGCCAGCAGACAGCTGCCGGTTCTAGTTCGCAAACATCTGTCATCGGTCAGCACTCGACGAAAAGCGGCGGAGGAACCCGCTCGGTACCGACGTCGGCTAGCGCCGATCACAACAGCGCCGGTTCGGCCGTCGCCGCCGCCACCGTCGCTGCGAAGGACGCGCGCGCTGACTTCGTCAAAGAAGAGTTCGAACTTGTCGCAAAGTTTGTGCGCAGCCTTATGAGCGTCCTGTACGAAGTGTACGGCAGCAGTGCGGGACCGGCCGTACGCCACAAGTGCCTCCGAGCGATGCTGCGAATTGTGTACTACACGGATGCGACGACTCTCGAGAGCATTCTCCGAGCGGACGCCGTGTCGAACCACCTTAGCCAGATGCTGTCGACTCACAACGATCTGCGTGTTACCGTCATGGCACTCCAGCTGACGGAAATCCTCATGCAGAAGATGCCACACTTATTTGTTCATTCATTCAACCGAGAGGGCGTGATCCATAAGATCTCGGAACTGTCCGCTAAAACCGTGGAGCCGCTTGAGGTGCACGTACCGTCTGTGCCCGTGGTGCACAGCAGCGCCTACGGAGGCCATCAGGACGTTCACGGTACGGCTGACTCTGCTGATACGTTCGGTATCGCATCATCAGGTCACCATGGCCATGGGGAGCCGACGACATCGGCCGAGAAGAGTCCTGAGCAGCAACATTTCGGTCAGCGTCTTGGCGATATGCTGAAACGCAAGCGGACATCGGGGGCGGCTGCTGCCAACGACAAAAAGCGTGCATCGGAATCGCGAGGCAAAGATTCCCGTCGAATTAAGGGCGCATCGTCATCAGCGACGACAGGAGGAGGTGCAGCGACGGCAGTAACGACCGCAGCATCTCAAGAGTCGAAACGCGGCGGGCCGGCCACAAGGAGTAGGCTGTCAGTTCATGGAGACCTGGAGAGTCCGGAGGAGGTGGCTGCGGGAAGCCATGGCGCCAAGCCGTCCAGCTCTGGCCAAAGCTCCACACATGGCTCATCGAACAGCAGTCCCGTTTCAATGAGGTTTAGTTCGACGACGGCTAGCAGTGGTGCCGCTAGTGTACTCCTGCCAGGGGCATCTGCGGGCACCGTCGAAGGCGGCGATGGCAGTGGCAGTGCATCGGGAGCTGCAGCTCAGTCGAAGAAGGGAGGAGGAGCTGGCGGGAGCTCAGGCGCCGGTGGCGGATTCTTTTCCCAGTTAGTGCCGTCGAGGTTCTGTAAGTGGGGAGGACATCCGAGTTCCAGCGCGCAGCCCGCCGCCAGCGGCAGCGGCCAGCAGGGTTCAGCGGGCGTTGGTGGCGTCGACCGGCACAACACGATCCAGCAACAGCTGCAACGGCAGCGCCAGGAGATTGTACACAAAATCAAGCTCTGGATCAGAGAGGAAAGTTTGGCCCTGAACGATAACTACTTTGCTACCTACCGGCAACAGCTGTGCAGAAGTACGCTCGAAAAACTCGAGAGCGCAGTGACTCTAGTCAAGGTTCGTATACCCGCGCCAAGGGCGGATTTAGAACAGTGAGGGAATTCATGTGATAAGTAGCGAAAATACGCATAAATTTCACTGCCCATTGGTATAAATATTTTTCGTAAGGAAAACTAATTGAACGGATGAGTATACTTTTAGAAAACAAAATAAGTAAATGTGAAAATATATATTTTTTAACTATTTCGGATACGTAATAGGTGTGATGAACTAGACATGCATTAAACATGTATACATATGATATACGAAGTATCTACTAACAGATGTGTGCTGTGTTATTGTGCTTGTCATAGGCTGGCCATGAAGACAGCTCTAAGCTGGTACAAGGTCTTAAGGAAATTTGTGAGGTTCTTCAGCAAGGTGATGTGTCGTCGTTTGAGTTGATTCACTCTGGCATGGTGGCTGCTATGCTCGATTTGTTCGCCGAACCGGGTTCCGACGTGTTTGTACGAAATGCAAAGATCATACTGCAAGTGTTTGCCGGCGTGGATACGGTTAGTATTGCTTAGTGCGTCTGACTATGTAGTGTTGCTTAATGCCTTCGGACCGACCTGGAGCGAGAGGAGTCCTACGAATTTCGTTGTTGGTATAACAAATAACATACATAAAATATGCCGAATCGTTACTCATTATAATACGAACATAAATAGATACACGTAAAGCCGAGACAGTAGTCAGTGAGATTTCGATCGGGACATGCTTAATATAAGATATTGTGTCGTCGTCTAGTAGGCGGACAAGGTGAGGTTCACCGGTGCTATATGTGTACGTGTAAAACTGGTTGGCATAATAGAATGGCGTAGAAGTTTGACGACTGTTCTGTTTCCACAGTTGCTGAATGCTTGCGAGCCACAAAGTGCTCCAAGCTTTGTGGGCGACTCGACACCACTGCTGACTTTGGTATCACGCCTGAGTTCATGTGTGTCACAGCTCGAGCAATTTGCACTGAAGGTGCACGACGTCCCAGGTGGTATCGGGGGCACAAGGGGAACATCGGTTTTGCGCTTTTTCAACACTCATCAGCTCAAGTGCAACCTTGAGAGGCATCCTAGCTGCGGCAACCTGAAACAGTGGAAGAACGGGCCTGTGAAGATTGATCCGCTCGCACTAGTGCAGGCCATCGAACGCTACCTGGTCGTTCGGGGCTACGGCCGCCAGCGCGATGATGACGAGTGCGGCTCTGAAGAGGACAACAGCGATGAGGATCTTGACGAAAGTATGCTGCTGGGAAATTCGCAAGGCCACAGTCGACATCGTCTGCAGTTTCTGATTGGTGAAACTCCGCTTCAGTACAATATGACCGTCTACCAAGCCATCAAGCAGTACTCTCATTTGGCTGACGGAGGAGCACACTCCGAGGCGGATCTGTTTGACGCCACCCTGGGCCTTGATTCGGCGTCGTCTGCTGTCTGGACGCATACGCACACCATCTACTATCGTCCTGCTATGGCCGATGAGGCTGGTCACAACGGTTTGGGCCAGCGAAAAAGCAAGAGCAAGGGTTCCGGTGGAAAGAAACCGACGGCCAAGGATGAGCTGTGGAACGAGGGTGTGACGCCTAACTCCTCATGCCCTATCGAGGACGCTTTGGCAGCCGGCAAAGTACTCGAGGCAAAGTTGTCCGATCCGTCTCTGCCGATGCTTGCACTGTTACGTCTTCTGTACACACTGAGCCAAAACTGGGGCCTGCTTTACGGCGTGCACAACTTTCTGCCAGCCCTGCCTGAGGAGACCTTCCTCAATGCTAAAGTCAGCAACAAGGCGTTGCGCCAGTTACAGGACCCTCTTGCCCTGATGACAGGGAATATTCCACCGTGGCTTAAGACGCTGTCAGCCTTCTGTCCGTTTGTAATGCCCTTCGAAACACGCCACAACCTCTTCTACAGCACCTGCTTCGACAGGTATGGATGTACTCATTGTTTTTATTTGTTTGTGTATGTTTAAGTTTATTTCTGTAGGTAGAACTTAAAACGACATGGTGTGTGGGACCAGTGCGCAAGTCATGGTTCTCATCTACCGGGGTGCCGCCGGTTTGATCCCTATGCTGTTCATCGAAGTTCCTTTAAGCTTTTAAGAATAGATGGTAAACCAAACCGCTGAGAGTCAGCGACCGGGCTGTCTGACAATGACTGTTGGAAAAACCCGGAATTTCTCAACATGTCCGCTTATGCTGTCTTTTTGAGCGCCCCTGATATAGAAGAATGAAATGTGTACTTAGGTATACATGTCAAGCGAATAGTAAATGCATCAATCTTACTACTGCTGCAGAGATCGTGCTCTTCAACGCCTTATGGATTCGAGTCCAGAACTATCCTCAGGAGACTCGTCAGAAAGAGTGACGCCACGTCTCGACCGTAAGAAAAAGACTGTCAACCGTGAAGATCTCCTCAAACAAGCTGAGGGTGTTTTCAGCGAGATATCGCTCAGCAATAGCCGTGCCATGCTAGAGATCCAGTACGAACACGAGGTTGGCTCCGGACTTGGGCCAACGCTCGAATTTTACGCGCTCGTGTCCCGCGAATTGCAGCGCTGCGACCTTGAGATGTGGCGCAACTCAATGACGAGCACCGATCGAGCGCTTTACCAGAAGGGCGGCGAAAAGAAGTACGTGTTCTGTCCCGGAGGCCTGTATCCGAGCCCCGTGGCGCGCAATATAAAATCATCTCAACTCAACAAGATCAAGAATCGATTCAAAATGTGCGGCAAGTTCGTAGCGAAGGCGCTAATGGACTCCCGAATGCTCGACATGCATTTTTCGGTGCCTCTCTTCAAGTGGATGCTGGGCGAGGAACGTTCTCTGGGCCTGCGCGATATCCAGCATATCGACGATCAATTATTCCGTCATCTCTGCAAACTGCAGAGCCTCATCGAGCAGAAAAATCGTATAATAGCACAGAATAAGTAAGTCGGAACATTGTTTTATACGCTTTACTTGTATTTTCCGGATTGCATACTTTGTTAGTTTTGCGGTTGCACAGAGCACTGCATAATACACTGTGTTATAAAATGTGTATTGTCCTTTCTAAGCATTATTGTACCGGCTTAACGAGGTATGAATTTGCCTTCGGAAGTACATCTTATGACGGGATAACCCTAGAATGCAAAGTTAGCTAGCTAAGATGCACTTATTGGTAGTCTCTTAGTTAAATCGGTTTGTAGGGTTGTCTTAGTAGTGCGAAGATGAGTAACTATTTTCTTATTTTACGGTTTTTCCTTGGTAGGACAGCCGATATACCCTCGTTTATGCCCTCTCGTTTTGTTTCGGTGCTAATGTTTGGTCAAATTGTCGCAGCATGCACTGTGTTATTTCCGTTTGTTTTGAAACATTCAGGTATATCATAATGATTTTTTTTTTCAGAAATCTTACCGGACCGGCGCTGGCAAAGAGCCTCGAGAAACTTACACTGGACGGATGCTCAGTTGAGCTTCTCGGATTGGACTTCACGCTTCCGGGCTATGACATCGAGCTGAAGAAGGGCGGGGCAAATGTGGCCGTTACGATTCACAACCTGGATCAGTACATCCGGCTCGTGGTATACTGGACCTTGGTCGAAGGTGTACGCCGACAGATGGATGCCTTTAAAGAGGGATTCGAGAGCATCTTTCCTATGGATTCGCTCGGACACTACTTCCGGCCGTCGGAGCTCAATCGGGCACTCTGCGGTGACTCGGCCTGCTGGTCGCTGGACGTACTCCGAGCGTCCTGCAAGATCGACCACGGCTATACGGTGGAATCACGTGCCATTCAGGTTCTGTTTGAGATCATGGAGGAGTTCGACGAGGGCCAGCGACGACAGTTTCTGTTATTCGTCACTGGCTCGCCTCGTCTCCCCGTTGGCGGCTTTCGTGCGCTTGTTCCACCACTGACGATCGTCAAGAAGACGAACTCCGAAGACCAGTCTACCGACAAATATTTGCCGTCAGTCATGACCTGCGTCAACTATCTTAAGCTGCCCGACTATTCCACGAAAGAGGTATGTACATGCACGCGCAGACTATCATTCACATGCAATGGGATCACTTTCGGCTTATATTTTCTCTATAGCAAGGGGCTCACTGACACTGCATATCACACCATTTGCATTACGTGCTTTTTAACTAATAAATATATAATTTTGTTTTACCCTGACCTAAGATATGTGAACCGTTATTCTCTTCTAGGGAGGCGCATGATATATGATCTGAAGTTTTCCATTGCCTTTAATACACGCTAACTAAGATGTGCACCTAGAAGTTAGTAGTTACTTAAATCTGTCTAAGCCAAAGGATAATGGTGTGCATTATGATATCTAACGCTTGATTTGCGTGCTTTACCTTTTTAAGGTGATGAGGGAGAAGCTGCTTGTTGCCCAGTCGGAGGGCCAGTGCTCTTTCCTTTTGAGCTAATTAACTGCAGTACAGGAAGGCCGCGAAACAGTTTAATCGGTCCAGTGTAACAGGTTGTAGTCAAGGATGGTCTGGCGAATGCAATGAACGCCGAATGAAGGAGCGTCTTTCTGTGCGGACATGTCAGAAAAAAGCGACTGCGATAACAGCAATTGAAGGACAGCAATGCAACAGCCACAACCATGTCGACGCTACGATATGCTGTCCTCAGCAATTTTTTTTAATGGACTTTTACGCGTTTGGGCGTAATGACATCCAAGGAAGCCCCAAATGACCCTGGCATTAGGCGCGACAGGCACACACGAATGCGATAGTGAATATATATATATATATATATATATATATATATATATATAGCTAGATATGAGAATATTTATTTAAATTAATAAAAGTCAAAATCCAAATAAAAAATATGTGCGAAAAGGAGATGGGTAAAATAGCGTTGATTGCTTGAGGGATGGATAATCAAATGTTGTAGAAGATATAGGTGAAAAGGACTCAATATAAACGTGAGGCCGCAGGCGATCTCAAGGATCTCCACCGACGTGGAACGTCCAGGACGCTACTTGGAGGAGGAAGACAAGAAAAATACTTTGATGTGCACGTGTAAACTGTGACATGCGAACTGCGTGATGATCATGGCAATTAAATGATGACAATGAGACTGATGTGGCGATGACGAAGACGAGTGAAGGGGTGGCAGCGATATTCACGACGATGATAATGATAAATGCCGTGATGATAAATAACATTGATGTTGACAGTGACCAGTGACGTATTTGCCGGACAGACACTAAGAATACAGACATACTTCATCTAATCATAAGAAAGGTCAGTGACGAGAGAGAAAGAGAGGTCGTGGAGTTAAATTGACGCACTTTACTGACAATGGCAGCCACAGAGCAGGTATGACCAACAATCGGCGAGTGTATGAGCCTCGTACCGTCTACCTATATACGGACTGTGAGGTACCGGCAACTGGTACACAACAAACATCACCTGTAAAAAGTGTTTTTGATAAAACTCACGGCAACCAACGATTTATGTTTGCCTTCGATTATCAGATATATATATATATATATATAAGATCCCTAATTGATGGAGTGTAGCTGTGTTGTAAGTGTAAAATAATTTTAAAGCATGGTGGATTCTTCGCCAGTGCCGTCAATGCGTCATATATCTAGCGTTCGGCCGCATAGCCAGGGCATGACCACCGACAACCGTATATATTTATATATATACATACATTATGTATATGCATACGTACATATACATAGAATATGTTATACACCTACATGGGGTAGGCCGATAAATATACAAACAACATATGTAGTAACACCGCTCTCGGAATATGTGCGCTTTTGTCAAACCTGTAACTGAGAAAAAGAGAGACAGACTAGTTAAACAAAATAGAAGTCGCAACCGGGTACGAGACTTACCGAGAAAACCGAAGTAGTTCGAAGATGTATTTTTCTAGGGGCCGTTTGTTCGTGTGAGTGTGTAAGGATTGGTGCTGCCTGCTCGCGATGATGAAATCATTGGGCATGATTATTATGAGTGCATTGATAAGGGAAAGGCCCGCTGCTAACTTGGACATCGACTCACGAAATGCCGTTTACAACGAGCGATAGTAGACCGCATACCAACAAGAACACTGCAGAAAATTGCAAGGATCTGTTTTATCTCAGTGAGCAAGAATGCGACTAAATGTTTTCCATACAATGCAGCATTTATCCTAATTTTAGATAGTTTTTTTTTTCTAGGTAGGCAGCGAATAGAGGGGCGAAGAGAATATAACTAGTTTTAAGTGTGAGTTAAACCAGAATGCATAGGTCTCAGGAAGAGAAATTTCTGTCTCGATCAGTTAGTGACTATCTGTCGGCAGAGCGATGATGTGTTCTCGTTTCCAGAGACTCTCTGAGTGTCAAGAGGTCCAAGGACACAACAAAGAAAATCTGCGTAAACAGATTAGAAAGCCACTTGGACTTTCACTTAACAATTATATGAAGGAACTCTTTTGTGAAGAAATTTGTTTACGGGTATTCAGTTGCACACAGCGGTTCAGTCAAGACTTCCTATGTGTAAAACACAGCTCATTTCGTTAAGTAAAAAGGTAAAAATCTTAGACATAATATCAGGGCAAAAACCGCTATCTATCACTTTGGCGACATTTATTAGAGTTATTAACCACGCTAGTCCTAAGATAATTAACTCGAAAAAATGGTCTCTTGAAATTGCTAATTTAAAACGTTATACGCTGATTGTATCGTTTTTTAGTGCATGATCATTTGATCCTATTATATTACATTATCACAATTTTACTACATGTAATACCCTTCAGTGGACATTTTATATTTCAATATCTGGGCTATATATATATGCGTTTTATATAATATACTTCCATACCAAACGCAGAAGCACAGTTATGAGGAGTAATATCTGGCGATCTTTAAATATGAGTGTTGGTCGGAGAGGCCACTCTTCGCTGTGACTACAACGCATTTTGGTAGAGATATTAGCACAGAAGTCAATGTAACGTGATTTTTGACGACTTCGAGTGCTAAATTTGTTTTTTTTTAACCCAAAATTGCTAACAGTTAGTTGGCTAAAACTTGTTGTAGGTGGAATTGTTCGGGAGCAGATTCAATGGCGTGATTAATGATAATAAAGAAGGGATTCATCGATGGAAGTCTAGGCCAGTTTTTATAATGTTTGGCGCTATAAATAAGCGGTATTCAATTGTTCGTGCACCTTTATAGTATATTCGTTGATAGAACACTCAAAATTCAAGGGACAACTTTAAAGCTAAAGTTTTTATGCATGACCGCCGATCCTAGTTTCCCTATACTTAAGTTATATCTTAGTTTAATTCGTTACACAGTAATATACCCAACGAAAAATCTGTACAGCTCTTCAGTGCCCAGCACAGAGGAACATGTAAATGTTTTTGTAACCACTACAATCGGACTCTGCAGTGTGTCGACCCCGCGAAATGACACCTTAGGTAATTACGTCAAAGGGCCAGGGAAGAGATTTTTCACTCATATGAAGGCAGGATCGAAGGAACCTATTTGGTCATTTTTTTGGAACTTCGCCGGCTTTGTTCGGAAATGTTGCATTTTTAGGTGTTTTTTTTTACAACAAATCCTTGCAACAGCGTGGAATGGCCAAGCACAGGACTTAAGCGCGTCATTTAAATGCGTCATATTTTTCCTAACGCGCTGCGTATACTTAACTGGCACGTTCATACTCAAAACAAATCTCCACAGCCAGGGATCCAATTTGTGATTGAGCACACCAGAAGCCAGGAAGGTATTGCCACACAGGTCGCGACGCCACTGGTAAGTAAGTAAAGCAAGTGGAAGCCGAGCACCAGCGCAAGCTATGCGTAGTTTAAGGAATTAAAGACCTAAAGACAGTAGATGCCCCACCACTGCTGTTCATATTCTTTTATTTACTTTCCAGCTCAAAATATGCACTTTAGAAGATTGAATTTATTCATTTTGTATTTGGCAATTTTATGATTCAATATATGTTTTTACTTGACACACGTATCTGTTAAAATAGACGTGTCGTAGGTTTTGCTATTATTTCCGTGAGACTAACCTCACAGTGCAATATGGTTTGGCTTTATTGCACTGTAAAGCAAACTACTTAAATGAAAGCAATCGACCACGGGCCAGGACTATGCTACTGTAGCATCTCTATTTTAATCCTATTTAATCTAACTGCCACTTTTTAAAAAAGATGCCCACTATATACCTATACAACTTATTTTGATCGCAATACGCCTAACCTGTGTTTTGAAACACCTTATTTTTACGCCAAATAGGCATTTATCGTGATAATTTACGGCATCATCTGACATGCTAGAATTTGAGCACTATATAAAAGTTTTTATGCTTTGGAATTACTTATTTCTATTTAAAATTATGCATAGTTTATGTAAGATTCCCAGATATTATAACGACACTCATGATGAGCTGGGCTGATGTCACCCTAAATTGCACTATTGAGACAATAGTAGGCACATGACAAACATCCAAGTACCATGATAAATTAACTCCAGAAACGAAAACATAAAAGTACCTATTACCATGGAACTAAGCACAGAGAAGACCGCTGAACGACCCCTTCACTCTTCGGCTTATTCTAAAACTTGGCGGCATCTGCAAAGCATTCGATTGTTTTATTCTCTCCAGTCTAAGGGAAACGTGAAAAAGTCCTCTTCCACTCAATATAGGGCTTCTAGAAGATCTAGACTCATGATATCAACAATTTTTCACCCCGGCTCATAGCTTTGTATTGCTTCTCGATACTAAGAGTGTTTAAAATGCCATCTCGTCGGACACTGTTAATAAGATGGCTAACCTAGCCTGAAATGTGCCGTGTCTCTAGTCGACTTTGCTTTCACACCTCTTACAGGACTGCCAGGCGTTGCCCGCTACAGGGTCCCTGCAGGGATCCCCCAAGGTCGTCTCTTCAAATGACGATTCCCGCTCTCCTTTGCTCATGACGGTGCCGAGCAAAATGTTATTTTTTAGGCGCCCCCTTCTCTAGTACTGTAGACTGCTTTACGAATCTCTCTCATCACAACCAAGACAAACACAAAGGCGGACATTAGGCACACCTCAGGGTGAAGCTAGATCTCTTGGAGAATCTTGAACTGGCAACTCGATTCTAAGGGCCCCTCCTTAATTACCCTAAGACGCTGAACTAACGACAAATATTATGAAAGGGCTTGGATGTGGTACATGCTAAAGACAACACATAAGACCGGCTTACTCGCCTACAAAATTGCTACCACAATTATGACTATCGAGCTAATGCTGAGCTAATGGTTTATAACGAAGACCTTGATCGAATTACGTAAGTCTTGCTTTTATGCCATTATATAATACTTCTATTATCATCGAATCCGTCCCATTACTATACGCATTTCACTCGCTTCAGAAGTCGGCTGCATTCTGAGTAACCCTGTTTCAGAATGACTCTCAAAATATAAACAATGTCGTCTGCATTTCAGACTAGAAACGGTTATTATTGTTATTTAAGTTTGCTGCTGCTGATGGTATCGCGTGCTGCTGCCACCAAGGGCCACTTACTGGCGGTAAAATTAAAAGCTAGAAAATACGCACTACAGTAACGGTTACAGAAACAAAAACGATTCTCAATAGAACTCATACATAACGAAACGAATACATTCGGACTGTGCCTAGTGTCTGGTAAATTGTTAAGCACGGAAGGAATCTGATTATAGCTACATACGGTGTCTTTGGGTGTCTTGATCTTAACTTATTTCGACCAGTTTATATTTACGACTATTCTTTCGCGCATTTCCTCCTATTACCATGCTGCTAGCGACAGTTACTACGTTAAATAGTCTGCTTTGGCGATCTTCTTCTGTGATGATTTTCAACTTAACTGATGGTGTGGAGTTCGGTGTTTTAAAACGACTACATGTCTCACACGGAAATGCAGTTTATGCATATTAGACTGACTGCCTAGAGACTGAGCTCAGAACGGTTTGCCAGCTTTACTTTAGTAGGTTTTGCTTTGGGCCTTGTAAACTATGTAAAGATGCCTTACAAACGATATGAAGATGACGCGATAATTACATTGACAGCAACTACTAAGCAAATGAAAGCCCGGCTACATTTCTATTAAAGATGTCTTGTTTTCCATCGATTATTCATGGCTGAGATAAATGGGAGGAAGACAGGAAACGTACATCTTTGGCTACATTTGTGCCTTGCCATTCGTTTTTATCAT
Source organism: Dermanyssus gallinae (assembly GCA_003439945.1). Taxonomy (NCBI): domain Eukaryota; kingdom Metazoa; phylum Arthropoda; class Arachnida; order Mesostigmata; family Dermanyssidae; genus Dermanyssus; species Dermanyssus gallinae. Next base: position 41,179 of record QVRM01004352.1, on the reverse strand, counting down.
TTATTTTTTGCACCATTTATATATATATATATATATATATATATATATATTGTATATATATATATATATATATATATATATATATTGTATATATATATATATATATATATATATATCGTTGTGTCTTGCTGTTGGAGTCTCAGCAAGGTTTGAAAAGTTGCGCCACGCGCACGTCTAATCGCCTACCCGAGTGGGTACTGGCGATGATCCAAGATGGTGGACGTCGGCCACATTTCGAGTCTTTTTCTCGGCAACGTGCTCGTGGAAGGGCTGTTTGCCGAATTTCTAGCAGAGAAGTGGCAAAAATTACCCGAAAATGGTGAGTTTGTCCTGTTGGAGCGACGTCGGTGTGGTGAATCGGAGTGTCTCTGTGCAAGCGTGTCTCAGTTCAAACCTCGACTTCGGATATCGTCGTGGAATTCAATTGTGGAATTCGCCCGACGGCGAACCCAATGTAGTGCCGACAAGAATTAGCTTGTCGGATGTTTATGACACGATGTTAATGATGCGGATTGTTGTTCAATCGGCTAAAAGCGATGTTAATGATCTAAACGCAATAAAGTGTTGGCGGCACACGAGGAGGAATGACCGTGATGGTTGAATGTGTCTACGCCATTTCAATGCGTACCATTTTCACTCAGTGTGCTGTTGGTATGTGCGGCTTCACACCGGTCTGTGGCCGATCACGATAACGAAACACAGTTAGTTCCCTGAAATTGTCACTTTATCATATAGGCGTGCTTTCGGCTCTCATCGGCTCCTTTCTCCTTCATCAGCGTTTCAGATCGAACAGACGGAATTGTCCTAATAGCCGGCTGACTCCCAATGTGTGGGCGCAACAGGCTAGAATAATAACAATGATATAGAGTCGCAGACCCGCGTTGCAATATTGCAGCCGTAAAGCACGTTGTCGAAAGATCTTAATTCGAAGGAAGCTCACTCTGCGTGCGTAGTCTTTATTTGCGCGTTTCCTCGATTGCCAAAGTGGTAATAGTAATGAAGAGAGAGAAAAGGCCAAGGCAGCTACCGTTTTGCCAGCTGTTTGCAGCAGTAGCACGTTAAATTGGCAAACCATGGCATACTCTGCAAAGTATATAATGTATGTATATATCAAAAGAAGAAAGGCACCGCGACTTGAGACAGCATACTGGCTCGCGAAACGGCTCATTCCACGGTGAACGGTCGCGCGCCGCAAGGGTTGAAATGACGGCATCAAGCTTCGATCGTTACTTACATAGTGTCCACAACAAACATTATATCTTTATATGTACGTATATGTGTATATGAAAGCACTTCGGTCGTTTTGACGGTGATATTGGCTTGAGTGGCGAAAACGTAAATCGAGACAATTTTGGATACTTTTGAGAAGACGTAGATGTTTGAATCGGGAGAGCGTCAAGTTGACTGTTATATTGGTTATGTAATATGTATAATTAACATACTTTCAGCATACTTATAAGCTTTTTGTCTACATTTGTACGAGTTTTTACCGCGCACCGTTAATTTACCAGGGAGCTGGTGACAGTGAATTTTTGACGATCATGAAGCAAGTGCATTAGTTTGTTGTACACACGTATACATATATGTTCTGTACGCAGAGTTTTGCGCGTCTCATGCCGTTGTTGTTGTTGTTGTGTGTGTGTGTTTATCACGGTCTTTGTATTCATCCGTAGGGTATTGACATCTGTCATAAGAACGAGCGCAAGGTAGTGCGTCGCAACCCGAAAAGCGACAATGTCTACCTGCGACTACTTGTGAAGCTGTACCGCTTCCTCGCGCGGAAGACCGACTCGAAGTTCAACAAGATCATTCTCAAGCGGCTTTACATGAGCCGAATTAACCGACCGCCGATGTCAATTTCGAAAATCGTAAGCACCCCTCTACCCTAGATTTTGGATTAATTTGCCACATAGAACTATGTACTCACATGCAAGCGCATATAAAGACTTATAAACTCACACTATATATATATATATAATTTTTTTTTTGGTAGCGGCGATGGTCTAGGCGGCTAGCGCATCTTTAGAAACGGGGCGCTGCAATGGCAACCATGGTTAGCAAAACAATCGCAAGTTTGAGCCCCGGCCTTGCAAGCTATATTTGTTGAACGTGGCCTGCTGTTACATACCTCTGCTGGAGAAGCAGTATGAAGCATATATAAATCCAGTCACGAGAACGCGATGACGATAGATGCATGTAGATGACATTGTGCCACAGGCAACTTAACCCATTACGAGCGTCTACAATGTGGTTGTCAGAGCATTAAAAACATATATATATATATATATATATATATATATCGAATACTGGGTGTGGGCAAATATTTCGGCCGTTTCTGCACTGCACCATCCATTCTGTGTGCATCTAGGTTTCGAGAGCAAAGGATAATCATAGAAGAATTGGTTGTCGTTTAATTTCCAGCAATGCCAATTGCAAGTTAATTTGCTCACTAGTAATAAATCATATAATCTACGATAACATAAGCAAGACAAAATTTGATTGTTGGGTACAGCCTTTTCCGCAGTGAACTTGAGTGAAACCTACACTCATCAATGCTATTTTGTGTTATTAGTGGGACCAGTAGATTTTACAGATAAACTATTGCACACTTCGTTAAAATATATGTTTTTATGTAAGTTAACTTCATTTGTCTCTCTAATGATACTAGCTTGCCGTGGCTTGAGGACTAGTTCTTTTCTGTTTTTCCATATCATCCACACTTAATAAGTTTGGCGCCTCCTGGAGCAACAAGTCTTTGTTATGCGCTTCTGGTCGCTTTTAAGGACGTTCTGTCCTTAAGGTTGGTCAGGCGCTGCTAGAGACGCTCTTGGGGCTTTTTTGGCGCTGAGTGAGTCAATGTGTGGTAGAAGAAGCAACAGCCGCTGGCTGACCGCTTAGGAGTCACCTGCTAATATCTGCGGGTACTCTTGCTTCATCTAGCGATATTATATATATATATTTCCAAACAGCAGTCGAGTAAAATAAGAAAACATGATGCATTCACACCCAAATATATATATATATATATATATATATATATATATATATATATATATATATATATATATATATATATATATATATATACGTACTATTACAGCCAGTGGCTATAGTATTAGAGAAACAAAGTTTCCAAATTTGTCGAAAGCCTCTTTTCTGCATTGATAATTCACTACAATTTGCCTAGATGTAGCATACATAGCAATCGTGCACGAGTATGGTCATGTTCGCATGTGACAACGACAGTTGTTAAACTATGTATGGCTCTTATCGTTCCCGCGTTGTACGTGTATTAACCTCGTTCTTTTTCTGTGCCTTTACTGACGTTGCCGTTGTTATTGTTGTCGTTGTTGTTACTGCTGCTATCCCTTTGATATTCGTTGCTCACGCGACAGGCCAAGCTTATGGCGAAGCCGGAGCGCGTTGGAAAGGTCTGCGTGGTAGTCGGCACGGTCACGAACGACACGCGCCACTTCAAGATGCCCAAACTGACGATTGCGGCCCAGCGCTTCACTGACGAGGCTCGCAAGGCGATCCTTCGCGTCGGCGGCGAATGCATCACGCTTGACCAGTTGGCTCTGCGAGCACCGAAGGGCCAGAACACCGTGCTACTGTCCGGCAAGAGGACGGCCCGTAAGGCGTGCCGCTACTTCGGCCCCGCACCAGGCGTGCCCGGCAGCCACGCGCGGCCTCGCGTGATCTCGAAGGGACGCAAGTTTGAGCGCGCCAGAGGTCGCAGGAAGTCACGAGGCTTCAAGGCCTGAGCGTGGACGAAGTAAAAGATCAAGCCCCGAATAAGGATCGTCCGCTCGTGTTGCACGGCTCGGCGTGATGCCGGCAGCCGGCAGCTGTGTTTAACAGTAATCAATAAACACGGTGAACTGGAGATTCTCTCTGTGTGGTATAAACATTTCCTATTTTTACAGAAAGATTTGCTGCCCTCGCACAATGAGTGGAAGGTTATACCCTTTTTTTGTGGTTTACTTTGGGAATAATAGGATGACTTCAAATGTGCCACGTTACTAACGAGCCCCTGGTCCTCGAGCTTATTGGGTTGTTCGTTACACACATACGGTCTTGACTTAGGATGATTTGCATAATGCTAATAAATAGGTAATTCATCAGTGGCAGTTAGTTGTTAATCACCTGCATAATGAAAGATATTCTGTTTAGTGTTGTCAAGTTTAAGGTCGTTTTTTGAACGAGGTCAAAGCTGTTTTTATGTACGTAAGTATTCCTATGGTGCAATTGGATGTAAAACGCCGCAAGTGATTACAAATTACAGAAATCAGACATAGACATAAGTTAACTTGATATAATTTGAATATTAGAGTGACTTGCGTACCTGTTACAAGTACTTGTTCTCATCAAAGTTGTAGCTTTTTATAAGATTTTGTTTTAAGCTAGTGGAAACCGTCTAAGTAGCGTCTGCGATTTTTGTTGCTTGCTATTTTAAAACGTAGCGACTCTAGTGGCTATAGCAAGCATACACGTTTTTTTGTGGCAAATGTATACAAATGTAATAATGATATAGCGTCACAACTGTATGATGCTTGCAAGTATTATATTTAGGACTTAGGAGAATTATTTGGTCGGTGAACGTAGACAGTCAACAGTCAGGCGATTGACTTCCTGTGAAGAGGCACTACAAACGTACCTCCAGTTATATATTAGCCCTTTTTAAATCGGAAGTGTTATGCTATGGCGGAGCAGTACAAATTGTGATATACGAAAACTTAGTCAAGACAGTGGCGACAGGACTTTATTTCTTATTGGGCAGTTTTTACGTGTAGATATATATATATATATATATATATATATAGTGTAAGCAATTGATCATTTATCGCCAGTACTGGTTATAGATGTCGGGGTTTTCTGATGGTCGTGTGGTGTGCTATGGTCATAGCCCAAAGTTAAACCACGTTAATTAGTGTGGCTTATGGCGCTTCATGCAACATGCCCTATGACATGACAGTAGTGCCTTTCGTTTTCTGCGTGCTTTAATATATATATATATATACATACCTATATATATATATATATATATATATATATATATATATATATATATATATATATATATATATACCTATATATTTAGGAAAAGGAGCAGCATGATATATTAAAATCGACACCAATAAAGCCTTCCACATAGTATCGCCCGCGCTACTCATCCGCATTGCTCCGCGCATCTTAGGCAGACGCGTTATTTCCTACAGCTCATAGAGACGTATTGCCCGTTTACCTCTTGAATCCCTTTTTCGTATAAGATACAATACGCCCGTGTTCCACTTAGCATACATCACATTTTGATTAGTAATATGTTGTCTTATATAGCCAATTCTAGGCACTGTTTCCATTTAAAAAAAATTAGGGTAAATTTCCGACCTTCAAAGCTAATGCCGAGGAAGATTATCTTTACTTTGCAGTTTAAGGCACGCGGAGTTGCTACTGCCCGCCTTAGAAAAAACATATCGGCCAGGAATTATACTAATCGGTTGCGGATCAGTGTGTATACACTCCTTAATCTATCAACAGTAACAAAGATGCTTCCATGTGGGCGCTACTGCCCTAAAGTCCTACAAGAGCCCTAGTGCTGTCATGCGGGAGAAGGAAGACGTTCTATAGATCTCAACGTTTGTAGTGTATATAGTATTATATCATGTGTATAATTATTAGGTAAGCTGGTGTGGGCTAGTAGGTTGTGGGCAGTGAGCGAGTTTTCTCACATAGGCGACAACGACAGCCGTTGCCGGCGTCATGGCGGCTAGCTCATACATATAGAGTAATGGAAACCGCGAAACATTTTAAGTCACCAATTCAGTAGGTTACTCTTATAAGCGTGTGAACCAGACCAAGTGAACGCAAAAGCTGGCAACTGGAGCTATCTTAATGTAATTTAAAAGTATAGTTGATAGTGACATTCAGAAGTGTAGTTAATAGTGATATCTTGTCGCATCTGTGGCAATAGTGCCTTCTGACACGTCTGGACATGAGGCAAAAACGATATACCGTTAAGAGTGAGTTCAAGTCTCAGCTATGAAAAAATTGGAACGAATTTAATAACGCATTGCTATCTAATCTCGCCTGAATAGGTCAACGTTCTCCTCTTCTGAATCTCAAAGCTATAGTTTATTCGTTAATTTTCAACCTCCGCTACGCTTCATAGTGTGTTAACGTTGATAAAGCTTGCTGTGGATAAGTCGAGCACAATATTACGTAATCGGCGTATTGAACATTTGCAAAAAGATGTTCATTTTGAATAGTCAATCGTAAACCACTTGCCAGAACCGAAGACAGGAGGAGGATTCAGGCTGTCGCTTTGAGAACCATTCGTCATTTACTCAAAAAAAGGGGTGCTTGGGTACCTCATGATCTAAACCAGACTCTTGTCCAAGACATTATATATGATCTTTGACATTTTTGAACACAGGTCCAGCTACCCTAGCCTCCATACGATCTAATCCCTCGGGATCTTTTTGAATGCTGCCTTGAAGTCTATGCATGTACAATAATAATAAACGTATAATTACGGACCACGACATAGTACAGCAGGCACAAGCTCTTCTTGAATCCAATCCGCGGTTGGACAAAAAACAACAAATATTGTTGTTTTTTACACGTGTGATAATTAATTGAAAATGAAGACTATTTATACAATTACTTTTTAAAAATCCTTATATTTGTGTAACTTATGGTTTTTAGGTTAAAAGCCTAAATACTTTCGGGGCTATATATATATATATATCCCGGTATGGTAAGCTTAGGAAGCCCCGGGCCACCTCTGGGCTCGTGTTCGTGGGAAGAAAATGGACGAACGCCGTCCGGCAAATGTTCTTAAGACTCTTTAGAAAGAAGAAGGTTTAGATACATTTTTATGAATCTCTTCTCAAGGGGTCAGAGCTCGCCTTGAAGTCTTGGGCCCAAGCCCGCATATACACTTTTTAACAGAATACTGTGCTTTCCCACAGAGAAAAATCAAACTCAACGGTGGCTCTTGAACGACGTGCCATGTACATTTATTTTTACAATACTTACCAGGCCTCAACCCAATAGATTTTTCTATCCGGGCTAGGTTCAGTTAGTGCAAAAAACTAGTTGGAATGGTCCTATGTCAACCATTTAGAGCGAGTGGAAGAAAATTTCGGAGAGCATCTTTTCAGTCGTAAGCGAGGGTTTCTTTGGCAGGTGGCGTACGATGTATAAATGCTACCGGCGGATATATTTATACGTTGTTTGCTTTGAAAATATTCACGCGTGGCCTCGTTTTGGTTAGTTACTGGAAAGGTAACTGCTCGTTAGGGTACTTACCTTCATGGGCTAATAAATCGGTAACTAATACATGTGTTGAAAAGAAACCAGATAGATGTGTGTATACCTTAGAGTTCTTGATTATAAAACAGCAAAGGTAGAATTAAGTATTGACGAGATAAGATCTAAACAAAGATAGTAGTATAATAAATAAAATCTATAATGGCAGTAATTTTTTCACAAAAAGTTTCACGTGTAATTGGACTAATATCCCATCCCGCTCACCGTGTAGTCATAGATCGGTGGATACTTGTTTGTATCAAAGGCGAAGTGGGCCTGAAAGAGAGAGGAAACACACCCACCTTGGATGCAACCCTATCAAGAGCACGCTGTCATCAACACGTTTTTAGAATGTGCTAATAAGTAGTGATCTCAACTAGCGTTAAAAAATCTTCTTTAATTAGACGCCAGCCATTTCTTTAATATATCAACAATGCATTACACCTTGGGATACTGGACAATAGTTCTCCATATTAGTCTTAGGGGTTGTCTTATGAATTGACGTTATGATACGCTGATGTCTGAAAAGATATGGATCTCCTAGAAAAAGCAAAATGTTTATAAAGAACACAAATGAAACACCGAAAATTCTCAGCAATATAACTTTACTTAGGTTTCAAACTATGCAGTAATTTATATATATCGTATTCAGATGTATCGTCCGTATGATCCGGGTGCGCCAAGCTGTATAAGCCGCCTAGAAGTTTTATTCCGTACACCTTGACTTTGGAACACTTGATCAGTCTGAGTCATTTTTTGGGTAGGTTGGCATATCTTTTTTTAGCTCTGCACTTTAACGATTACAGAATCTCTCAAGCGCAACTACCTTAATGCATAAAATTTACGCAATGACTAGCATAATTATTTCCCTTTTTATTTTTAATCATTGTGTTTTGTATACTCTTCTGATATGGACATAGAATGTTACAATCTTACCAATCAATACACTATCGGTTTGATTCAAGAGACCCACTGTATGCTAAGCCGTAGGTTCATGAAAATTGTGTATAGCGTGTCGCCCAATTATATATTGTTTTTCTACCTGTTCCCTTCCGTGAATTGCCCCTACCCTGTAAAGCACTTGGTCTATTTCAGTCAGATAGTGGAGTTTGAATGTCTGCTCTAAGCGTAGTAAAAGTTCTACGATATTTTTCTGCCTTGACGCTTCTGCGTATATTTCTAGATAATAGGCATATCATTGGTATGGCATTAGAGTATGTTTTTAAAAGGGTTGCTATATAATGTCTAATAGGCCAAAACAAGATGACAGAAATTAGCGAAGTAGATTTATGAAGCAGCGTCAAGGCCTATTAGGTGAGAATAGAAAGTAGGCATCTCTGCTCGGTTTCCTCTTCACGGTAACTCCCTAGAGTGTCAAGGTAGTAGTCATACATTTGTTTATAAAGTACCGAATTGAGGTCTTGCGTGTGTGTTATAAACGAGTTCATCGTTTCTCTGTCGCCTGCAATCGAAATACCAGGGACTCGTCGGTTTGAGTTACCAAGGAAACACTAATATTGAAAATGCCAATGTTAGATCGATGAAGAAATAGAGATCGTTTAAAATCTCAGATTTTTAAATTAGCGTTGCAAAAATTATTAATAACATGTTGAAATGTATACAAAATAACACAACACAATGTGCTGGAAGTTAAATGACTAAGCAAAAATAAAATTTACCTCCCGACTGTCAAAAGGGACGGCTAGAATCTTCGTTGCTGCGTATATACACATACTGTAGTTGGGGTTATTACAGTAATCGCAATATGTATAATATTTTGCGTCTTCCTTATGTCTTATTACTGTGGTTTTAAAAATATTTGTATGAATTATATTGTTATTGTCACACGTAATTGTTCATTTTGCTCTCGTTATAGTTATGGAGACAACTAACTACTAGTATACTATATTTGCATGTACACTTATGCAATTTGCTATCTAGTATGTTCAATGAAGTGCGTAGAAAATCTTTTTTAAATCGATGCAATTTGCTCAAACATCACAATTGTAGGTTTTAAGTACGCATAAATATACTATATACCTCTTTAGCTATAGAAATGCTAGTATCGATGCATCTGTGCCAAGAAGTGCATGCTTGCCCTTTAATGTTTTTCATTAGCGATTTCCAACGGATGCATGCAAAAGTTCATATTTCTGTGCAAATACAGCGGCTGCAGCCTAATTTTTAATTTGCTCGAGTTTACAGCATTCGGGAATCGATTTCCCCTCCTGGTCTTAGAGCGCCTGGCAGGAGCCTAGACAATTCGCTACTGCTCAGTGAGATACATTTTTGACGTAGAAGATGTCAGTGTAGTTTTGATCGCCTAACCAAGCTTACCACGGACTAATTTATAGAAACATATTGGTCGCAGGCCAGTTGGCAATTGGGAAAATAAATAAATTCGAGCTACAAGTTCGTCTATCTGCGTGCGTGCGGGCGTTGATTAATTACTCAAGCTCTTTCTTCTTCCCGCCGACCATCTTGTAATTCAGTACTGAAAAGCCTTCTCCAAAAAGGCAGCCTACCAATCTCGTTTCAGAAGAGCATTGATCGATGGCGTAGCATAACGCTTCCCAAGCGTCGTCACGTGAGCGTCCATGCCAGCTCGCGAAGCGAAGCGGCCATTTCAGCGGTATTCGTGCCCAGAAAACGTATTTGAGACATTATGATGCTAGCATTGACTCTGTGAGCATGCCCCTTTCGCTTATCCCCTTCTTGTTCTTCGCTCTCGCTAGCATGCACATAGAACACCAAGTTTCCTAATGCCAGTTATCGTCGTCGTCTGGCTGTACTTGGCAAGTGTGAAGGTATCTATATATATATATATATACACGTGTGTATGCATGACTGTAATGGTCTTTGGCACAAGTTTGCTGGTAAAGCCGCTCGAGTTTTACGGTATGCCATTTATGAATACTTCTGCTTGCGGTCGTCAGTGGCCAAAGATGACCGAGAATTGACCGAACTCCAGAAGCTCTCTAAGTGCAATAGGAACAACAACCATTAATTGCAGCCTACTGTTTTACAAGTTACACCGGCGGACAGCGGAACAAAATGAAATCATTGCTTTCTTATTCGCTGCTTACTATAGACCACGACGACTTGTAAATATAATCTGGCTATCTGGCGTCTTTCTGTCTACCTCGAGTCTCTAACGATACCTAGACTTTGGTGTCAGGAATCGCACAGTGCCTAATGTCAGGAGCGCAATGAGAGACGTGATCGATCCGCTGAGCGGAACATGGCTTCAGGCCATCCCCTCAACGTAGCTAGGGACGATGCTGGACAATTCCACACTCCGCATCGTCTCCGGCCTGCGTTTGCGGGAATCAGTTTGCTTGGCACATAACTGTGCAAGATGTGACTTACCGGTGTCTTCAACGGGTGAGTATGCTCTGGTTTGCAAGAGGAGTGCCGGTAGGTTCTCAAGGCATTCGGCTTTGATCGACATAATACACCGGGTAGCCCACATACCCGCAGTCAAAGAGCCGTCGGTCTGTCAGCCAACAGCCAACTGCGTCCGGACGACCTGACTCTAGTTCCATGAAATGAAGGTCGCTGCCTCGTGTACGACGTCACCGTGTCTTGTACGTTGGCCGCTTCGTATGCTTGCCATACCAGCCGGGAGGTCGGAGCAGCCGCTCGCCTTGCTGAAGATCGTATGTTGGCAAAATATAGTTTCTGGCGGAGCAAGGATGTAGAGTCGCTGCGTCAACCAGCAATAGAAGGGAATGGCAGTTTTTGCTACAAAGAATATCGGTTGAAACTTAACGCGGAAACGCTGCATCGATAATTGGTTTATTGCTCACGGGCAAGGGACTCCCCTTTTTGCCGTAGCCGAATCGAGTCGGCGTCAACATTCTATGTTCAACTAAACGACTTATGTAAATACATTTTCCGAAAAAAACATCTGGCTATCTGTAGATCTTGTATATATAAATACCGTATCTCTATTTTTTCTCTAACTCGTAGTCCGTTTTTTGTTGTTCGTTGCGAATTATTGGATAGCCGACACATTACGAACCGAGCGCACCGATAAGTAGACGAGCTAGCATACGTGAGCATTGGCCAACGATAAATGGATGTTGCGGACGCAAGCGTTGTCTTACTTGAAATGATCAGAGACCAGCCACGTAATGTTGCTCTTGTTGGTTGTGTCACGCAGGTCACGCATGCAGCGCACAAAGCCCGGCAACGGCCGGTGTACCGAGGCCGTTTCTCTGCAGTTTACGCACGTTTATGTAGTTATGCTAATAGTGTACTAATGACGTACGTACCTGACGTCATTCATCGCCGTCATCAGGATTAGCATGATCATAACGATCTGAGTCTAGCGGTTGTTACCGAACTCGTCGCCATTGTTTCTTGCTTTCCTAACTCTGCCACAATCTCAATGTAGCGCAATAACAGTATGCGCCTTCTTGTTCGTTCCCGCTGTTTTGTGCTCTCTCTGTCGTCTTGATTGAATAGTACACTTTATGCAATTTACGTTTTGCCCGCTGGAGCTTGCGTGACGCGATACAATCATAAGCAAAATTGGGGTCTTGTGACAGAATGATCTGAGATAACCTTGAAACAAGCTTGCTACAGTAATGAGTGGGTGGTTCATTAGATTTGCATCATTTACATACATGGGAAATATCTAAAAAGAGTAATACTGCGGTCAATATTGCACATGCCGCAATGTTGCTTACACAGCATTTTATACTATAAGTAAAGTAAGTGCCCATACTTTTTGTGTATTAACTAGCAAGAGCTTGCACTGTTTAGGCCCTGGTATGGCATATGTGATGCTCCAAAGGTCGTCGTGATCTCCGTTATGGACCATGGTTTGAAACTGTTTAATCCTGTGAAACCGTGATTAGAAACGGTTGTTTGCATTTTGGGGCACAATCCTATTTTGTCGTTTTTCGTTTATAGCTAGCGAAAAGAAAGCAGAAAAGCGTAAACAGAAGTTGGCATCCAAACACACTTAACGCGTAATCTATGTCTTGTGGCTATAGCTGGCGTCCAGAATGTGGCACTGACCCTCAACGTGCGCACAATGGGAAGATGGCGTCAACAACGACAATAAAGCAGGAAAATCTTCTTCTGAATATATATATATATATATATATATAGTCTCCCAGAATTCGTCTAACAATTGTTGGAATCTAGTACAACTCGGCGAAACAATAATTTGTTCCAGTGAAATAAAGTGACGGAAATGTCTTCTGAAAATGGGTAATTGAGCGTGAAAGTCAAAATATACGAATAGCACAAAAATTCATTACTTGAGAATTATCTTCAATACAACGTTTGCTCTGCTTTGAGCTAACGTAGAATGCAATTCAACAATATATGTATTTATACAAGAATAATTCTGCAGGGAACGGATTCGTGTGACGCTGGCGATTGACGGAAGGCTGCGGTGTCTTTCGAACGCTTAACAAGCACATTCTTGTTAGATACCGAGATTACATCGTTTGCTGCCACACTGCATATGTCACTACCTATAGAATACCACATCAAAACCATTGTATAACATGCCTCTTTATGTGTGCTGTTCAGTGATGCGATGCGCTACACAGGATGCGCGCGTGTAAGTAAAAGAAAAAATCGATCTTCGCCATGTAGCTGCCACACGTGGCCTGGGTCAATTAGAATGTAGTTTCCACCCGGATCGGTACCGCTCCGTAAGGTAGGGGATTACTGATGTCGTTCACGATCCAGGTGCTCTTTGGACCGCTTCGGACCCACTTAGCCTTCTAGCTTGCTAGGGTAACGTTTTGAGCCATCTTTTGTAGTGTCTGGTTTCGATCCACATACGCCAAAGTAGCGTTTGGGCAATGACGAATATAGCGCCCGTAAACATCGTCCCGTGTGCCTTGGTTTTCTCTAACGGCAGTATTCTCTGCATCTTCTGCCGCTTTTCTCCCTCCTCTCGTGCTTAACGCCGCAGGCCCAACTGTGGCGACGTGGGGAGCAAGATCTTTTGAATTAATCGTTTATTTATTTAATCGTCCACTCAGATTGTCCGCTACCTTAAGTATGTTGGCCGTTACGTAGTTCACAGTGCGCCGTACCACTAATTCGATCGAATATTACAGTGAGATGATTCACTTGGCTTTTGGTCTGGATCTTGTGCCCGTCTAGGCAGGTATTCTAACATAACATAACATCACTTTTATTTCACATAAAAGGGTTGGTATCAATATACATACTTCTGTAACACAATCGTGACTAATCACTAAACAGGCGAGCGCTATTTGGATTATCATGGGCCCATTTGGTCATACGCCAAGCAAACAGTCCGTTCACGAATTCATCGCGGGCCACGGCTTTTGAGGTGATTGATCGTTGACTCTTTAGGTTATTGGAGCGTACATAAAAAAAGTGACCTAACAAGTCACATTTTCGTAATTGATGTAGGACAGATAAGTTGCACTGCATGAAAAGTGAGTCAATACTTGGAACAACGTCATCTTACACACTGTGGGGGTACCTGATTCGCAGGCGTCTTAGAAACATGTTTTGGACGCCATCCATCAACTTCCTATATTTGGACAGATAAGGCAAGGCTCCCAGACAGGGGAGCAATATGTGGGTTTAGGAAGAACAAGAGATTTGTAAAGACGAATGTACACATGTGGAGTCGTTAAAATAAAACAGCGGAAGATGGTATTTATTGTGCGCAGAGATGTCTCCACAACCTTGGTAATGTGAAGGCTAAAGTTAAGATCAGGCGTAATATATATGCCTAAACCCCGTGCATAAGAGAGGGTCTTATTATTATTCTTATTCCCGGCAGTGCTTCTTTCTGATTAACAGAAGCGGCTTGCTTTTTTAAGGTGCTAGTATTTGGTAGTGAGACTTCATATATCATTCATTCTTTCCGGGACGTCATCTGACACTTGACACTTTTTTTATGTACGCTCCAATAACCAAAGGACACAACGATCAAGCACCTCAAAAGCCGTGGCCCGCGGTGAATTCGTAAACGGACTGTTTGCTTGGCGTATGGCCAAATGGACCCATGCTAATCCAAATAGCGCTCGCCTATTTGGTGATTAGTCACGATTGTCTTACAGAAGTATGCATATTGATACCACCCCTTTTATGTGAAATAAAAGTGATGTTATGTTATGTTATCTGCCCGGTCTACCAGCATATTTTATCCTTTAGGATGACCAGGTTTGCCTGGTCGTCTGTATAAGTTATGAAGTAGGCTTCACGGAATTTGCTCAACTCCAAGACTCCCTCGAATGGCAGACTCCATAACAAAGGTGTTTAAAAAGACCCTCTCCTCTGGAGGGCAAAAGGTGTGTTAACGCTCAGCCGCGGTACTCAGCAGGTAGTTTCGGACTTGACCCTGGCTGTGTTTTTGCTGCATTGTGTCTACACTATTTAATATGCTCGATAGATTTTGATCGCCAACTGCTTTGCGTTTTCCAGAGTCGTCTCCTAGTTTGGGCCCCTCCCAGTTCCTAACCTATCTATAGGTAATGTGTAGAGTGCTTGTGAGTGTGCCACTGCGGCCTTGTCTGTTTTCTCCAGTGCCCCCACGCATGGCATGGTACTTCCCTTCCTTCGTCTTTACAATTCATACTGGTCCTCTGAGAGCACGATTTGTCTTTTTCGATTGCCTCGCTAGACTCAGTATCGACACTACCGCCTTGTCAATTGCGTTAGGTACTGCAAAGGTAGCTGGGCCTGTGTACATACTAATATACTATAATTACGTTCAAAACAATAATTCTGTCAAAAAATGCGTTAACGTTGTTGAATAAACATACATTGTTTCTATAAAGGCCTCTAGTGAAAAAAATGGAGAATTATTCTGGCACAGCAAGTCGCGGGTTTAATACTTTTTCAGCCGAAACAATTTGCCTAAAACGCCTTTTTCAGCCGAAACAATTTGCCTTGCATATGTGTCTAAAAATATTAGTTAATTTGGAAGTAATTTACCAGCACTCTAACAATACTTCATCATTTGTTGATTGCACAATTTATCTGGTACGAATACATACATATATAAGTCACATAGTGAACAATATTCTGGCTAATCTCAAGATTACCTGGCTAACTGTATTAAAGAAACGGACTCTTAAAGAGATGATAAAGATGGCAAAACACGGTGCATAGATTGCAGCGCCAGTTGCTGTTTCGGTCACGGCAGTGCGTTCTATGGGGCAGTCGACGTGACGAGGTGGCGATTCTCGTGCTGTGGACGTTTCCAATTGTTCGTCATAATCGCGGGTGTGCCGTGGAAACTGGGACTGAGGTCACTTATATTTGGTCGGATGTCCAGTCTGAATTTTTCGAGGGCTGACCAAGCCTTCTGTGAACGGTTGCTCTGACATGATCAATACTACCAAAAGTTTTTTACATTCAACACACGGCAAGCCTAAACCAAATTTGAATAACTCACTTGGTCCAGTTTCTCGAGCTGAAACACAGTGAGGTGCTACCACAAGATCTGTATTCCGTATGAAGCCATTAATGCTTATTAGCTGCTGAAAGGGGCGGCAAATGACCACCTCGTTCTATATCCTTCGTACAACGCCTTTTTATTAATGAGAAAATCCGAATTTCTCGAGTTTAGTTGCAAAATAGTGATCAGGGTGGTTTTTAATACCTTCAGAGCTTCCGAAATTTGCTCCTCTTAGAGAGTTCTGAGGTGAGCGAAACATTATGAAAGAGGATGATAATCTGAAGGCAAAAGGTTACGATTGTAAGATAGATGCAGTAAATATCCCATGCAAAATTCAACAACTCGTTGCAGGTCGGCACAGATTTAAGCGGTCGGGCGTTGTCATAGGAAAATGCGTCGCTCCTCACGATTGCAGAATTCGGGGCACTTTTCGACGACGGCTTGCTTCAAACAGTCAATCAACATCTAAGCAGTAATTTTCACTGTTAATCGTTGCGCTGCTCCGCAGAAGCCCATAGTACACCACGCCTTTTCAATCACACCAGACACATAGCACGACTTTGGCATGAGGCCCTCTTTGCGTTCGGTGGGTGTCTGGCGCTTTGCTTCGACTATGGCTAGGTGTAAATCAATGCAGTTTTTATCACCGGCAATCGCCTTTTTTTTCGAAAAAGAATGCCTTTCGTTCTTTTTAAAAACGAAAGCTCAGGCATTTAGGCGATTGATTATGACGCCTTTGGTGAGCCTGAACGATACCAATACGTTGACACGTTTCATGCACCCACGGTGCGAGTTAAGTGCGAGTGAACTGATCTATGCGACGCATTCAGCACGTGGCAATCTCGTCGAATGTCCAATGTCTATTACATTGTACGAGAGCGAATACGTCATCCATATTCATTGTGGAAGGCCGACCCATCCGTGGCTGATCTGCCCGCTCAAAATCTCCACTACGAAAGCTATCAAACCACCGCTTAGTGGTATGCCTCGCGCTTGGTTTTAAGCTCTTGTAGCACGAACCTTCACCGTCGAGGCAGTCGCATCCAGTCCGTTGTGTAAGTGAAAAAGCACTATTTCGCGCAAATGTACGCTATCCGAGTCGCTCTTTGTCTCATTATATATATATATATATATATATATAGCGAGCGATATGTTTGTCATGTCACATGCAGTTCAACGTATGTACGTCAGAAAAATTGCCATGTTGTAACTCAAGTGACACTGTTGGAACAGTGTTGCAAAAACATGGTAGTTATTATTAAATGTATTTTTTCTGTGAATTGTTACTAGGTAAGCGGTAGGATATAACGTGCGCCCGTCGGGTGGTCGCTTTGATGATGTCGACGTAGCGGCTGTCCGTATGAATGTTACTGCTCGCGATCGGTATCACTCATTCATCGCTCGTTTACTTGTTGTGCTCGCTGTGCCTCTTACTGGAGTAATCCACCTGACGGCCACCGGCAAACTTGGGCCCCTTCGGAAACAATCACAGTGCGGCGGTATTGGCTTTGCATTGGCCCCAAAATACTAGACCGACCGCAGCAGAAACAACAGCTACGGTAACAAAGCTCGTCAGAGCAACAACAGCAACAAAAACGATGACAACAACAACAACAAAGACGATGACAACAACAACAACAACAACAACAACGATGACAACAGCAGCATAAGAGCAACACCAAGATAGGCAAGGACAGCAGTAACAGTGACTCCAAAGTTACTCAAAGGTATTGCCGACGTCGGCTGTAAGCTGATGTTGTAAGCTGGCAGAAAATAGCTATTAGTATGAGGGATGGTGTCAGTGAGCCAGTAGTAGTAGTGTCGAGCCCGGTGGTGGCGTGGTGGATTAAGTCTGCGCCTCGCAACCGGAGGAGACACATAGGGAGGTGCGCGGGTTTGAGCCCCACCGTTGCACATTTGTATTTATGGGGGTAGTCGTCTATGAAGCAATGTGAAAAACAGTTCCGTGGACGTTGAATCTTGGCTGAGGGTCAGCCTGAAAACTTTACTTAGTAGTAGTAGTAGTAGTACCGGTTGAATCTGCGCGCCCTAACTGCGTTAGTAAAAGGGCTCTCATTACGGGCATGTCCCTCTCAACTAGGCCAGCTTTATGAAGGACTCTCCCGCATATGAGTATTTCATGTACAATGTTAGTTCATGCCTTAAGGAAATAGCTATATATAAATGAAAAACAAATATATATATATATATATATATATACATGGGTGTGCGTGCGTGTGTGATTGTTTACGTTCTCGATCCGTCGCATGTCCGTTTCGGCATTTTGCGCGAGCTGCCGGAAGGTAGGTAAGCTTTGCAGCACGCTGAGTGAAGTAGCACAGATACCACGCGCGTCCGTTATTTTCTTCATCGGATCGATACCTAGATAAATAGATAGATAGATATATAAATAGATATCCATAGACAAATAGACAGATGCCTCCTGATTAGCCGCGATGACTGACTGACTGATGAGGCTGGTTGGCTGGTTGGTTGGTGATTGGCGGCACTAATAAAAACGACGCGCCATGATGAATGGCTCCAGCGACAGAATCGCCGACGGAGACGACGACGGTGACGCCGTCCCTTAGACCACTACGCCGTCGCCGCCTCCATTGCCGTCGTCGCTTCATTGATGATGGCGGCTGCTGCTGTTGTTGCTGCAGCTGCTGCTGACCAACGGAACAACGCGCGACGGAATAACGGCGAACGCCGTGAGTAGCAGCCGGCACCAGGCGTGGCGTAATTAGCGCCTTTAGTTGTTTTTGTGTTGATGTTGTTGTTGGTGTTGCTGTTGGTGCTCGATCTTGCTGTCTCTCCGGGTGTCGCGTCCAAATGCATGCAAGCAAGCAAGCAAGTAAACAATCATCACGGAACCTCAAGAATGTGACTGGCAGCGTGGAAAGAAGAAGAAGAAGAAGAAAAAGAGAGGTTGGCAGCGGCGGCGGCTCGCTGCCAACAACACCGAATCTGTCACCGAACCAACCAGAAGCCGTAATGACACAGGAGCGAGGAGGTGGAGTGCTTTTGTTGACGAAAGGCAAATATTGAAGTCGGACGAAGCCTAATGAATGCATCGTGGTGCATGCGAGGGAGAGGCAACGTGTAATTAGTAAACGAATACGTAATTAATGACGGCGCGATAAAGCAGCACCCTTCGTAGGCAATAAGCAGGTGGACGATATATATATATATATATATATACGCCAGTTATCTGATCAGGTGCAATTATTCGTAACAACACACAATAAAATATCGTGCCTCGTTGTTTTTTTATTCTATTCCTAGTCGCTTACTGTCTGTGCTTATTTAACCGTCGAATCGCAGTAGATCTAGCGCAACTCTTACTCGCAGCATTGCTAGCCTACTCATTGAAAATATTCTACCTCGAGGCTATTTATATACACAAATCTTGCAGACGTGATTACAATAGTAAATTCTAATGAATTGTTTGTAGTATATATATATATATATATATATATACATACATACATACCTATGCATGTCTGTGCACGCATATTTTGTAGAAAAATAACTACCATGCTTGCATAACTGCCTTGACAAGAGCAGTAATGACGCTATTTACAGCTCTGACATTAAACAATCCGCTGTCGTTCAT
Organism: Dermanyssus gallinae; assembly: GCA_003439945.1. Classification (NCBI taxonomy): domain Eukaryota; kingdom Metazoa; phylum Arthropoda; class Arachnida; order Mesostigmata; family Dermanyssidae; genus Dermanyssus; species Dermanyssus gallinae. The sequence goes on along the minus strand of QVRM01004352.1, from coordinate 21,836 downwards.
AAATGAGCTGGTGTTTGCATCGTAAATCGATTCAGTTCCCTTGGCGGATACGCTTGACGGCACAGAATTGCGAGGGGTACTAAAACAGAATGTTTATATAGCGCACTCTCGTGAGAATATCGGTGTGTGTGTCGGTAGCTTTTAACACCGCTGTTCCGTTACAAGCGAGGCACCGGCAGGTAGGTTAAGCCTGTATCGTTTTTTCGCGACCCGCAAACGTCAATGATTCGTGCAGCCACATACGCATTCAGAAATTAACACGTTGAAGGGTGTGCGTCAGTAATTTAGAAATTAAAGCACGTTACACGGTGTGCGTCTACAGTGTCAGTTTAGTGCTTTGTCTTGATTCGTAGAACGGCGAGTCGTATAGGCTTCTTGCCGTCTGTTGCAACATACATATTTCAGGTTGCAGATGTGCCTAAAGGATAAGCTTAACGCCATAGAGAAAATCATCATTTCCCCACATCTAGGCAATCAGAGCATACCCGGAGTATAGTCCAAGTTTTCTTTGGACTCGCTGCGCGGTGGGCACGTTCCCAACGAACTCTTATACCGAATATGTTCCTTTTTGGAGCATTCAATATTGATGGTTTTTCTCGGAAAATATGTGGGCTGCTTAGGTGTGTTACTGTGCCAAGAGACGAGAAACGAGTCTCAATTTGAGAACTAGTCTAGGCACGCCAAGCAATTCCTGTACGCCGTCTTTGTGGATTTCCGCTCGGCCTTTGATGGAGCTCCCAGAGACAAGATTATCTTCAAGTTGGCTGAAGCGGGCGTGCCTGCCAACATCCTCCAGCTCATCGGGGCAATCCTGCAGGAAAACCCGATCACCATACAGAATGGGGTGGCTGAGTTGTGCCCCTTTGTGCAAACGACGGGAGTCGCGCAGGGGGACAACTTAAGTCCGCTGCTGTTTTCCATCCTGCTCAACGATCTTCCGCGACGCATCGTGGGCACTCGAGAGTCCGTCCGCCCAGACATTCTGCTATACGCAGACGATCTCGCGATATATGGAACAAGCCGATGCGAGGTGCAGCAGAGCCTAACGAGGCTCGAGCAGTACGTGGCGGATGTAGGACTCGAGATCAACATCGGCAAGACCAAGGCCATGAAGTTCCGTAAAGCTGGTCGACTTGCAACCAGCGATGAGCTACGGTTGTACTCCACACCACTGGAGTATGTCAACAACTTTCCGTATCTTGGCCTCTCTCTCCTGACCTCCGGTACGTCGTTTACGGAGCACATCGCCGAGAGGGTCAGAAAAGCCCTCGTAGCAGGCGTCGGAATTGAGAAACCTACGCTTCTCTCCCTTAACGCGGCGCTAAAACTTTTCAACCTTAAGATCGCGCCCACGGCATCCTACGGCATACAGCTTATTTGGGAGAACTTGAGCGTGGCCCAGCTCGCGAGGCTTGATCGAGTGAAACCCGCCTTTCTCAAGCGAGTGCTCGGCCTCCACACGTCATGCCGCAATCGTCTGGTCTATTTACTCGCCGGTACCCCGCTCTTCATAGAGGACCTGCAACGCCAGTTCCGGTTGCCGGAAACACAGGCCTACAGGGACTTTATCTGTCAGTGGGAGGTGAGATTGTCAGACGTGGACCCCGACTTCTTTAGTACGGGTGCAATGACAAACAATGCGTGGAAGGGACTGCATCGCACCAACCGAAGTGTGGTAGTACGCTATGCAGTGCATGGCTTCCACCATGTTCTCTGTAAAGCTCAAGGGTACCATGAGCCGACAGAAGAATGTATCTGTAACAGGTGTGGGAGAGCTTGTAGGAGATATCATGCGGGGGAGTGCCTCAGAGTTGAATCACTGGCCAGGCTGGCTCAGTGACCGTGTTTGTATGTATAATATTTGACTATATACCTAACAAAGGTGATTAATAAATGAATGAATGAATGAATTTGAGAACTTTGCACTTAGATGATCCTAAACAGGACAAACCATTTGCCTTACACGTATATTGATTTAATTGTTACTACTGTGGCTATATGTTACGCCAATCATATTCATCAGAACAACACGAGCTGAATACGAATTCGTTTAGCGTGAGCAGAAACATTGCGAAAAAGCTGAAGGCAATTCGTGATCGTGAAAAGCTCGTGATTTGCATGCACAGGCGTAGTATATTGGTTGATGAGATAGTTTGGTGCCTTGACTTTAGTCGTGCGGAGTGTATAGGACTGTGTAGTGCAGAGATAACAAGACTTGGAACGTCTCGGAAACTGTCCCCGATCGGGTCGACCAAGATCCGAGGTTAGAGTACCACCACTTGTCCATCGCCTACGTTAGAGGACCGGAAATCATAGCGTGCTTGCTCACAACGTCAAAACGATCGGGTGCTTTCTCGCAGCGTGAGAAAAGCGGATCAATTGAGGCTCATTTAGTGGCCGTTTGGGGGCGGTATTACATCAAATGGCAAAACCTCACTGGTTTTTCTCGATCGGTCACGAGCGGTGACGGCCGAAGTGTAGAAATCGAAGGTTCTTGAGACCCTCCTTCGTTTCTGGGCGCAGGGTAATTTCGGCGGGTAAAGTCGGTACGACGGCTTACGCCGCAAATACCGTGACTTAAACCGTTGTGATTCCTACATGCCGCATAGGATGCCGCTATGCCGCACCTTGTAGATGCCAACAAGACGAACTATTGTCGATGTTGCTATTGTAGCAGCTTGTACGCGCTTTTCAGTTAGCAATAATTCATACTTATAATTGAATTTTCAAAAAGTCTAGGTACATGAATAATTGATTGGCGTCTAAACATTTCTCTGTTTAGCCAGCGGCGTAAGTGGCACACCAGCGTGGCATAGCCAGTGGCGTAGCGCGAATCACAAGCTGCGCTTTAATATTTGTAAATGTACATGAACGCAGTTGCATAGCCCCAGTCAGTGTTCCAAGGAAGGAGCTTGCAGAATTGCAAATCCTGCTATTGCGGGTGACGTCATTGCAGATTTGCTAGGTCCTGCCATTCAGTGAACTGTTCGCTAACTAGGGCTTACGTTCCAGGTGGCGATCTCAGTCAACGCCGGAGACACACTCCCTTTAGCCAAAATGAAGGCTTGCAAACCTTGCTATAATCATTCTGGTCATGCGTGGCTAAACAGAAAACCGAGTCCGGCCTTGTACATTTGTGTTTCCACACAGTCGTGATACCAATACGATTAGCCAACCACGCAACTGCACCGGCGACGTTGGTCGACTAAAGCCCTCCCCCCCGCTCTCTTTATTCGGAGGCACTTCACGGGTTCGACACGGCTGTCACGCAGCGCAAGCTCACCCTAATCCAGATCTGCGGTATCCTCTTAGAGACTACGACATCTTCGAGCCGTTATGTCTGCGTGTCTGGCGCCGGCGGTCAGAGCTGTTGTTGCTTCCCCCGTCCACCAACGTTCGATGGGACAGCACCCGGTCTTGGCTCTTGGCCATGATGCCGCACGGCCCCGGCGCCGTCGGTTGGTCGTACCTACTTGGTTGAAGGTTTTCTTTTTTCTTTCTCTTTTTCTGCACGCTTCGACGACACCACTGGCATCTCCAGGTGTCCCGTCGCCAATTTACATCGACGACGGCTGGTTGTTTTCATGTTGCTGTTCGGCTGGTTGCTGCGACTTGCCTTTTGGGCTCCGAACAGAATGTTTGGCAACCGCTACCGTAGACGACGACACACTCCATCAGACCTATATACATTTGTTTTCTACATTTTCCAGATGCCTTTGTCACGCATTGAGTAATATGCACAAGCTGGACTAGTTGCACACATTCATTTCGCTACTTGCCCACCATCGCTAAGCCTCGTTTGGCTATCCGGCCGGGAATCATGCGTGGCGCATTAAGGATGATGCACGCAGAAAAAAATTCTAGGCAGAGTACATTACAGTCAATTAAAACACGTCATAGACCCAACAAAGGTTATGTCATTGGTGAGGTGTTAGAATCAACGTTCACTTTGAACCTAGGGATACGAATGGGACGATCAACATGGCCTTTGGTTCTAGCGAAAATACCAAAATGGCAAAGTAACACAATTTTGCCTGCTATAGTGTCACGATTACGAAGAGACACGTTTTTTTTTTTAAATAATGTATGGCATCATGCAAACCATTTTAGTCTAAAAGTGCTAACCTGCACTAGCAATTCGTTCAGCACCGTCTATATTTATCAGCTTTTGCACGTTCCGACTGTTGTTTATGTTGGTTGCTCAAAAGAATTGTAGTAGTAAAAACTGTATCAATTTAATGGCGGTTTATAAACAACTACAATGTACTCTGGTCTCTGGAAAAGAACACTTCTACAGACGGAAGAATTAAGAAGCTGATTACGATACGTTCACACTATGCCGTTAAAAGAGGAGGAAATTATTTGTTTGATTGTTTAATAGGCCAATTTATTCTTGCAATATTTTATGTTTGCCTCAGAAACAAGGCAAAAAAACTCTCGCCTAGTATATAAATGGTCTAGTATACGCCTGAAATTAAAATGTATTGTTCGCCAGTCATTGTAAGTGAGTCAAGAATTAGCTAACTGCAAATAGAGCACTACTCGTGTAGAACATTAATTCCTAAAGGTTTCCTTCACGTTTGGTTTTGGCTTAAGAAACAAATGCGATACGTGAATACGTAGCGCTACGGTTGTTGCTACTTATTTTATTTAGATATCCATTAGAACCTCAACTCAAGGCCGCAAATCCTACGAAAGATAGCTTCAAAGGGCAGACTGCTATCGAATCCTAATGTCTGGGTCTCCGGTCACTGCTTCCACCACGTCGTTAATGTGAGAGTTTCATAACCATGATCGTTGCCACATCTGATTCAAGGTTTAGCGCGTCGTTCCCTCAGCTCTTTAAAATAGTTATGTGAGCTGTTATTATGGGACACTCTTCAGTCAGACTTTCTAGAGAATATATATATATATATATATATATATATTACCGAGCAAGATGGCTTAGTGGCAAAGCCTTTGCCTTGCATTCGGGAGGACTGGGTTTGAGACCCAGACCAGCCACTCTTAAATTGGCTTGCATGGTTTCCTATTTAGACAAGGCAGGTGCCGGAGTGGATTAAAAATTAGCCATGGCATGAAAAAACCGTACACGGGCATTAGCCTTACGAAAAATCTTAAACAAATAAATATATATATACACCAGATATCAAAGGCCAGAGAGCCCAGCAGGGTGCCTTTTACCATTACTTAGATGGCCAAACCCTCCTATGCAAATGCGTTCAACTATATATAGTGCGATAGTGCTTATCTCAAGTTAGTTTGTACAGGTATGTCTGGTTAAACGATTGTAGTGGAACTAGTTTCGAACGCTTGTCCGTCAGCCGCTCCCTATTGTCGGACAAAAGAGCCCCGCGCAATATAATAAGCCAAGCATATCTGATGCCCGACACATGACTAGGAGTTTTCGACTAATAGCGGCAACGGAAGAATAAAAGAGTTATGATAAATTAAACGAACAGTTTCGCCATGAGCTACTCTACGTTTACAGAATTTTGCTGAATGCAATTATTGCAATAAATGGCAACAACACCAGATATTGCAATTATTATCACCATAGCAATTTTTGCTGTTGTTCTTACTCCTACTACGACGGCTCCTAATAGTATTTGCACGACGCCTAAACACTGCGGAGTACTATCAGGCTTTTTGTGGATGAAAATATTTGAGGGAAGAATGAAAGGAAGGACTTGGAATGTAATGGTGTAATGGTAATAGTAGTGGTGGTGGTGGTGCCGCTATGGTCTTGTAATATCAGCTCTAGTATTTGTACAAGTAAGCAACTGTTGCTGTAATTTGTCGTGCGCATACAATTTGTCCCGGCTACTGCCCCTTAGACAAAACAATGATGTCAAACGTTAGACTCTGCCGACTGGCGTCGGGCGCGTCTCGCACCTGTGCGCGGTTCTGCTGCGAGTGTTGCTGCTGTTGAGAGGAGTAACGATCAATCAGCTAGGAACGCAAAGCGTGCGCCCTCAGTGTGAAGTCGCTATAATGCATGAAACATCATACAAAATCGCTTGGTAAATTCCATTTATGCGCATATATATCGCCTGTTAGTTGTACAATAGATCCGTCAACGGGTGTCTGAGGCAGACTTAAAACCACGCTTTATTATCAGCAAGGCAAGCAGAGGGCGTGTCCTTTGAGCAGTTATCGACCAAGCGTCGGTCGAAATGAAGAAAGTATGAGAAGGAGTTCATAAACTCTTTCCCATACTTGGACCGCAGGGTCGATTATAAGGGCACGGTTAGACAACATTTTGGTGCCTTAAAGAAAAGAGCCTTCTTATGAAGTTCTTTCCTAAACATTTATATTGAATTATTTCTAAGACCTGTAACATAAACATGTTAATACGAATAGCTTAATGGCCTCTGAACTTCATACAATTATAGGATTGAATGGTTTTTTAACACTTATACGTGGAGTCGCATGGCGTTGTGCACGAGGAATGTGTACCGACAACACTTTATTGAGGTGTTTAAAAGACGTCTTGGAGTCCCTGACCATACCTGCAGTGATGCCCATGACCTAGAGATCAAACAACACAATTTCTTTTAAAAGATAATCATGGAAAATTGTGTTGCTGTAAGCGAATTTGCGTGAAACGAGATTCTGCAATGGGAAGACGTAGAATCGAATTTAACTTCACCACTTTTACTAGCACACTCTTCAAGTACTACGAACATTGTAGCCACATAGGTCTCTCTAAGGTTCTAATAGTATTACTAAAAGCCATAATGATTTAATAAAAAAACAATTACTTTTGCGAGCATTTATATATAGAATTTCTAATAGGGCAAATAATTCAATCTTAGCGTTGACAAGAAAATATTTAACATTATTTTGAAGCAATACAGACAACTGATAAGAGCAAAGCAACATAGAGTTTTATAAAATTAAGCTTTACAGCTCTAGATTATTTTAAAAATGAAAAGAACGGTGGAATATATGAGCTAGTGATAAATGTCGGTCGTAGTATATCCGACAGTGCTAAAAGACAAAGATACTAAATAGTAACACACTGGTTTGTCGTTCAGTTGCACCGAGATGCGGCCACTTCATTTACGCTTCGGCTTTGACGACATATTAAACCGATCTAACGTGCTCTCAAGAACGTCAGGTTCAGACTCATTTAAATTTTAGTTTCATAACTTGAGACGACACGTAAGAAAAGGCAAGTTAATTAATATTGCGAGGATCGTTATACAGCATACTGGTAAAGTACAATATGGATATGACATTACTGGCGAACGTGATAGCTACTTTGTATAATCAATGCTTACTTTGAGGCACATGTACAGGATGCTGCAATCACACTTTAACTCTAAAAAAAAGACGCGAAAGAATCTAAGCAAGTTGAGTTTGGGAAACACTCTAATACAAGCTTAGCCCTGACTGATGTTCAGCGCTTTGAATGCTGGGAAGACGGAGAATTTGCTTTAATAGCTTTAATTTGAATTTAATAGCTAATTCAATAACAGGGCTCAGGCTATTGAAATAGGCAGTATATCTTTGAACTTTGTTCAACATATATTATATATGTTTGTCCTCAACGCGACTTCAAGTATTGATACATTTTATTCTACAAGTAAGCTGACTTTCTCATTCGTTTTACAGATGATATCTCCTTCCTAGCTCCAATAGATCCTAAAAACACCGCGAGGCTACTGCATTTATGAATGAAGAGTTTGCACACATGCTAGAACGGTATATTATTCACAGACTCGCAACCAATGTATCTAAAACAAACGTAGTAGTATTTACATCGAGGCAAAAAATGGTGCCATGAAAATAGTTCAACATACTGGGCACTTTAAACTATTGTTGGCTTCTACTATATAAATCAAGCTCTATATAGAGTACACAATGACCACGAAAAGATACAATAATTTCTTTCAGTGAGCTTTGTACCTGTGAGCTCTGATCAAATATCATAATTAGCGTTCAATCCGGGTTCTCTACGATGACACAGCTGGGATGCTTTTTGATGTCGACTTGCTTCAACCGGCTTCAACTGCGTTTGGTGAGATTGTGCGGCATACATTTTACGTACTTACAAAACTTTTTTCGGGCTAACCCTCAGCCAACATTTAGCGTTCACGGGTTTGCTTTAGCATTGCTTCGTAAGACGGACCCCACAAATATGAATGTGCAACGGTGGGGATCGAACCCGTGCAGTACCTATGTGCCTCCTGCGGTCGCGAGGTGCACGCGAATGCAGCTTGCCACCCGGCTTGACACGTTTCACGTACCTTTGGCTAGCTAGATACGAGTAAACGGATCAGTGCGAGGCATTTAACATGTATGCGATCTCGTAGATTGTCAAATGTATGTATATTGAAATCCACGAGAGCATTTTTTAAAAATCAGTTTTAACCGTGGAACACCGACACATTTGTGGTTGATCTGTTGTTACATCAAAATCTCCACGACAAAACCGATCAAACCACCGTGGTACGATCGCACACCGTTTGGGGCCCACAGGCATCAACACAAAAACTCCGCTGAGACAGTAGTATTCGGTTTGTTGCGGAACTGATAGAGCATAATTTTGCCGAAATGGGCCTTCGTAGGTTCGCCGAGTACTGGGTGTGACTCCGGTTTCAAAATCGAACGGTGTGGAAGTGTTCTTGTAGGCCTGTGGTAAAGGTCTTAGTATCCTAGTACTGGCCCGGAATCAGTCAAATTTATGTTAGCGGACAGGTACCCTGATTTGCAGTGGATGGTTGAGCTTCGGAATAGTCAACTTTAGTGGGACTTTTGGGGATAAAATCGTGCAGTAAAGTCACTGCTACTGGTGTCACCACTGGGGACGCCAGCAGATTCCAAATGGACGGAATTTAGCTCGTTTGGCGCCAAAAGTGAGGTGCAAAGTGCGCAAAAAGTGCGTGCAAAGCCACGGTCGTACGAAACTGAAATCGTACTTAACGAACTCAAGTGAATTGTGAAATAGTGCCATAAACGGTGTAATTGCAGAGTGTCTAGTGTAATATATATATATGTATATATATATATATATATATATATATATATATATATATATAGACACTGTCTAGTGTAATATATATATATGTATATATATATATATAGACACTTTGCAGCATTGGCCCACACGGTGGATGATATACTATTGCAGATTAGGTGATTGTAGCACCACAATCTCATAAACTGGGAGAAGGTCTGCCAACTCCCAGGTAGCGCCAGGCAATTGCCAACGAGAGGGACAATAGGAGAATAAAAAGAGTTGAGAACAGGGCCGAGACTGGGGGCGGAGATATCAGTCACGCAAGGACTAACGATCAGAAATTAGAAAGAGAGCCGGACATATAGATAGTTTACCAGGAAGAAGGTAGAAGACAGGCTAGCAAAGATCCTAGAGAAGGTTATGAAAAAACAACTCCACGACGCCGATCTGGTGTTGAAGCAACGAATAGATAGCTTAGAGTAATTGTGCGAGGCACACTCTCTTACAAATAAATAGATTAAAGAAGAGACCGAAACGATCTCTACGCTTCAAAATAGACTACTAGCGTACCAACAAATGATACAGGGAGGGTCGCACGGGACACAAAGTTAGAGGACGAGTACACCATCAAAGAAAAATTCGAGCACCCAAATACACAGGAGACAGAACTACAGGAGGAGATAAACAAACACAAGACTGATTGAGTAGGGAAGCCTAGGAACGAAGGTGATAATGGGATATGGATCAAAAGAGAAGTACTGTGTTTACGATACCGAATCACGGAAATCAAAGGACAGAGTGGTAGCGCAAATCGAGGGCGAAATCGTGGAAGCGTTGACACTCAAGAGGCAGACAGAGAAACGGGAGTGGCCGGACAAGGTGATCAGACATATCAAGTTCACTTAGGCAAACCTTATCTCCTAGAGAGGTGCCCGCGTTATGATAGTTTTTAAAAAGCCTTGGCAAAGCCGTGCTGGAGAAGGCACCACTGGTGCACGTGACAGAGGGAAGGCGAATAAAACCCCTCTCAAAAAATCTTAAAAGCTCTACAGATCTGCTGCAGGAAACCCGGCGATGGCAGTGGAAAACTGGAGATATGCACGGGGCTCTCTGACGAAGTCAACAGGGAAGCTGGAAAGCCAGGGGACCAAGGATACGAAGCACGTTGAGGGTGAAGGTAGAAGACGAAAAAACCTTCGTAGACACCTCCCGTGGATTTAGAGCCCAGATTAAACCAAACGAGCTCCGGGCAAGCGTGCGCAGAGTCACCCACAACAAAATAGGGAACCTTATTCTTCGGCTGGGTGAGCAGCGGAAGGGCGCGGGGAAGGCGTTTGCAGCATCTCTACGAGGAAACACATGGATGCAAGCCGACACCCGGGACCCGATGGTGACGCGCACGGTCGTCCTATGTGGGGATGCATTTCACTTGCCAAGAGAGGCCACGAAGAGAGCAAGTGAACCAAGACTTTGTAGAGCGGATGAATTGTACTCCCTGGTGGTCGTACCAGTGATCGACAAGATCAGTAACAAGGAATCTTCTTGCCAAACCCTAAATACTAGGTTCAAAGTGGTGCAGACCTGAGGAGTGGCTGAGACTCCCGAACTGCTCTAGATGCCACAACGCCCTAGACTGCAAGACTGAGGCTGCAAGGAAGGTCTGCTTTAAATGTGGCAGGCCGGACCACATAGTAAAGGTCTGCAAAGCGGAGACACCAAGATGCCACGTTTGCGGGGCAGATGGGCATCGCGCAGACAGCACGACCTGCCCCTTCTACAGGGGAAAAGTGCAAAATTTTAGGAAGTCCCGTAGGAAAGGTGCCAAGGAAAACAGGGACCTCCCTAAGGGGATTGCAGAAAGCACTGGAGAGGGACAGCTGGGAAGCGGAAAACAGAGAAAGGGGAGAAAGGAGTAAACGCGCAAGGAAGAGGGCACGACGATTGTGCATGGCTATGAAGGCGACTGGACAGTCGTAGGGGAGGCTCCATCGACGCCATTTTGAGGCTTCGGAGACAGCCAAGGAGAAGGCTAGCCGGGACAGGTTCACGCGGAAGCCTTGGGGGAGTACTCAAGATGAGTAGCCGAGAAAGGTCGGACTAGAAAGGGAAGTGCAGCCGGGCCCCCAAGGTCTTGACGCACTTTTCCATGACGGTATATACGATGGTATAAGCCAGCTACCTGCATGTAAATGTGTAGACAGATATACGAAGACACAGCTAAATTAAGAATGGCAGGGACTTCTCTATCGCGGCCTCGAAGAAATGCCAAGTAATACCTAGCCTGGGAGGGTAGGGAGGTAACTCTGGATTTAATGGATTTGTGAGTCCCACACTAGTTACGCAGGCTGCTAGTGACCCGTGTGCATCATGCATTCCCCAAATTTTCCAGATAAAGTACTGAGTATGACTATAACATGGTATGTCAAATATCCATAACTAACTCCATAACTAAAAGCCCTAACCCAAATTCAATTATCAGTTTGACAACATTTAGTGACATTGCCATATTTTAAAAAGCTGCCAGAATTAAAGCTAACATAAACGAATGTATTATCTTGGTGCCGCTAGATTCTGCAAAATCTACGCTTGCGTTCGAGCGAGCATTATAGCAGGATTTTTTAATAAATGCCCAAGGTACATTTCCACTTGAATAAAAAAAAAGCAATAGCAAAACGCATTCTGAATGAACGTAAGAAAACGCGTAGTACTACTGTACATTGAGATAAGTAGCTGTGTGCCATATCTGGCAAACATTATCGATTATACGTCAGATTATACGTCTAGCATCTTTTTTGGTAGGGGCTTTGCAGCATACCAATCGTATCAATCAAACCACTACCTCCTTCCAGTTGGCACAATATCATTCCTAGAGAAAAAAATTGTCACAACCAGCTGCCAGCCGATCTTTGGCGCCTCACTTAAGTGGAGGCACTCAAACGCTTGGTCAATGCAAACTCAGTGCAAGTAGAGGATCATAAAACAGTACCCAAGTCGAAGAATACCGACTTTAGTCAATTTTTAGCGGACATTTCCGAGCCAGAACTACCCGTTTGAATTTTTGATAATCTCTGCCTTCACTCGATGGACATCTTTGTTGTTCGTTGCAATTTTTTACGCCATTCACGCGGTTTGTCTTACAGAATAAACTGGGAAACAAACAAAACCCTGTTCTAAATGTTCTGTTCCACCTATGCCTACTACTCAGAGATGGAGATTCATCTCGAGTGGTCGATCGAAGCTCTTTGAAGCACTCGTGTACACCACGCCATTGTGGTACCGATATGTGCACGCTTGCCATTTTCTCACACGGTTTTCTGTGGGGAATCAATTCGAATGTTTCACCCAAAGATCAGCAAACATGACGCTATCGTATGTTATGATACTTTTTCAATTTCAATAACAGCTGACCCTGACTAGAAGGACTGATGAATAGTACGCTCTTCGAGTTGAGCAGCGTTGTCGTTTTTTTGACATATTTCGTTATGCTAGTCGGGAAGAAAGCATTTCCTGCTATTTGTACAGCCGCTATTTTATCATCCATTTAAATGGCGGGTCTGTGAAGCTTCTGAAGTCTTGCAGTTATAACGCAGAAAACTACAACAGCAGCAGCATTAGCGGCCGCAGTAACTCTAGTAGCCAGCCGTCATAGTGGTGATAGTCGAAGAGTCTAAGACAATAACACTTCAATGCAGTTGTCGCTGATCCTCGCCAAGAGCTATAGCCGGTGCGTCAGGATGATTTGTAGCCGTTAGGTCAAATTTGCTGCTGTCATTGTCGCCATTGTTCCTATTGTTGTTGTTGTTGTTGTTCCTATTATTGTTGTTGTTGTTGTGTATATTGTTGTTGCTGTTGTTTTGTCTATTGTTGTTGCTGTTGTTGTTTCTACTGTTGCTGTTGTTGTTGTGGTTGTTCCCATTAGCGTTGGCATGCGACGTACGGGCTGGCGCACAACGAAGGGCTGCCGAACGAACGACCGGCCTAACGGACCGGCATCGAGGCGACGAGGCCGCGTGTATTGTCTACGTGTACAGGATTTTGCATCGCGAGAGTTCTTATGTACGCGTCAACGGGCACGCCCGTCCATCACCCCCACGCGGGCAAAAGCCGCGGCGGGCGTTAAGCAGCTATTTCGACAGCCAGCAGTACCTGTAGCTGGTGGACAGCCCTCTAGCTCTTTCCGGTGGTGCCGCGTTGACAAACTGTGAAGAATTTACGGTGACGGGCGGCTGCTGCTGCTGTTGTTGTTGTTTTGCTGATGTAGGTATTGTTGTTGCTGTTGTTGTTTTGTTGATGTTGTTGTTGTTGTTGTTGTTGTTGTTTTGCTGATGTTAATATTGTTGTTGTTTTTTAGTTGTTGCTGTTGCTGTTGTTGTCATCGTCATCGCCATTGCCGCGGCGATGCGAGCCCACCCCGCTCCGGATGACTTTCGGTGACTTCGGCTCAGAAGGCACCGTGTCCTCTAGGCCCCTTTCCGCACGCCTGACATGGCTGACAGGTTTGACTGGCCACCCGGCCTACCGTTAGTCCTAATAGCGACAACCGCGACAATAATGACAACAACGCCTCGCCTGCCTTCTTTCCTTCCTTAGCCCAGATGTCTAGCAACGACGGCGACAGACACACATCACTATGCTATAAAGAGATCATAATAATTGAACTACAGGCGAACAAATGTAGTTCGGCGTCAGTTTCTCGCTGACGGAGCACACGCTGCGTTTTCTAACGTTAAAGCATGTACCGGAACGACGTGTATATGTGTACACACGTCTATGCAGGTATATATATATCTATATGCATATACGGACTGGCAAGGTATCGTCGTCAGGACGTAATCAGAAAAATGCTGATTCGAACAAAAGAGGCTGAAGGAGACAAGCGAAGAGCTGTCAAGACACAGACTTCCTTACTATACTTATTACTTTGCCGGCCACAAAACGCGCTAACGATAAAAAAAACAGCAAGTAATAAGAAAAAGAGGCAGGCGCAGGACCTCATAATATATTACTTTTATCTTCGATCATGGTCGATCACAGATTCGATGTCGGGTGTGGGGATCTATGTCCTATGTTCGAAGATGTTAAGATTGCATAACTAAAGCAGTAGAAAAAGACAAAGCACTTCGGTGGCGCACCTGGGTTCTATGCATAGTTATTCCAATTGTTGTTAAAAATAGACCCATAGATAAGCGTTGCATCATTTCAGAACAAAACCAGTTAAGTTGCAAGACCCATTTGATTCTAAAATTCAGAGCACGGGACGTTCGAGAGAGACGAAATACGAAGAATATATATATTTTTTGGCTCTTTGATGTAGTTACGTAATTCCGGGACGTCATACACGTACACCGAGTCATCCTTCCGGTGGCGCAAATTTTGGAGTTTTAGATTTGCACTATATTTCCCTTATTGAATTGGACTTACTAGACCTGATGTATACGAAGGCAAGTAGATAGAAGAAGCTGTTTAGTGACAGACTTCGGCTGTAAAGCGCCGCTGCGAGAGTTGGTTGCACTGCCATCCCAGTTGGAATACGGTTTTCCCCTGGATAAAATGAACAATCTAAGATGTCACGACTTAAGATGTCGTGTGCGAGGTTTGTTAAAAAGGTTAGTTTTATCGTATTAAATACTTTCGCCGTGCTAAGAATGAAGGACACTGCACTATTGTCGTCTTACTCCTTGCCACATGCCGCTATTGACATAACATTCCTGCCTTATGCAGAAAGTACTACAATTGTATCAATTGTAGTAGAAAAATTTAACATAATTATCATTATTCATTATTAACATATTTTTTACCTTCCAATATGTATATACAACACGAAATCAATCGGGATGTCTTGTCCTACGTTGCCAACGTTTTCGTATATAATCTACGGGGGGTTTTTGCTACCAATTTGGCAAAGTCCCCCCCGACGGCGAGTACATATACTGTGCTAAAGTGGGTGATCACGCTGACAACGGGCGTGAAGAGTGATGAGATTTTGGGCGGGTTGATGTGTGACAACAATAACAGAAGAACGTTGAAGCGAAATCCCGATCGATTTCAGCTCGGAAAAGCGAAACCGAATGGCCGTCACGAATCACAAGCGTGTCATGCCGGCCGCCCTGGCTGTCTTCAACGCCGTCACTCGTCAAGACCACCGTTTATTCCTCCATTCTTTTCTGTCTTTCTTTCTCTTTTTATTTCTCCGCTTCTGCTGATGCCTACGCAAGATTTGCTGGCCAGTGGCAAACACTCGCTATTTCTGCGCCCCCAGACCAACAGTTTAAAACAACTGCCTTAAAAATGCTTCGATCACTTCGAGACCAACGCAAGTTTAGCGTATCCGTCGGAACAAACGGGATTAACAACAACAAAAACAACAGAATAATTTGATGCACAATAACAATATCCACAGTGATTTGACTATCAACAACAGCAACAACGCCAACAATACAAGGTTAACAACATTGACGCTGATAATCGTGGGATTGACAACTACATACAACAATGATCTGATCAACAACAGTAATAACACCAACAATCATATAATCAAAAACATATTCATATTCCACTGTGACCACAAATTTAAATAAAACTATTGTCTCTATCAAAAACAACGACAGTAACAATAATCTGATCATGTGTAAGCTTTGTTGTCGGGTGTACGATTAATCTCACATGACAGTTATGCTATGCTAAGATCAACAACAACAACAATAACATAGTCAAGTACGTCGACATTAATGAAAATATGCTCAACAACAGTAGAGTAATAATAATAATATCTGAGACAGATTCTGCGGTGTGTAGAGGCAATGCCGCTTCCATAACCGGCGCCATGGGATGAGCAGCTAAATAGCACTTGCTTACATCGACGCGACACGTTTGAACCTTACAACTGTATGCTGATCACACAAACGCGAATTCAATAATAACAGTAATAATAATAATAAAAATATCAATCACACCGTCAACGACAGCAACAAAAGCAATAACAGTAAACTGCTAAGGATTAGGATTATAGCACCGTTATTTCGCTTTACCCGAGGCAAAGACAGCGTGCGCTGAAATTGCGTATCAATTGCATACGCGCGTCTGTCGTTACCAATCGAAGAGCATTCACGCGTTAAGAAACATATTTTTGTCTAGAAATATGACTTCATGCGGTCGCTATGTTGAGTAAACGGTGTGACGGGATATTATGCATACACGGAGTGCGTGTACGATATATATATATGGATATATATATATATATATATATATATATATATATATATATTTATATATATTGTCTTTATTATTATGTAGTCTGTACAATATTTTATATAATAAATGTGTGTAATGTGGCAAACACACATTTATTATATAAAATATTGTAAAGGCTACAGTAATACATGCTCATAGAGTAACAGCAGAACATTTCATCGACATTTGGGGTTTCAGAATACTTTAAAACACGAAATTTCTACATTTGACACAGCTACGCCGCGAATAAATTATACAGTCACTAGCAAGATGCATGCTTTAGCGAGTGAATTAAGCGGAATAACCACGTTTAAACTTATTTTACGGCTCGACGGAGACAGGAGCAGACCTTTTATCAGAAGTTTTTTTCTGTGTTGTATCGATAGACTTAGGCCGGCGTCTTACGAGCGACGAAATGGGCCAAATCAAGACTTATAAGGATATCGGCCCCTCTAATCGCGAAATTTCTTGTCAATCGGGGCGTTTTCCCCAGGTAACGAACAACTTTGTGAGTTTAGGTGAAAATTACGCTGTAGAAAAAGAGTTCCGGGTACAAATGGCAATTCGGAATAAATCAAGCGTGCAATTCTGAAGCAAGCGTCGAACTCTGCGCTCTCGACAAGGGCAATTGTGGCGGCGGCTGGTGTGAAACGAACGTGCGAAATGTGCAAAACCTCCTCAAGACGACACATTGACTCACGAGAAAAAAAAGCAAGAGAAATTCACGATTGACCGCTGAAAGCTCGTCGTGACTTCGCCCGCGATACGATGTCATGGATCACTGAGTGCCCACGATACGATGTCATCGACCACTGAGTGGCACAGAGTGCTCTTTTTGGATGAAAAAAGCTCAACTTTGCCGAATGGATTTAACTATTATTTCCACGAGGTGCGCAAGGAAGAACGAATTTTGTCAAATCTTCACTCAGGTGGCGGTTTGGTGGTGATCTGGGCCGCTGTCGAGTATCATTCAAAGTCGACGATTATGTTTTTAGACCGTCGTGTTAATTCGAGGCGCAATTGGGATCTACTAGAAGAGCAATCGGCGCATTTTGAGCTGATGGGAGGGCCAGACTTTGTTTTTCAACACGATAACGCTCCGATTCACACCGTTAGGCTGATCGGAAGCTACTTCAAACAACGTCACATTGAGGTCCTACGCTGGCCTACAGTCTCATCTGATCTTAATATCATCAAGAACGTGTGGAGCTGGCTCGCTCCAAAGGTTAACACCGACGAACCAGGTAGAACCATGTGAATGCTTAGGGCGAGCTCTCATAAGAC
The DNA here is from genome assembly GCA_003439945.1 of Dermanyssus gallinae. Classification (NCBI taxonomy): domain Eukaryota; kingdom Metazoa; phylum Arthropoda; class Arachnida; order Mesostigmata; family Dermanyssidae; genus Dermanyssus; species Dermanyssus gallinae. Next base: position 4,354 of record QVRM01004352.1, on the reverse strand, counting down.
GTCATCCGAAACTTGTTTAACTCTATACCTAACTATATTTTTGAGATCATCCGACTTAACATGAAGTTCAATGAGTATTAAGTATTATATGAATTGCTGCTTTTGTCTCCGTCAAGCCGTAAACAAGTTTAAACGTCGTTACTCCGCTTAATTCTCTCGCTAAAGCATGCACCTTGCTAGTGACTGTATAATTTATTCGCAGTGTAGCTGTGTCAAATACAAAGATCTCGTGTTTCAAAGTAACTTGAGACCCCAAATACCGATACAAGTCTCCGCTGTTACTCTATGGACATGTATCACTGCAGTCTTCGCGCAATTGGCTAAAATAAATGCGTGTAATCTGGCAAAAGTTAAACAAAAAAGTATTTAAACTTAAAAAACGGAGTGGCTGTAATACTTTTTTCACGGGACTGTATATATATATATATATATATATATATATAATATATATATATATATATATATAAATATATATATATATATATACGTATGTCGCCCCAGCCAAACTGGCATGCGCTTCCTTGAGTCCAATTCTCAAAATGGCTGGCTCTTCACCCTCACACATACGCACACAAAAAGATACACACAGACACATTGCACATATATACATGCAAATTACTCCTATACAGGAACCGCCGGTTTCAAGTGGCTAATTATCTGCTGACATCTTCTGTTCGCTTGCGCTGCGCATACTGCAGGGTCACTCTACTACTAGGACTGTACGAACTACTAGTTCTACCGGCGTCGAGGCTGGTGGCTCACAAAGCAGGTGGCTGATGGGGTGATGGGGTGGTGGGGTACTCAATGTCCAGCCATCGTAGTTCGTTTCCCAATCGCTCCCAATCATGCCTGCATATGGATGTGGGTCCATTTGTAATTGTGTGTCTTCGTTGAGATCTGATAGGACATCTGGTCCGACTTTGGCACCGTTCAGACGTTCGAGCGACCTCCCGGATATGATGGGGGGCGGCCACCGAAATGTCGCAGGTGTTCGTTCCCACGATCGCCTCCGCCGACCAGTGACGACCACATCAGCAGCGGCATATTTAGCTAGCCACATGATGATATATAATGCCCTTTAGCCGTGTAATTTAATGTTGGTTGGCTAGAGTCATTGTATCACCATCCAGCGGCAGAGCCCCAACACCAGCTGTTGCAGCTGTGGTCATAGTTCACGATAACCTATGGTAATGCTCCAGCGAGAGGCTATGCGCTCAACAATGTTCGCCTCGCTGTTCCGGGCCGTGCTCACCCTGTTGCCATGTAAACGCGTCCTTCTCATATCATAACGTTGACCACCGTGCCCGCGCCATCATCATCATCACCACCATAATCATAATCATCACTGTGATCATATGTAATATTTCTCGTTCTACTTAGTTTCACAATTGTGATGCGTGTTCGGGCGCACCCGGCATTCACCATGGGTGCAGCATTACTTCTCCACGACGAGCCAACACATCTGTGTGAAAATAAAAACATTAAACCAGACGCTATGACCTTGACTCTTGAGTCATGGGGCAACTGATCTGGGACGTGTCGATTCGATGTCTATGCGACGAGCTATACTCGTATGGCGATCTCCTGCACGGTGTTGGCGGTGTTGCACTCGAAGTGAAGAGTGACAAAATTCGTCATTATAAAGCCCTGAAGAACGAGTACACCATTTGTCTGTTCATCATTGAGGCACCAGACGTGTGGGGACGGGTGGTTATGGTTATATTGCGGACAATTGGCAGGACCACAAAGAAGTCAAATAGAAACAAACGGTGCACAACTTTCCTGAGCGCATCGCCTTAGAAGTTCAGCGAGGAAAGACGAAATTGATTCCTGACGCGCTCCTGAGGGGAGAGGCCTGATGTTTTCATAGGGACATTTGCCGGTTGGTAATGATGTGATAACAAAATATAATGATTTAAAAAAAATGAATATTATTATTGCTGTTAGTATTTATCACTTTGCTGAATGAAAAATTATGGAGGTGTGTAAGCGTCTGCTAGACCTTCATTGTCTACTAAATCCAATCAAAGACAACATCTGTCTTAAAAAAACAGTGCCTCCTGTCGACCTCCTGTGATTGCTTGAATGCGTTTAGCTAAATCTTTGGGGAACAAGTCAGTTTTCTTACTGATAGGTCCCAGGGTCTAACAAGGGTTAGATATGTCGACCACAATTCTGTTCGGGTTCTGGATGCAGCCGCTTTCAAGATGTCCACAAACATCGCTTCAATCGAGCTAAAAGTTGTGCGATGCAAGATAAAAGTGAATTCGTATACGTATGTGCATGCATGTTATATATATGCAAAAAAAAAAAAAAATATATATATATATATATGCAAAATATGACGTGTGAAAGTAGCTGCAAACACTGCATTTATTTCGCGCTATTGTTGGCCTTCTTTTTGTTTTATAGCCAGAACTTACGGTACGTCATTCCAACGTCGGCTTAGTGTCGTGACAAGAAATGTAACAACAGATTATATCTTTTTTGCTGATAGGGTTAGTAGAAGTACAAAAAAAAGTCTGTTATCTCAAACTCGCTTTGGACCATGGCAAAGCATTTAGTCTTCAGTTTGACTATCTGCTAGTGCAGTCAGAGAATTTCCGTAAAAAATGATGTTGACGTTGTTTCGCGATCTAGAAGCTACTGCAACTCCTTAGCAGCCACAGTTTCCCGATTTTATTTTGAATATATATATATATTTTTTTTTTTCTTATTATCCCTCACTACATAACTTTTATAATAAAGGGTAGTTATGTAAACGCAAGTTTGTTTAAAGATACGCGCTGTACGCCTGCGTGCAATACCGGTTGGTTCGAAAATTATTTCGAGCATGAGTACGAAATGGCAATGTGGTTAACGTTAAAGTCAAGCTACATTATACTATGCAGCTTAGTGGAAATTAATTACGTGCATATGCATAATCTGAGTTTCTGTATTACCGTTGCACGTGATCGCAAAGCTTTGTTGTATTGACATGAACGTAGCAACAAAGTACTTAATATGGAATTTATACAGAAGCTAAGTATAGTGTCATGTCAAGTCCAAATTGCCATTGCGGGATGCGTGACCTCAGAGAAAGTCGTACTCACCATTTACAATGGTGCAGTTAAAACGCGCAAAAGCTGATTGTACGGCGACTTGTTCCTAAGAAAAGACGTGCTTTGAATGTATAAAAAGTACTACAGCAATCAACGTGCGATTTGCTCAGAATGAAATCGGCCCTGGTTTGTTGCTAGCAGGAGTGTCAGACATAATCACTTTGCTAACAACGCTTTGCTGTCCGATACTGAGCAGTTACGGATTTTGCGATAATTATCTATTTAGTTCTCCCACTGTGGCCGCGTTTCGCATTATTTACGCGCTTAGAATTATGTTAATAATCAGGCATATACAGACAAATTCATTATTGGGAGCCCATATTCAAGTAGCCCAAAGTTGAGTACTTAGCATTTTAACAAAGCACACAAGCCTTATATAGTGTTATCTGGTGTTGAAACGACTTTTTGTTGAGCATAACATCAATTAAAAAAACCCTCTTGGTTAGTGGAGACTGGAGAGTAGAGCGGTTTTTGCGGGAGATTTTTTATTTAGACAGAAGTTGTGAGAAACGATAGATAATTTGATTACTCAGATGAGCAACACAAATCGCAATTTTTTTCTTGACTGGATAGAACACCTTGCGGCTTGAGGGTAATGAAGATCCGTCATTTAATGAGTTACGCAAAATTTTATAAGTGGATCTGGTTATATAAAATGTTGTAGGGAATTGGGCAAGACCATTTCATGTGTACAGCATTACAAGTAGTTCTTACGTTTCGTCGAGCTCTACACAACTTATCAGGTTCTGTACTGGACTACACAGTACTGCTGTTGTAAAAATAGCATTTTTGAGAAGCAAATACTATTCATGATGGCAGTAGCCATGCGAGTGCAAGATGTGGCGGATTGAAAATGTTCATGGAGTCAAAATTAAGCCGGAATTAGAATGAGCGGACGGACTTAGGTGTATCCGTGGTAGCCATTTCAGTCTTGACAATGATGCTCGTGTGCGGTCACCCCTATTTTCTTCAAAACCACCTGCAAAAAAATAGGGGACGGACATCCGAGTTTCTGCTGTCGAAATAAGTCCCTGAGCTAAAAGTAATGCTATATACGTATTAGAACAACTGTTCTACAGCCGTTGGCATAATATCCCATATTTTTACTGAGTTTTGCATTGACGATGCATATCCTCTGCTTTGTGGCAATTAATCTAATTCACGATCTAGTCGTTTCTAGGCTGTGCGCAGTACTTTATTTGTCCTTGGGACGCTGTCCCTTTGTTTTGTTTACAAGTATTTCTGAACGAATA
>QVRM01004351.1:0-63243 GCA_003439945.1 Dermanyssus gallinae | reverse complement strand
GTAAGCGATAACGCAACAAAATTGATTATAGTGAACACAATAACGTTTAAACCCATATAACTAAACTAATATAAGTTTTTACACCTATATTAGTATAAGTTTACAACATTTCACTATGAGTCACGTGTTTCTTCGTTCCGTAAGCCGTAAGAGAAGATGCATTTGAAGCGCCAATGGCAGCTCGTTCTACAGCTCGTTCGTGTAGATGGTAATCAGTATGTAGGCCATGAAGTGCCGAAGAAAGTTGAGTCAAAGCACTTTATTAGCTAGCCCGAGCCTGGTATACCGTCGAGTTAGGCTCGCGCGGCCAGGAATGTATATAATATGTATATACATATAAATACAGGGGTCCGGATAATCTCTTCCAAAACTCTGGGGTGTGGTCAAGCTTAGTGAGAAAACATTTTGCCAATGGGAAGGGGGGAGCGGAAATGTTTTGTTAGTAGTGAGATGATCCATGTTCTTAGAGTGATTTAAGTAGGCTGCCCGAAATAAGTTTATTAAATGCACAATTGTGAGAGAAACGCATTACTCAATAAAAAATACCGGAGGAAATTCCAGAGAAAAAATTAACATCGTCTGAAATATTAGATTAGTCTAAGCTAGAGTAGGAACTTTATATGCAAATATAAAGATACATTTCATCCTCACTGCAACAAGACGTTTCCGCCTTCGATTTTTATTGGGAAAAATATTTTCTTGCTGAGTTTTTATTTACAATACTCAACATTTGATGAATACCGGTTTGTCTGAACTCCATCTCGTACGTGCCTATCCCAGAACGTGTAACTGCGTCGTTCGTTCCATAGAGTCGGAGAGACATGGTCTAGGGTGATAGCTTCTTGTACGATTACTTGATTGGTTCGTTTGTTCCGCATCGGTGCTCTACTACCCTACTGAATGAGTAGGTTTATTGATATCCTGCTCGTTAGTTTGATGAAGAGTGGGGGGTTTCCTATTTCTAAACAGAACTTGGGGGTTTCTGATTGCTGAGCAGAAGTTGGGAGTTTCTGATTGCTAAGCAGGAGTTGGAGGTTTCTGATTGCTGTGGATGAACAAGTTTATGTGAAAAATTGGTTTAACGTAGACGCACCAATTGCCTGCAAACGGGAAGAAGGAGGGGTACAGCTTGTGATAGTTGCGTGTTCGCTGTAGATTGGTAAATGTATATGTGTCGGAAAAACCTTTATATAAATCTCATATACATACCACCAACAGCTGTGGTGAATAATATTATGATAATTACTTAATAAATCTCATATGAAGAACGTTCGTTCTGAGGGATTCCGGGCCATCGTTCGTGTCAAGAGTGTTCTCATATTGGCTTAAGATCACACAGCCATAGTCTTTTTCTACACGAGAGAGGGGATTCGAACTTTGGCCGCCAAATATCACCCTATTTCGGTCGTATATTACATCTTAAACGTTTTAAACGATTGTTGTCTTTTAGAAGATTAATGGTTGGGCTATCACTTCGTGAGTTAGCGTCCCGGCCGGAATTTAGTTCGGCTTTTGTGAAGATCGGCCCACTGAGCTCGCACAAGTGGCAAGTTGTGACTGCTTCAGTTGCGAACAACAAAATCTGTGTCTGGGTGTTCTCTAAATGTAGTTGCAGCATTGAATTGTCTTAGTCACTGCTTCTTTTACCTTCTTGATTAATTACTTGGGCTGTTGAACTAACGCGGTCGGTTGTTCCCATTTTATCTTGTCGAAGGCAAGCGGTTAAGGTCGTGCTTTTGGTCAATCTGAATTTTGTTCTTCTAAAAATTCTGATGAAAAAGTTCGGCACGGTTAAATTGGCTGATGATATCACATTATTGTTTAGCGCTAACCATGTTTAGATATTGGCGTAGATCTAAGCAAGTCACTAAAACTAGTTTGTATTACATAAGAATATAAAATGGCAGTCCCACCTCGAAAACGTTCCAGCAAAATGTTATGGAGTGATCTCTGCGCTGTATCGCATAAGCATGGTTTGGCTCCGTATTGAGGGCTTGCTGCTAGTTTACACGACATTGTTTTGTCGTTCATTTTACAGTTGTGTTTCCGCGTTACATACTTTTTCCCGAACTTAAGCGCTATACATTTCAGTTTTAAAAGTAGGTCATATATATATGTGTGGCTTCCTTTTTAAACTGAATTTTACATCCGCCTCCTGAGTTGTTATATATATATATATATATATATATATATATATATATAACTCAGAAGGTATAATTTCCAGTTTTTGTACATTCTAGCCGACATCAAGCAAGTAGATAGAACGTTTGTGAAGAACGCGCGTTGATATGAGCCCACCATGCGCGAGTACGAAACTTCTCGTGGGCACTGGGCCGTTCAAGGAGACAATGTCAGCGAAAGGGATTCAAGAGCATCCCTTATCACGAAAAACATTCTCCACGCCGTTTGCTCTGGAGATCTTGTCGCCTCGAAGTACGCCTAGATGCATACGAGACTATGAGCGAGTGCATATATCTGCAAGCGACCTCAGTGTGTGTTGAACGAATGTGAGATGGTCCCTGGAGGAATCAATGTGCCAAACAGAAAACTTTGAGATGTGTGAGAAAGTTGTGTCGCCTGGTCGCGACGATGGCGATTTCGGTCCGCGGCGGCCTGCGATGGCGCGGTCAGTTTGTCCTTAGCCGGGCGGTCGAATTTCGAAAAAGGCCGGTTACTCTGCGCTTAGGCGGGGAGGTGCCAGGCAAAGGTAATGTACACGTGTATGCATACACTTTAAGCTAACCTACCAGCGACACCTGCGAACGTGTATACCTGTATGTGGGTCGTATTAGAGTGAAGAAATGGCACAGTCGAAAACCCAGTCGTTGTCAATCACTCGGACATAAAGCAAACTTGCAACTATGAATACGCAGCAGACGCTGTGACGTATCGACGCATTCGATCTCTGCAAAAGCCGTTCAGACAAGCTATATCGTATACGTCAGAAAGTGTACATCTGTAGTGCATTTGGCACGTTAGTCAACTTAGCGTGCATGTCAACTGTGGAAGTTGAAATTATTTTGCTTTATTATTATATATATATATATATATATATAGTGAGTGGTTGTAGGGTTATGATTCTGAAGTTTTTGGCGTAAACGCTAATGAAGAACTTAATTTTTGGCGAACTCTCTTCTAAGCGACCGTGTCGCGTCTTCTGACCGGCCTTGCATATTTTTTTTTTGACGAAATTTTATCACGAACACGATGGTGTGGTTAGTTTCTGTCTAGGAAGACTGGTTGTCTCGCAACAGCATATTTTGTGCTCCTATGTCGGGCAAAACACCAGTGTCACAAATTGTAGTAATTCACTCTCACTCCGAAACAAGACTCCTCAGAGACCATGTTTCATTGGAAAAAACATTTGCTTTTACGAGCTCCACAATTCTGTATATCGCTCTACAAATATAATATATATATATATATATATATATATATATATATATATTTATATGTATACATATATATTTATATATGTATATATATATATCTATATATATATATATATATCTATATATATCTATATATATATATATATATATATATATGGGTTTAAATTAAAACGTACGAAACGACGCTGCGGGTACAATTGAAAACTTTTTCAAAGTAATCATCAGAGGCCTGAGCACAACTTTTCACAAGCCGAAGAACTCTCGGTTCCCGAATCTTTCGTGCGGCTGTGTTAAGAGCCAGTTCTCAACTGCGCCTTTTAGAACGTTGTTCGAGTTAAACCTTTGAGATGCTTCTTTAGCGGACCAAACGGATGGAAGTCGCAGGGCGATGTGTCCGGACTATAAGGCAGATGCTAAAGCTGCTCCCAGTTGAACTTAGCTAGTGCACATTTGCGTGACTATCAAGACGTTTGGACGTCGACGCGCTCTCGCTACGTCGCAATCACTCCTTGTGATCATTCCAGACCGCTTGCTCTTAATGGAGTTGCGTAGCGAGTACGGAGTGTCTCAGGGTACACATTACGTTTAATGTTTTTTTTTGGTGCTCGAAATATTCTATAAGTATCGGACATCGGACGTCAAAAAGACGGTGAACATCTCCTTCCCCGATATATATACGAATTTTATATATATATATATATATATATATATTAGGTTGGGCAAATTATAAACATGTAATTTACTCAACCAAAGTGATATATACATCAAAAACATGATGTGCTTCGTTTGCATCATTTGATCTTCAGTCGTTTTGCTAGTTTGGCCACTCAGTGAACTGCTGGACATGCTGCAGCGTGATATCTTTTGCACTAGTATAAGCACCTCGCGCACCTGCAATACTCTTAAAAATTGTGGAACGCTTCCATACATCTTAAAATGAATAAAGCCCGTGGTCTGCAAACCCTGTTGTATGATGTTTATTATTATATCGCTATGTCGTACCCCTCATCGCTATCGTAGTGTACATTCCTACGTCGATTTAATTACCCCATCAACGTTATAGTGTAGTTCTCAAACGCTCAAATCATAACTGTAGTTCCTATGACACTATGACAATAGAGTTTCGTAAGTTTCTGCTAGCAATTGATGCAGAGCCGTATGGGTCGACTTATATCTTCTAAACCTATGTGTATCGCGGTCCAATTTCAAGGAAGTATTCGACTATCTAAGTTTCCACCTTCATTTCTATGTCTCTCCGGTTTGGTACAAATATAAAAAATATCCTTTTTCCAGGCTTTAGGTATTTCCCTCAATTCTAATTCCCACAATCGAGTTTTCCAGCATGGCGCCAGTGCAATTATTTTTTTAATTGCGCGTTTCTTATTATATCGTTTTCGACCGGTCTGTTTCGAGGCGTCTTTTTAGTTTCCCTCACAAAATTTGTTATTGTTACTGCACAAGTTACCCATTCCTATACGGATTCTGTATCTTTGTTCCAAGGCCCACTGTGCTGTATTATTCTTTTGGGGTAGTGTCGGTTTTTTGCAATATACTAGCAAAGTGCCTAACCAGTCGCCCAGTCTTTACTAGGTCTGTCGTTTTCGTCGTTAGTCACTTGCGAGGTTGTTTCTCTGCTTCTTGCAGCAGCTTCTCTTTATTGAAATTCCCAGAATTTTTGCGTTTCTTATATGTATACCCATTGCGTCATTTTATTGTCGCAAATGGCCTCATTACCGGAAAAATCGTTACGTAATTTCAGCTTGCCTTGTTGGCGTTTTTTTGCTACTTTACACCGGTTGTTGAACTAAGGCTCTCGCTTTCATTCTTGATGCGAGACTATTGCACGTGTGTTAGTTTTTTTAACCAGTGTGCCATGTTCTTACGTTGTTCTTTGGAGTTCAAATGTTTACATTCGGCGCACGCATGGAGGAGCTCCGATTTCTGCGCCTAATTCTTCCCGGGCGTCACTAAGTCTTTGATTCACGGGCGATAGTTCTATCGTTATCGCAAAAAAATCCTATTGATTGGGGGTGTGGCAGTTTTTTTTTGGCATTGTCAGAGAAAGCTAGCTTGATCAACTCGGCCAGCAAGAACACTGCCGCTGTTCGCTGAGCTTTTCTGTGGATTGCCATTTGGCGAAGTTGTGCCAGGTAGTAGCCGGGATGGCTTATAAGCACGTCGCAGCATTTACAGTGCATCAACATCAAGCCAGTTTTTGCTCTGAATGTGGTAGACCTGTTGCTCCGTCCCCATTCGTTCTTGCCTTTGTCAACCGTGCAAAGTGAAACGAAATCATCCTACTGATGATAGATGACTTCATCACTCGCCTCGCCTCCAATATTATCGCCATTAGCATAACTGACCTTTTTTTATGCTGAAATCTCTTAGCATTAATATGGGGGATTACGGGAATCGTGATGTACATGCGCCACCACCAGTGACTAGTGTGGGACTCACAAACTCACTATCACCCGCCTCCACCCCAACCCCAGGGAACGGTAACTGCTAGGCATCGCTTCGTATCGGACATACTGGTATGCAAATTGGTGACTGACAGGACGCCGTGTTGCTTCTGTACTATGCTTTGCGAGGCCCTCCTTAATTGCTACAAACGTAGTAGAATGTGCGGGCGTGCCCCCTGTTGCACAAGCAACAGCAGGCCTGAGCGTTGCAACCTTTCTTGAGATGCTCCATAGAACTGCATTTCCTGCTGATTTTTAAACGTTAGGGCCTTACAACTAGAGTGGTTTGTAGCTAGCTCTCTTGTAGCACTGCGAGAGTACGAATGCCGCTCAACCCCATAAGCTATTGCCGAAATCTGTCAAGATAACATGCTTCGTTGCCAACACAGCGTTGCTTTTTGGATTACTGACTTTCATCCAACTCGCTTCTGTAAATCCAGATGACTAAATTGCCGATAGAATTAATCATTCAGAGATAGAAGTATGACTTCCATTGACCCTGCCCTTTACCGTGGATCGTGATCCGATGAGGAGACCTTGAGAGTATGGTTGCTCTGTCGTCTTACCGGTATACAAACTCTTCCACTTTCGATTCGAGCACCGCGATGTCGTGGCAAATCGCATTAAAGTGAAGCTCCAGAGCCTTGCCAGCCACGGAGAACAGTGCGGTTCCCTGTCTATTAAATGTCACATTGGCTGTACAACCACCTTTGGTAAACTTTGATTCGTTCTGGAGTTTGTCACTGGTAGGAGTTTCATCGGTTGCGCGGGTGCCAGCAAATGTCTTCTCATCCCTCAAGAGATCTTCTCATCGGAACACGAGCCACAGTGTATTATTGATTCTATCAACAAGTCAGTCCTCTGGATTTACAGAAGCGACTTGGGTGAAAGCCAGTAGTCCAAGACCAACGCTGTGTCGGCAACAGAGCACGCATTTCCTGGCAATAGCTGGGACAGATTCAGCCTGCAATACACGCATATATTTGCTGCAAGCGTCTTCCGTAAGGCCGTAGAGTTGATGCAGCCCACTTCGCACCACTCGTCTTTGGGTGGTAAGCTGGACCACCGACTGATACAGCAATGCATTCGTCCGTCTCATGATCTGCCTACAGCGACGTACGAGCGCGAGCGGCTTTTCCTATTGCCGTTTCGTTGGCGTTCGTTTCACGGGCCTGGCCAGCTGGTGCGCCACGCCTGTTCACAAAGAAGATATTGCTTGTTTACAGGCGGACGCAGGCCGGGCTGTATTTTGAGTAATAATATTTGCATGATAACAGCGGGAAGGGTAGCAGCAGCGACCGCGATGACGAAGTTAGTGATGAGGGGTGTGGTGGCGATGGTGATGATGACTTTGCATGAAGCAAATAATAGTAGAATAGCTAACTAAAAAGATAATAAAGGGGTAAGCATGATGGTAACGTTGAAGATGGTAACTGTTGGAGAAGATAAACATTATGATAGTGATAACTCACGCTCGGACAACACCGATGGCGATAATATTGGAGGCGAGGCTGACGTTAATGATGAAGTCACCATCACTAGTGATGATGATGGTGCCAGTATGCATATGATAATTGGTTCACTTTGCAAGGTTGTCAAAAGCAAGAACGAATATGGACGAAACAACAAGTCTACCACATTCAGAGCAAAAACTGGGTCAATGTTGATGCACTGTAAATGCTGCGACCGTGCTTATAGGTAGTTCAATAAGTTCTTAGAATGAAAACCGAGAATTTTCCAAATCATGTTTTTAAATTTTTCTTATTCGATATACTCCCCGAAAAGCTCAATACACTTTTCCCACCGAGATTTCAGAGCATTTATACCTCTTGAGTAGAATTCCGCGTCTTTAGACCGAAAATAGGCATTGACAGCAGCCTTAACCTCCTCATTGCTAGAAAAACGCTTTCCACCGAGACTATTCTTCAAATGTCCGAAGAGGAAATAATCAGAGGGAGCCAGATCTGGAGAATAGGAAGGTTGTTCAATAAGTTCGAACCTCAGTTGGGCCAGTTTTGCCGTTGCTTGCCGCGACTTGTGTGCGGGAGCATTGTCCTGGTGAAACGGGACAACCTTCTTCTGCAAAGCGGGCCGTTTCACGATGAGTTCTTGCTTCAGGCAGTCCAACAGTCTTGCATAATATTCTCCCGTGATCGTTTTACCGCTCTCAAGGTAGTCGACCAGAATTATTCCACGTTGGTCCCAAAAAACCGTAGCCATCATCTTTCCGGCCGATGCCGTTGTCCACACCCTCTTCGGAGGTTCTTCACCAGGTGCACACCATTGACGAGATGCTTCTTGGGTCTCGGGAGTGTAGTGATGGACCCAGCTTTCATCGACGGTTACATCATAGTTACAAATTGACAATTTGCAAAGTTACGTGACACTGCAGATGGCAAATACGAAACGCACATGACTAGCGTAACCGTCTGACAGTCATCTGTAAGTCATCCCGGCTACTACCTGGCACAACTTCGCCAAATGGCAATCACTTGAAGCCGTTTGCCACTAATAGCGTGCTGGACACTGCGTTGGAGCTTACGACTATTAATATGATTAATCTAACGTTTAGATTATTTGGATATCTTATATTGGCTCTCATCATATTGAGCTCCTTAGCAGTACCGCGGCAGATGGATCACGTTAATGTACGTTTTACTTCCTTCACTTTGTCTACTAAAAATGTGATATAACTTATGTCTGTAGTTGAGTGAGGTCACACACAAAGACCAATTTACCAAGCAAAATGGCTTAGTGGCAAAAGCCTCTGCCTTGCATTCGGGAGGCCTGGGTTAGAGACCCAGACCAGCTACTCCTAAATTGGTTTTCATGGTTCCCAGTTTAGACAAGGTGAATGCCAGAGTGAACTGAAAATCGGCCATGATCGAAAAAAAAAAACGCGGACCACAGATGTCTCAATAAAAAGATATTGTGCATCACCATCCAACACCTGCTAAAAAACGGCACGAGCAATAGTTACAAATTGACAATTTGCAAAGTCACGTGTCACTGCAGATGGCAAATACGAAACGCACATGACTAGTGTAACCGTCTGACAGTACGCACCGTTTACTTGCCTAGCAAGCTAACGTAGTAGAGAAACTCGAAAGCGAAACAGAAAGGGAGCGATTGAAAACCCGCCAAATCGTAAACGTCTATTTATCGAGACACGCTTACGTGTAAGGACTGCCTTTCTCTTCTCTTTTTCTTACTTGGTTTTGTCGGCCTACATGCGCACGACTACGAGCTGAAAATGTACACTAGTCTCCGTAATAAAAGCGTCCTTCATGGAATATTTATGATTATGCGAACGCCATGTGTCTATAGCCGAGCGAAGCTGGCTAGGAAATCTACGCACCACGACTCACGCGGCACGTTCTGTATCAAAACCCAAAAACACCTTGGCATAGAATTTATTATTTGGAAGCTAAACGAAAGCCGTATTGGCTGGTAAAGACATTAGCCCTGATCACGCATTGCCTTCTTTCTCCTCTTACCCGATCTAGCCGACTTAAATAAATGCATACATCCTCTTTCTCGGTAGACTCTGGCAGTCATCAGTTAAATATACAGGTATAAATTTTGAATGTTTTATATGCCACTAGCTAAACAGTTCCCTTATGGCGTATGCGCAATTTAGAAGAGGCTGAGAGGCAGGCGAGTGTCTTACATCGGTAAGGCACTGTTAAGGCTATTACAAACGGTGTGCCTTTTTCAATACTGAGCGAGAACTAATGTCTCGGAACCTGAGACTGGAAAGCCCCCTTTAGAAGCATAAAATATTTTTTCGTCACTGCCTGCTGCAGTGACTACTGTGGGACCCACAAACCCATAGAATCGAGTACTTCTCCACCGCCTCAGGCGCAAAAATCGTTTTTTCTCTATGTCTGTCTTAAGCCGTGTCATGGCGTCATGGTTACCTTGACCCTCGCGCTACCGTGGACATCTAGCGGCCCACGGGGAGTACGCTAACCTGTGAGAGCATCTCCGGTGTTTGTTTTTTGCCGAACAGTCCCCGTTCTTTAAATCCGGTTACCAGCAAAATCGCATGTCGCGGTCCCTTGGAGATCTGCACGAAGATCGGGTCGGGTAACGGCCAGTCTGTGAGGCGGGACCCTCAGGCTATAATCAGATTAAAACAGATCGAGAGCAAGACACTCACCGACATGCTTAGGGGTGCCACGTTCTAGTTCGCGTCTGGCACGCGACGGTGGTCACACTGCTGGTAAGATAAAGGCGCAACAATCACCACAAACGCGAAAAATTAGATATTTGATACTTACCGCCAGTGCACTTGTTAGTGCAGTAATCCAGCAGAGCTTGTCAGGGATTGCACGACCACGATGCGCCGCGTCTGCGCCACCCAGGGACACACGGCATACAGAATAGCCTAGCCGGCGTATCGAAAAAGAGGTTGAAATCAGAAGCGGCTCGAATGATTTAAGTACTGCAGACTGATCTGAAACGCTGCAGGTCGGCTCACAATATGCTAAAGCAGGCCGCGCCCTTAGGGATCGACCTGTGCCTGCTCACTTAGCGAATGTATTGCGCGGAACCGAAGGGACTGGATAGCGCAGTAGACTATCACGGCGATTTGGTGGAACGGCACCGACAAACGTTACGCTATAGCCCAAACAGGATGGGCAGGACGGTTTGCGTGGAGATATTTCTCGACAAATGCTATTTCTTTCCGCAATCTCTACTGCAACTAAGCAAACGTTGGGGACTTTCTTCGCCATCTAGGTTAGCGTGACCGGGGGCGGGGGGAATAAAATAATCATAATTAGAAGAGATTTTATATACAGTGTTCTGAGAGGTTTTCTAAGAGAATCCAGGACAGAGCATATAGACCTAACAAAGGAATATTTTCGCTGCCCGTGGACTAGAAAGAGGATGAGAATTAAAAATGGTTAAGCGCACCGATAGGTAAGTTTCTCGATTTACCCACCTAAGGCGTCTGTTGCATATTGGATGGCCGCGAACAGAAGTTTGTATTAGGGCGCCATGATGATGATGATGATCTCTGCCTGTTGGCCACAACCCGTTACAGCACTGTCGGCCACAACCCGCCACGGTACTGTTGGTCACAACCCGCCACTGCACTGTTAGCCACAACCCGCCACTGCACTGTTAGCCACAACCCGCCACTGCACGTTCGTGCACTGTCACGTTGCCGGTCGCCGGCCGTATCAAAGGGGATGCGCGCCATTTTGTCACCCTCTTGCTACCTCGAGCGTTCGGCGTAACGCGCACTCTGCAAACCCTTAGTCCGGCGGCGACCGGGACGTCCGACGGCGTGGCAGCGACAACGGCGTGAGCGTGGCAGTGATAGTGCCCTAGGTGAGTGATCGTGGCTAGCAGGAGCAGGTAGATTTCTATATATATATATATATATACATATATATATTTAGTTGAGTAGCACAGAAGTATTGTTAAGTGTGTACTGTGTGTGAGTTCTGGCGGCGGAACAGCTTTGCGCTAACCGCCGGGACAATGTGTGAGCTAGCTAGGCAATAACAATAATAATACGACGAGAGGCGGCGCTGCCGTATTGCTCTCTTGCGTATCGTGAATTATAATAAATAAGATCAGTGAGTGTGTGAACCCGCGCAGTTTTGTCTGTCTTCATTCTACGGTTCCGTTGGCAACAGCATCAGTCGCTTCTTCTCTCCGGACGAGTCAGCACATGAATCGCCTTGACAGGCATTTCTTCTCGCCCGGGCCACAAAGGTGATTGGGGAAGTACATAACGAGGGTACCATTTTTAGGGTCTTAACGGCAGTCTGCCACGCGACGACCTCCTTCTCCACGTGGAATTAGGCGTTGCCTCCCTCGGTACCAGTGGAGCACCAAAAAAGAACCGGGCCGGAAGCCTTGAATCCGGTACAACGCAAGCAACCCAAAGGGGCAGTGTTGGATTGCGCGGCGCCGATGGAGCTGGGAGGAAGACGCCAACATTCAAACGCTAACATTTGAGCGCTCTCATTCATCCAAAACACTGAGAAGAGGTAATCAACCAAACAGTTGAGAGCCAGCGGCCATGCTGCGACAATAACTGTTCAGTAACTCCTAGATATCTCGGTATGTCCGGCTTGCAGTGCACTGATGATATGCCTCACGGTAAGTTCCAAGCCCATAGGAGACGGAGGATGGTCAGGACTAAAAACAATCTTCAACCCAAGCCTGTACCTGTTGGGACCGGTATGGATGTACTTCTTTTTCGATTAGAACATTATTTTTGGTCTGAGTGTTGTCAGCTGTCATAGAGTATCAACGCGTTTTGTCGTAGTTCTGTTTGGTTGGCACATTATAAAAGTACGATGAACTGAGCCTTGGATTTCGTCACATCAATCAAGTCGGTTCCTCGTAACTCTGTGCACCCCCGTACTAACCCGGTATCCCAGCACAATCTAGTCTTCTAGTGTTCCGTTTGTAAGCACGGATTGCTGCGGCAGCTGGTGGTTCCGTATTTGTACGCCCAGAGAGCGCGGATGGACATGCCTTCGATCGGTCGGAATAGCCCGTCAGACATATCTGTAGAAGTGTCAGCTGCGGCACCACAACAACAACAATCGCGACGAATGGAACACCCATCTATGCCGGCAAATAAAAGCGACCACTCTTCCCGCCTGCCCTCAACCAACGCCAAAGAAGTCACGCGTGAGTCTGGTATGTGCAAGATGCCAGGAAATCGTTCAATGTGGGCTCAACCTGAGCTGTTCAAGGTGCCATCGAACTATCCTGGATAGCCTCAACGTTGAGACAAAACTTATGGGGTGTGTTATGTTCCTGTTCCGGTGACTGCAATCGCTCGAACATGAATTTGTCGCTCTCAGGCCTAGTCATACCTAAATGCGACCCTGTGAATGCCACTGATGGTCAAGAGGATGCCGCAGTGCTGCCCACGCCGAAGAAATCCGTGTTGGTGCAGGCTGGCAGTGTCGTCGGACCGCTTAGGCCGGCTCTTAAAGAACTGCTTTCTATTAACACTCGCCTTAGTGCGCCCGTTTCCGAGACATTTGTGAAAGTAGCCGTTTTCAGGTTCGCGTGACGATTCTTTTCATATTGGTAGCTCTCCTTTTGCCTACGCCAATAAGCTCCCATAACTGGGACTAATTTTACCGTCGAATGGTGGGTTCTCGTTGAAGGTTACGAAAAGATGCAAAAAAAGCCCTAATAGCGGCGCCTTCAATTAGAAGCCCGCGCCGCCTGTCCCTCGCGAGAGCCATCTGCCTCTTCGACTTAAAGATCGCCACCCACGCTTCATATCGATCGGAGTTAATATGGGCGCACCTGACTCCCAGAAGCTTTGACCAGCTGAAGAATGTAAATGCAAACTTTCTGAGACGACCCTGGGACTCCATACATCAACGCAAAATCGTCTCGCCCCCTATTAGCAGACTGTCCACTCTTCACGGGAGACCTGGTGCGCCGCTGTGACCTCCCTCGCACTACAGCCTTCAATATCTGCATTAAAATATTGAAGGTGCAGTTGTTCGAGCTCGACCCGGAATTCTTCGACACCGAAGCGATAAGAAATGCGTAGTGAAAGGGGCCAGAGCATAGCAACAGCGTTATAATACGGTTTGCAATGCCCCGTATTCATCACATTTTATGTCAACAGCCTGAGTTCTATAAACCATGTTAGACTTGTGTATGCCGACGCTGCGGTTAAATCTGCCGAACCACCAGGCAACGGAATGCAAGCTTGCGCAACATTTAAATAAATTAGCCCTTCAGTGTAGAACCTTGTCTTTTTTATGTTTTATATATATATATATATATATATATATATATATATATATACATTTTCGATGGTGTTGCTTATATTAGTCGGTTGGCTGCCAAAGACGTTGTGACGGCCAGTCTTTAGAATTTGTCAACTCTTTCCGGTATCTAAAAGTTCAGCTCCATTATACTAGAACAACCTTCACTGCACATATTGTCGAGACAGCGAGCACAGCCCTAGTCTCTCTTTACGGAGAGGTAGACGGCGTGCGGCAACTGTCCGTCCCGCTGGCAGTGGCACTCTTTCACCTTAAAATTATTTTAAGGCTGATGTATGATCTTGACAGAGTATTGGGGTTTCGTAATGTACATGAAGCAAGTACTTTGCTTGCCAACGCGGACAAAGATACGGAGAATGACGTGCTCGTCGGCAGACACGTAAAGCGTATGATGGGCCAACGCGTCCACAAAATCACCAGAACGACATCGATGGGGCACGACTAGGTCAATACCAAGCCGCAGCTCTGCGCTTGTGCGCGTCGTCTTGTCGTCCAAATAAGTCCCAATTCGCGTTTTTTTTTTTGGAGGTTTTGGGAATGCATGATGCACATGCGCCACTAGCAGCCTGCGTGACTAGTGTGAGACTCGCAAACCCACTAAACCCGGATTCCTCCCCACCCCAAGCTCCGGCCCCTTGCCCCCTTCTATCACCTCGAAGCCTGGTTCTATCAGCAACGGAAGGTGCTCTACTAATCAGGCCTGCTAGTCGCTTTTCTTGTAGGGTGGCTGTCCAACTGTCCTGGTTATCCCTATCATCGAAATGAGAATCAAATAACGACAATTATTCGTCGGTGAGTCTTTGAAGTTCAACGTTATAGGTATCCCTGCCATCGCTGTCTAATAACGCCTTAACCCAGTACGCGGTCTGGGTCAAGGACGACACGATTGCGGATCTTGCCATCTCGACTGCGTCCAGCATACATAGGCCGCCTCAAGAGACCGCGAGCATTACCTGCTCCCTTGCCACAGCGGTCAATCTACGATTTAATGTGTTCTCTAAAATGTCTAAGCTAAGTCCATTAAATGGCTGTAAGAGCTCGTTAAAGTTCTTTAAAGTGTTGTATTGTGGTTTACTTGCTACTCAAGGTGAGTGAATATGCACAGGTTCAATCTTTTGAATAGCTGGTGCCCCACAGCAGAGTCGTTTTAGTTGTCTGGTGTCGCTTTGCTGCGAACGGTGTTTTTTTTTTTGTTTTCTATTTGCGACTTGTAGAGCGAATATTCAAAAGTTTGCAACCTCCGTTTGCGACTCACTCTTGACACGTTCACCGCAAAATCTATATAGTTACCTCGCAACCACGAGTCGAATCACAGTCAATTTGTTACGACTTGACGGATGCGCGTTCGTCTGACTGGCTGTGCGTTATCTAAGCGTAATGGCAAATTTTCTAGGCTAAACCAGAAACTAAAAAAAGTATATATCATAACAGTTATATTTTTGCGAACACTCATTAGAAAAGCTATTTGGCTTCTGCTAGATAAGGTTAGATAAACGTCAGCGAACGAAGTGGAAGCTTTTTTTCTGATGCACTCGGTTTTTCTATAAAACAGCTCAACATCTCTCGCAATCCGGACATGTCTGAACAGCTACACCGTTGAAAAGAATTTTAGGCGTGCAACTGTCACCCCTAAACAAGACGCTTCTGCTCTACGATTCCATAGAGAAAACAACGAATTTTAACGAATTCTACGACTTCCTTAAGCAACGTTCGTCCGTATATATATATATATACACACACGCAGAAGTATGACGATGTATATCACATCGTCTTGCCACAACGTACGCCATACACGCAAAATAGGCGAATAATACAAGGAAGGTACACGGCCTGTGCCCGAAAGATGCGGCAGTGCAAGTCACAGGAAAGATTTATCATACAGGTAGATAGTAGGGTTGGTGTGACGCACTAGCGAAGATCGGTTGTGGCGCTGTTGCTGCTGCTGCTGCTGCTGCCGCCTTAGCGGTGCATGTCGTCCTAGGGGTCGTCGTTGCCGCTGCCGTTGCAAGTGGCTCCCCTCCCACCTGCTTTCGAGCTTCGTTCGAGAACGACGAGAACAAAGCACTAGGCCAACAGCAGCCCGAAGCCTACCCAAGCTGTGCGGGCGTGTGCATGGGAATCATCATTTTCAAGATGACACACCAAGCCGTGGTTTGTTCTTTCTTCTACTCGATCTTTCCCTGTCTGTTCCGTGGCTTGTCGAAATCTTGAGATAGGGAACGCGCAGCAGTACGTCGGCTTGTTGGCGCGTTTCCCGTCGTCAGATCGATATCCCGAGTGAGTCCTCGTTGTATCGTCTCGAACAACAAAACTACTGGCTTGATGGCAGACCGCTCGACTTGCCCCTTCGAAAACCTCGCAACAAAGCCAAGTAAATGCCGGAAAGAAACGAGCGGCTGACTGGATCCACTTTTCTTTTGTGCGCCACAGTTGTGTGCTCTGGGTGGAAGATCAAGAACAACACAAAGCTGTCTCACGAACGTGTTGAATACACGTTAGTCTGTATATATATATAAATATATATATATATATATATATACATACATGTATATATATATATACATGTATACGTACCTTATTATGAACTTTTCGTGTATGAGGTCATATGTGTAAGGCACACTTGTGTTGGCACGATCGTTATAGATACGTCAACGACTGTCGAGGCCGTGTTCTGCGCAGCCAGATCTTGCTCGTAAAATGCCTTACTACCGTTACGCTGACGATCATTGTCACCTTAAACAATCTCGTCACATTGTCTGCGGTAAATGGAACGAGAAAGCTTGGACCGCCGTCGACTCAGGCAAGGACGTCGCCACTCCTGAAAACCGTATAAATGTACGAGTGCAGGGCTGAGTTCCACCGAACGCATACCGAATTTGACGGCCACCGCGTTTATTAGTGGAAGTTCTTGTCACAATGAAATCGTTGTTCCGAAGTACTTATAGAACGTGGACTGGCTCCGTCGTCATATCGTCTTTACTTGCTATAAAACGCCTGTCTATAAAATATTGTCACGTCTTCGTGTCGAGATACCACGTTGCCAACAAAAACGGTCTACGTTCAACAAACATTGCGTGCTCGAAAGCGTGCTAGAACGCGTATGTGGGCGGCAGGTTCCTCTGACTTATAAAAAGTTTCTTCTAAGAATCCCAAGTTCCAACGACAAGAAAGGCGAACGTCATAAGGTTCAGGCTTGATGGCCGTTGTACGCGCTTGTTGTTCACTACAAGTACATGTAACAAGCACCTTGTTTCTCAAGTGGGAGTTTTTGAATTTATTAATAAGCTCAAGAAGTTTAGTCTGAACACACACTTCGACATAATCGTGTCGAGAAAGTATGTGCCAAGTTCTAGTGACATCGTTTTATTCATTCTACTAAGTAGGATGCTACCCCTTGCTCACCTAAAAGTGGGTTCAAGATCGCTTTTCAATAAGGGCTACGCGCAGACGGATGTGGTTCCATCTATGTTGTTTCAGGCATGCGCCTGGCGGCGTTCCTGCCTCAGGCACAGTGTGGCGGCGTGGTCTAGTGCGCTAGTTATGGTTGTCATCTACCGGGATGTAGCCGGTTCGATCTCTGTTATTGCTCGAATTTTCTTTGAGCCATGCTCATTGAGAATAGATGATAAACCATAGCGATGAGAGCCAGCGGTCATGCTGTTACAAGGAATAATGGGGAAAGCCCTAGATATCTCAACATGTCCAGCCCTCGGTGCATTGAAGATATACCTCAGGCTATGTTCCAAGCCCGTAGAGACGAAGGAGAGTCTAGAATTAAAAACAACCTCCTAAAAAATTGTAATTTTAAGCACACGCCTAATAAGTCGCCAAGTATGGAGGGGGATTTTCTGCGCAGACTTGAAGAAGATTTCAAATATTTCGATTGAACAATTCACGTTATATACTCCAACATGTGGATGTCTCTTATCGCAAGGAACTCTAAAAAGGAGTTGGTGAAGATGATATCCATGCATATACGTAATATATGATGTATGACGATTGCAACCACTTCCGCGTTGCCACTGTCAGCACAGCTTACAAGGAGTACCACACCGCAGGCTGTGCAGTGCACTATGTGTCACTGGGGATATTGGCCAAATGAAAACATTATGTTAATTAACTGATTGAAAATGAATTAGTTACAATACTAAAAGCGAGACTAACCATATTTGTAATCTTAGTAACTATTGATTTCGTCTAATATCCAGAGTTTGGGGTATCTGTTTTACTGATTACTAGCTCTTCGTGTCGGCAGTGATTGACGGACATATTGAAGCTAACTCTTTGGCTCTTAGGTCGCAAGCAACTGGATCAGACTTGTATGACTGTCGTGGATGCGGCGTGACCTACCCATGTCCTAGGTCTTATAAGATGATGATATCGACTACTGATGCCAGAAAACGGTGCCAAAGAAAATAGTCAGTTACTCCGGTAGTGCGCGGGAAGACTTTTGCCGCAGTTCTGCTGAGCCATTTTGTGCTGCATAACGCTCACGAGATGTTCCTGTGAGAGTCTTATATAGGATCACTCCCAAGTGCTCAACTATAGATGTGGCTATTACTGTGTGCCCGCCTAGACGTAAGTTTAGATTTTGTAGAGGCCGTTTAAACGAATGGCCTCCGTTCTAATCTATTTGAGGTCTACAGTGTGGACGTATTGTCAGATACACGCTAGGGCTCCGTTGGTTTGGTTTATTCTAGTATATCCTTATACGAGAGGTGAGGATCAGTAGGCGACAGAATAAGCTCCCAGGGGATGTGGGGTCTAAGTACCTCATCGAAGGCTACATATCATAGATTGGTCCCAGGAGGACCCCAACTGCGACTGTATAGCCCACGCCTTTGTGGGTGGCTGCTTGAATTTTTAGGTACGACGCTAAAGTATATTCTACTTACGGGGATATGCATTTGTCTACAATTGCTTTGTTCATTGCATCCTGCGAAAGCGTGTTAAATGTACTTTTGATAACTAAGATGATGGCCAGATAATGCAACCGTTTTGCCCTCGCATTTGTCTATGCTTCCGTTATATCTACATGTTAGTAACTGCGTATGTGGAATATCGGACTCGAAGTCGTGCTGGTTTTCCCTTAGGGCTCCTTGTCGTCTTGCTCTGATACCAGACGCCCGTTAATAATGTGCTCAACTGATTTAGATAAGCAGGAGAGAACACTTATAGGTCGGTATGTTAAAAGGTCTTTTTGCGGTTTACCTAGTTTCTGTATAGGGATCAGATGGGCCGTCTTCCAGGGCTTAGGATAGTTTCCGCCGGCAAACATTTTCTTCATTATGGGTTTGCATATCTTTAAGTTGTTATGAGTATGCGTACTCCTTGTGGGGGACCGCATTTTTGTAAAGCATTAGGTGCAGGGTCTTTGGGAAGAGCGCAGTTATAATAATTTGGGCTACTTCTAGTAGTAGTGGCGTATTTCTTTACGCCCAATCGTGTACCCTCTGCCTCAACAGCTTTTTCGACTTTCTCGCACAAAGATTTCTAGTGGCATACTTTGTTACGTTAATTACCTTATATAGAGCTCTTTGAGCGTCTCTGTATTCCTCTCATAGATAGCAAAGTTTTGGTCCGTATTTTTCTCTGCAACGCGTGCATACTCGTCGCAAGTGGCGGCAAGTTCTTTGCTTTTTGGCAATGCGGTTTTTCAAGTTCTCAAATCCGCAGCCAGATTTCCACTGGCAAGTATACAATGAAATAGGGTAATTTTTTCTTGAACGCTTAATAAGCTATTCCTTGTATTAAAAATGTAATATCTAACGTTTTAGCCATTATTAAAGATACACCTGGGATTGTTCTTGAGACGTCGACTAAGTCAGGTTGCCTGGCTTGACAAAATAATGCTATCCTAAAATCTGTGACGCATTGAAGTCCCCTCCCACATTGACCTTCCGATGTTTGCGGGTACTTATTCTGAGGTCTAGTTGTTAGACAAAATCCTCGTACTTCTGTTAGGTGGGGTTTAGAGAAATATGCACTAGTTAGACAGTGGGGTCTAAAATTAAAATAAAACGACGTGTGTGCCTTATCCGGCTGAGGTGGGAAATGATCTTCTAGGGCATATTTTGATCAAAATAATTGTTTTGTTACTGTAAGGTCCAGGTTAATTATTGTGGGGCTCTTAAAGGGTAGTAAGATTCCGGTGTTACTTTCCGCCGCAAATTAAGATACCAGGTCATGCAATGTTTCTAGTAATTTTGTTTGCGCTTGTCGGGGCGGCTTGTGACCCGTCATCTGAATACTGGGCATTGCGTCATGGGCGCGTGGTGTCCCTCCGTGTTACATACATAACATCTTAGGTTGACTCTGTAGCTGTTTAAGACTTGCTCTTACCCTTCGAATTTAAAGCACCGAAGTTGAGTTGCGCGCGTTGCGGTAGAGTTCTTAGTCGTATGGTCAACGCTAAAGCACGAAGAGCATTGGGGTACGGAGACCATTTCGTCGATTCAATGCAGGGCCTAGTCAAGATATATATGCTTTTATTATAAATGCCTTGAGTTTCCTAAGAGAGGATTTTAGCAATGTATGAGTGGTCGCCCGCCCGGGCTTTCTTTAGGGGACCAAGGATGAAGGCATTTTTTGGCGCTCCATTCTTAATGAGCCCTTAGGGAATGCCCTTTGACTCAGTACACTTATCCAGATCTCTGATTATGACAGCCTTAGTATGTGAGCCTGCTTGGTCTATTGCGCCCAACTATCGTATAATTACTGCGTATAATTACTAATTGAAATGCACATATTTATAAACAGTGTATATATGTATAACCAACTTGGAAAGTTCCGATATAAATTAGAAAAATAAACATTTATTTTATCCTTTAAAGAGCTTTTCTTCCCTTTAAAATAGCTCTCGCCCACATTATTGCATGTATGCCACTTTCCTCCTACACTCTTCAAAACAATTTTAAACGCGTTTTTCGAATCAAGTTGAGTTGCGTCTAATATTTTGCTTTATGTACTCTATAGCGCCGAAACGTTGCCTATTCAGTTTTTTTCATATCACCAATGGAAGGATTGAGCTTTGGTCGCGACGTTGTAAGCATTTACGCATGACTCGTCCCAAGTAATCACTCTCTGAAGCAATTCAGTGTCTTTTGCTTTCGCCTGAAGGTTCAATTCGGACACTTCTTGACAAGTGTGCATTTGCTAGGAAGTCAACATTTTGGAGCGAACTTCGCTGCTAGTCTTCTGATGCATAAACTGTCGATCAATACTGTAACAACTGATCCATGAGATGTCTTCAGTTTCTCAGTTATTCTCTGGGAGTAATTCGGCGATTGTTGAGTACGATTTCACAATTGTTTTAACATTTTCTTTTGTTATTGACATCGACGGCCTTCCCAAACGCGGGTCATCTCCGGTCTCCTCACGTGCGTCGCGAAAACGACGGTACTACGTATACTCAGTGTTGCGGGACACGGCTTGATCACCATAAGCAGTTTGTCATGTTTAGAGTATATAATTGGTTTTAACATGAAACCTTATGCTGACTCGGGACCCTCCCCGAAAACGTAAGTATTTGTAATGCAGTTTCGCAAGTACTTCTTCGAAAACTTAAGCATTTGTAATGCAGCTTTGCAAATAAACCACGTTCTGAATCCGAATCCCCGTCGTTTTTAAGGTCCTTAAAAATCGTCAAACCTCGTCTTCTATACTTTATTAAACTAAACTCAAACGATAAACGCCGCCACCGATTGCCGCGAAATTTGGCCTGTGTAAAGCTGATAAATGACCCTTCTACGCAAAACAGACTGGAAGACCTCAATTTATTTAAAAAAAATTTAACGTGCTGGAATTGGTCGATCCGTCCCCGAATCTATATATATATATATATATATATATATATATATATGCCCTGTTTAAGAGCCCCATATTGTAAGATTCAAAAAATTGTATAAAGGTAATGCGCTTGCGATATTCCCTTAACACAACGATATTTTTCCACCTATTCACTCAATGCTTAATCAATATCCAATGTAGCATAAATATAAGGGGCATAGTTTATGTGAGCCAGTAAATCAGTAGAACTAGTAAACCGGCTGGAACACCACTAGTCCCAAGACTGTGGTCCACACTAAACACGCAACGGGTTTGATTGCACAGCGGATATTTACCGTTTAAGAGATGTATGCTGGGGCTCAAGATTAATATATATATGGCAGCTCACTGCGTGACGTTTTGCGCTTGTCTGCGAGCAGAATCGGCAACGATATTGATCGCCAACCTGGTAAAACTCTTGGGTCGAGCACATCAGGCGGGGGTAGCCATGCACAATGCGCCTTGTGTACACGTGTCGACTCGACTAAATCTTTCTTCATCTGCAAAGTTGTTTCCAGGCGCTCACGGTGAAGGTAAGTTTCTACGTCGCAGACAATTCGACGAATGGTACCGCGGTTCCGGTGGGCCACTACTATGTCGTCTGCTTACATGACGATGGCGTTTCTAAATTATTTTCGCACATTGCAGGCTAGGTCTGAGATGAGTAACGAAACAGCCAGGCAACTGAAAGGGTCTCGTTGAGGGTCCACGTTTTGACTCGGTTTTAAGGTGCCCTCGCCTCTTATGTTTAACTCAGCTAGGTTTGTAGCAAAGAAAACTCTCAAAGAGCACTCGTATAAGAGAACCACTCGCTTCAGCGTGTCGAAATGAATCGGCTAGTAAGTGACGGGAAGGCTCCGTTGAAGTCCTGGACACGATACAAAAAGAAGCCGTACAAGTCACCCCCGGGTACAGTCAACACACGTTCAACTTCCGACTGAACTACATAGACCGCGTCCTGTGTTCCTTGACCATTTCCGAACCCGATTTGCTCCGGAGGTAGGGTCTTTTTTGCAGTTGGAAGCACCCTTGAGAACATTAACTGCACTATATATATTTTTGTAATATGCTCCACGCGATGCCCCGGTAGAGATTTGGATCGTCTACGTCGTCGCCATTTTTGCCCTTTAGCACAGTAAGCCTCGACTCCTGCCGAGCCTGAGGTATGTGTCTCCCGTTGGGAGCCCGATTAAACAGATTTCATAGCCCCGCTGCTAAATCATCAACTCAATCCATAATTAATCCCTTCAGGGCCACTAATTTTACAAGATCTGCATAACCTCTTTTGCCTAAACTGCGAATTCATGTTGTGTTGTTTCAGAGTGAGCGGTTGTTTAATAACTGGGTCAGGTGCAGGGGTGTTTGCATCAAGCATACAGTATAGTGCTGTGGAAATTGTTCCTTTATCACGCTGTGCACGCTTTTGCCCTGCCGACGAACAATGTAAACATAAAGTTCGCGCTTTGCTCTCTTAAGCATACGCACCTTCTTCTTCTCGTTGTACCGGCCCTTTCTTTCCATAAGCAGTTTATTGTAGGCGCTGGCCGAAAACAACTGTCGGAATTCTTCTTAACTACAGCCGCGTTAATGGTGGCTTCCAAAGCGTTATTGCTCTGGTAATACACGCAAATTTAGATACCTAGAGAAATGAGTTGTCGGCTGTCAACGCAGGATAGGGCTCTGCCCCGAAATTCCGTCATATGTTGAAGGTTGTGAAACAAGAAGTCGATAGTCCATCCGCATTGTCAAGTGTACGTAGATACACTGGATCATACATTTCTTACATTCACAGAAGACTGCGAGAACTATGTGAAAGCAGTAATTTTCTAGGCAGATATATTAGGGATACCCGTGCCATGTTAGTTTTCAAAGCGTAGTTTTCTCAGCCTGCGTTGCGTCCTTCTTTGTTTTAAACGCAGGCCTAACCGTATTTTTTTGGCAAATAAATTGTATGTTGCGTTGTTCTCGATATTTGATATATTATAGTATTAGTAGTCCTTTTAGAACTTATATTTGAAATTGTATACTAGGTCATCTATAAATGTTCTCTCTTAGTGCAGTTTAAGTGCCAAGGCGGGCAGCGCGTCCCGTAGCAGGAGAAGAATATTTTTGACAAAAACACAAATTACTCTGTCTGGTTTACGTTTTGCAGCGACAGCTGGTGATATGGAGCTGATATATTCAAATAAAAGAGCTTGCTAAATCATATAGCACGGTTACTAAATATTTTAATTATTTAAATCGTGTTGCAGGTTTTTGCATACTTTATATGTTTGCAAGACTACTATAGCTGCTGCAAATGTCTTATGTAATTGTAGCGTTTAAATGACAGATTATGCCAAATCTGTAGAAATGCGTACCGCCTGTAAAAAACGAATTGATTCTTAACATGATTGACCCTATCTCTTTTTCTCCGCGCAGGTATTCAGCTTTTTGCCAACTTTGCCTTCAGTATATGGCCTCCGCTTCAACGGCGAGAACCGAATTGCGCGTCACCGGATTGCCCACATATAACTCATACTGGGTTGTAAACAGTTGTCCCTCAGTGAACGTGACGACAAACCACTTCAGCTCTACGTCGAGACCTGGTATCGACCACCAGATGGATAAGGTGTCAAGAATCGTCGTGTCGTTCCCGCGTTGTATATCTAACGAGAGCCTTTGCCGGAAAAATTCACTCGCACGTAGGTCCTCCGTGGCTAATCTAAGACACTGACATACCTTACCAATAGCTCCCTCAGTAATCTTACCTGACCCCCGTGAGGTCTCGAAGGCAAAAGGTCGAAAATCTACAAATCCCTAATAAATGCATATTTCGGACACCTATTTACCAAAACTAACCTGAGCTGCGCCGTGACTAGTCAATGAATATGCTAAAGAGATAGTTAGATGAGTGTTCTTCCATCCTTAAAAGCTGTTAGGGTCATTCCGTCAGGTCGATGGGCGTATTCTGCGCACCGACGTGCAGGTTCGAGAATACAAGGATAGCCAAACGACCTTAGAGCACGGAATAGAATATCATTCAGAGCAGGCCTTGTTCTACGGCCTAAGCTGCGTATGCAGGAAAAGCCATATAGGATAAGCGCAGACACTGACGAAAATTATCCTTTAAGAGTGTTCCAACGATAACACTTGGTACAGTATTGAGCCATGCACCAGCGCCGCTAGGTGCAACTGCTCGAATGCATGCTTTGCTTCATTTCGTCGCGTCGCGGAACCTGCTACCGGGACGGCGTCTGAAGTGTCTAGGCCTCCTTTTGCCACAGACAGAAAGGTTTCTCTACAAGTTACCTCTAGTAGATTTAGATTAAGCAAAGCAGACAAGGACTTTAACGCACGGGTGTTCAACCGATCTAAAAGATTGGTATTATTAAGCTAATCCCAAGAAGGAGGTGGTTCACCCGTGCTGTTGAGAAGCGGAACCTTAAACGAAATAGCCCCTGTGTGCACCCGCATATATATATATATATATATATATATATATATATAGGGTCCCCTAGAATTCGTTCAACAAACTTTGAACTCTAGTACCACTCGACAAAAAAATAAGGTTTTCCAGTGGTTTCCAAATCCAAAATATGAGAATAACAAAAAAAATCTTCAGAATTATCTTTAATGCAACATTTGTTCTGCTTTAAGCTAACGTATAGTCCAATTCAGCAGATGCAAACTTTTCCTCCAAATACGCCGGTGTGATTGGTTTGTTGTAAGAATGAGGGGGTTCTCGCAATTGTAGATTAAGTGAAGATATGTCATGATAAAAAGCTCGAGACAACAACTTTTAAACATTTCGCTCCTACTCCAACAGAAGATATTTCCGCCCCTTGTTTCAATGGAAAAAAAACTATTTTTTATACGGAAGAACTGGTGAGCACAGGACTTCGCCGGTGTATCCTTCATTCTTTGATTGAACTGGTGAACATAGGACTCCGCCGTGTCTCCTTCATTATTCTGAATGCCGATTTTGTTGGCTATATTTAACAGAAGTACCGGAAGGGCATAGTTGTGAGGTATGCAGATGACGTAGTGGTTGCTCATCACAGCCTGGGTGCCATCAAGCGTCTCACTTCTTTGTCAGAAGTGTTCCTTGCCATAAAGGGACTGGAAATAATCGCCATAGAGCCCAAGGCTGTAAAATTGAGAAGATGGGGTCGATTGGCTGCCAAAGATGTTACGTTGTCGCGACCATTTCTTTGAATTCGTCAACTCTTTCCAGTATCCGGGTTTTCTACTCGATTGTACTGGGACGACCTTCATTGCGCACATCGTCACAGAAAGGTAGACGGCGTGCGGCAACTGTCCGTACTGATTGCAGTGGCACTCTTCCACCTTAAGATTTTTTTAAAGCTGATGTATGATCATGACAGAGTAGGGGGACACCTCACTTGGGCAAACTTTAGTTTGTTTGAAAGGTGTTTTACAATTTATATGAAACAAGTATTCTGCCTATCAATAAAGTACGCCGCATACAGCACCATCTAAGTTCGACGAGAGGCTGGACACCTGGATATGTTTAGTGCCTCTCACCTCTGGTCTGGTCTTGCATTGTTTTATTGACACTTCGGTCTCACAATATATATTTAGCTGTGGATGAAAAGGACGTTTCGCAGGTTTCTGCACACGCAAGCAAATTATAGCGTCAAATATCACACTCTCCACAAAGGCTACAAACACATCCTTTGATTTGAAAGCAGCTGGGCTTCATGTACATGTAATAGTGGTACCCATGTCAAGTTGTTCGGCAGATTAGCGAGCGATTCCCTTGCATGGCTCTTTTCCATTTCTGTAAACAAAAAGCCGGGCCATTAGTATAGTTCTCGGCTGCAAATTCCAAATTTCTATTTTCATCATAGGCTCGATATAAGTCTAAAATGTGCACTGTTAATAATGTGTCATTAGGTGCTAGGTTTTCAAAAAGTGTCCTCTATCCGCACATATTTTAAAATAAGTGTTGTCGACGCGCCATTTGGAAGCCGTATTACACGCTTAACATAGCAGGCCTTCAGCTTGTCTAGATTTTTCAAATGACTCAGGATCAGGTATGGTGTAATTGTAGGAAGGAGGGGCGCTCGTGAGGACTCTCATTTCGAACATCCGCCGATGGATGAATCGTCCCAGGAGCCGTCTCACATACCACCTGACCCAGGTCCTCACGAGTCACGGCGATTTCCAGGTGTATTAGAGTCGGATAGGGAAGGTTGAGACAACGCAGTGCTTGTACTGTGACGAGGTGGACTCTCCGGAACATACAGTCTTGCGATGCGCCGCATGGATTCAGGCCAGACGATGCTTGCCCAGAAAGAACACGCCGAGAGAGCTAGTCACGTACATGCTCACGTCGGTCAAAAACTGGGACGCGGCTGCAAAGCCCATTCAACGGATCATGAAAGCAAAGGAAGAGGCAGAAAGAAAGAAAATGGTGGAAAGCATCCGAGAGTTATTGCCAAGGCGCGACTCAACAAGCAGGACCTAACGATTTGAAACGTCCGTAACTTCCCCGCCGCCTGTATGAAATTACTCTTCTGCGTTAAGGATCCTGCAGGTCGAAGGGTCATCTTAAGGAGGATACATATATGTAGGCACTGCCGTCTATATATGTAGGGTTTTAGTGGGTATTGCCTTAATCCTTCGGCTCGACTCTTGTCAAGCGCCAAGACTTGCCGTTACGTGGCTGAGTCTCACACTGTCTGAGCGTTGGCATGTTAGAGGGCTTACCAACTTATGTTATGCTTCCTCTCAGTCGTACATTAATGTATTTCAAACCCTAAACCTTCTAAAAAAAGTATGTTGCTACAGGAAGTGCTTTGATTTTAAAGCTATTCACAGCTGTTTTTACGTCCACATCATATTGCCTAACAAAAATATTGCAGACTTAGGTTTTACTAGTATTTCCTCGGTATGTCTGCTAAAGGGAAAGCCTGGGTTTAGCGTGATGCTTCAATACAAAATGTAACTAACTCATTTGAGTGGTTTACTATATACTGATAGACCATGATCCCTGGCCACGTATGACCTTCCTCTGCCAAAGTATAAGACCTTTGACTTTTCGGCGTTAATCTTGAGCTTGCTTTCTTCGCACCATTTCGCAGTTCGTTGACGCAAAACTGCAGATGGTTACGAGTAGACGACCTAAAATGACTAGGTCGTCTACATAAAATGGGCTTTAAGATTACGCAGTAAGTCTGCAAAGCCAGTAACATACAAACTAAAAAGAAATGGACAAGCTGAGTCTCCTTGGGCTACCCCGATAGCTTGTGTTACGGGCGTACATAGTGGTCGCCGTTGTTTACCCAAGTTATATTGTGCGTTTATATATTATGAAGGAAGTTAAAAAGGGGCCCTGTTATGTTAAAACCTTTGCGAAGCGTGTCTAACAAACGGTTCCTTAGCTGGAAAGCAGTTTGAAAATCAATAAACGCAGCGTCGTTATTTTCTTGTAAGAAAAGCGGTGTGATACATAATTTGAGAAAAACTCAACTGCATCTGACGTCGATCCCTCTTTAAAAAATCGTATTGTTCTGCCGGGGATTTGTCTTCTACGCAAGAGTACAATCGACCAACGATAAACAACGTTAATATCGTGTAAAGGACGCCCGTAAGTGCTATGCCTCTATACTTTTTTGAGTCAGTTGCGTCTCCCTATCGTTTAAATATAAGCTGTAGATAGCTCGTCCGCCATTTATCAGGGGTTCTGCCTTGTTGATCATATCAATTGTATAGTTTTGTCACAATAGGGCACATAGCGTCGATGTTAGACTTTAGGTGTTCATTGAGAATACGATCATGTCCTGCTGATTTCCCATTCGGCTTCTATATAATTGCGGCTTTAACTTCGTCCTCAGTAAAACTAACAATTTCTTCTAAAAAGTCCCGATCTGGCAATGCGACGTATCTCGCTAATAAATATATAAAGCGGACTACCCACTCCTCGTCACTTATCAGCGAATTTGAAGTCATTCTCCTTGGAAGAAGTAGCTATGGTTTCTGCACGCTTGCTGAAATTTGAATAATGCGTTGTTATCCCTCGTAGTGCCGTCTCTTCTTTTTCTTCATATTTCTATTTTTTTTTTGCCCGTTTTTGGCAGATGTTGCGGGTTTGTACAGGCAGATCACTTGCTTTATTTATCAACATTCCTTGTCGAACCACGGCTTTTGCCTCTGCAATCGTACGGTCTTTAAGTTTGCGGCCATGTGGATGCACCACTTAATCGTTTGTTCAGTATGGTTTATGTCATCTGTGCCGTTGGCCATTTGTAGTGCTTGTTCCAGTGTATGGACGTCTAATGAGCGAGAGGGTCGATTGAATATAGGTGTAGCCATTTCTTGTCTTCTGTGTCTTGAACTCCACTTGAAAGTGCTTATGTTTTGCCGACGGTATTACGGTAAGTTCAAAGATAGCCTCGACCGTCTGTGGTATCGATGATAAAACAATGTCGACTGTACTGTATCCGTTCCAGCTAAAATTTGTTGGGTCATTACATTTATTAGGAATGCTTAATCTAAGTTCTGTGACCGCAGCTTTAAAACCTGGGACCTTTTGCCAAAGCACAGTTAAAACCACTACTTATAAGTCATTTTTATTTACATTTGTGCAGATTTCCATGCAGTCACCTATGTCATGTACTATTTGATGGACGGTCAATTGTTGTTGTAGCGCCTGTATCTGTAAACTGTAACCACAGTATTATATACATATATACACTCCTATATTATACAAACGTTTTTTGGCTGTATACACATATCATATAATTCAATTTATTCACACAATTAGTGTCGATAATACCTAAGTGCAAAGATTTGGCTCGGCGTCAGGAGCTCACAAATACAAAAATTTTATAAAATATAGACATGTACAATATATACAAGTTATGATGACATTCAACGGGCCAGCTGATTTAGAGACCCAATGTTCCTGCAAACAAGACCGTGGTATCTAGAGCATTCGGAATGACAATATTTACATCTGCAGTCAACACCGGGGTCGTGGAAGCTTTTTGCACTGCATAAGTGGTGGTGGTAGCCGTGTACCGAAAAGCGCACTATCACATGGCGATTCAATCGGTCGGGCCCTTTCCACGCGTCGTCAGTCATTGCAGGTGTTATGAAGATATCAGGGTCTATGTTGGTTAGTTTGTCCTTCTGAAGCTGAATGAAAGCCTTGCATGCCGCTGTCTCCTGCAGCCCGTACATCTTCCGTATATCTTCTACGAATAGCGAGGTCCCTGTCAGTACATAAACCAGGCGGATGCGAGCGGAGGAGTGCAGGCCCAGAACTCGCTTTAAGAACGCGGGCTTAACTCTCTCCAGCGTTGCGAGGTCGTTCATGTTGAGGTGTCCCTATATCAGCTGCACTCTTTTGCTAGCCGTTGGCGCGACGTTGAGATGGAATGGGCGCAGGGCGGTGTCGATGGCGAGCTTCTGGGGCGCTTCGATTGTTGTTGACGCAATCAGAGCCTTTCACCCGTTGTTCAACGTGCAGGCGGAACGCAGTCCCTGTTGTGGTGAGAGTTATGCCGAGGTATGTAAAGGAATTTACATACTTAAGAAGCGCATCCCCCAGGCGGAGTTCGTCGCTAGCAGCCAGGCAACCTCCTCTGCGGAATTTGAGCGCCTTAGTTTTACTGTTGTTGATGGTAAGACCAACCTCGCTGACGTATCTCGACATTGTAACTATTGCTTGTTGCAAGTGGTGTCTGATCGTACTGAACATCACCAGATTATCAGCGCACAGAATGGCTTTGACGAGCGGATGCCTCGTGATGATCCGTGAGGGTAGGTCGCTTATGAGGACCGCGAATAGTAGCGGGCTGATGTTGTCCCTCTCTGCGAACCCCGTCATCTGCTCGAGACTATCGCGTATCACTACCCCCGTCGTCGATTGAGAATATATTATTCTGTAAAATAGCTCTGAAAAGTTTTAGTATCCTGAGTGGTGCAGCAGATTCCGCGAGCTTCTCTAGCACTATCGAGCGTGATTCTGAATCGAATGCTGCTTTGAAATCTACGAAAATGGAATAAAGAGGTTGTCTGGGCCTTGCTAGCGTCGACTGCACTTCTTCCATCAGTTTTTGGCACGCCGAAATTGTCGATCTGCCCGTCCTAAATTAATGTTGTTCATAGAGAAGGACTCCTCTGAACTTAAGAAAATGTGTGAGGCGGCGGACTAGTAGTATGGATAGGAGCTCGTAAACACAACTTTTCTTGGATATACCTCTCCAGGATGAGGGGTCCGACGGACAGCCTTTTCCTTTCGGAATGACAGTCATACCACAGTCTCTCTAACACAGTACTTGGGCCTATATATATATATATACATGGTGTTCAAAACGTATCGCGACTTTTGTGTTTTTTCAAAAATTATTCATTTATTCATGAATATCTATTTTGTCCCCTTCAAAGTAATCCCCATGAGATATTATACACTTGTGCCAACGGTTTTTCCAATCTTCGAAGCACTTCAAAAAACCATTTTTTTTAATCTTGTTCAGCTCCTCCTTCGATGCCGTCTTTATCTCGTCAAGCGTAGCGTAACGTCGTCCTTTCGTGGGCCTCTTCAGTTTAGGGAACAAGAAAGAGTCACAGGGGGCCAGATCTGGGGAATACGGTGGCTGCGGCATCATTAGTGTGTTGTTTTTGGCCAAAAACTCGCGCACAAGCAACGATGTGTGAGCAGGGGCGTTATCGTGGTGCAAAAGCCAATTTTTGTTCTTCCACAAATCCGGGCGTTTCTGGCGGATTGCTTCGCGCAAATTGCGCATAACTTGCAGGTAATATTCCTTATTGACCGTTCTACCCTGTGGCAAGAACTCATGATGCACCACGCCCCTGCAATCGAAGAAAACTGTCAGCAAAACTTTCACATTCGACCGAACTTGGCGCGCTTTTTTCGGTCTT
This sequence comes from Dermanyssus gallinae, assembly GCA_003439945.1. NCBI lineage: Eukaryota > Metazoa > Arthropoda > Arachnida > Mesostigmata > Dermanyssidae > Dermanyssus > Dermanyssus gallinae. The sequence continues at coordinate 31,881 of QVRM01004351.1, read as the reverse complement.
GGTTCGTGCGGCAGCTTCCATTGAGATGATTGAGCTTTGGTTTCCACGTCATAACCATAAACCCACGATTCGTCACCAGTTATGACCCTCTGGAGCAAATTTGGGTCGTCGCGGACAGAGTCCAACATCTCATTAGCAATGTTCATGCGATGCTGTTTTTGGTCGCAATTGAGCAATTTTGGTACGAATTTCGCGGCGACCCGTCTCATGCCCAAATCATTGATAAAAATCGAATGGCACGAGCCAATCGATATGTTTAGGTCCTCAGCAACTTCTCTAACGGTGATTCGACGATTGGCCAATACCATTTTCTCCACTTCATTAATTTTTTCGTCTGTTGTTGAAGTGCTCGGGCGTCCGGCACGCTCTTCGTCGTTCACATCTTCTCGGCCTTCTGAGAACATTTTGTACCACCGATAAACGTTGCTTCGGTCCAAGGTAGCTTCTCCGTATGCCACAGTCAACATTCGGAATGCATCCGCGCACTTAATATCGTTTTTCACACAAAATTTGATACAGGTTCTTTGATCCATTTTTTTGAATAGGTAAAAATCGAAGACGATCCAAAACACGTGCAAGCAAAGTAGCTGTCAACAATTAAGTGAACATTCAAAATGGCCGAGCTTGTCGGCATAAGTGAGAGACATGAGTACCAACATAACGCCACAAAAAATCGAAATTCGAATATACGTAACCCGCGAAAATTCAAAAGTCGCGATACGTTTTGAACACACCGTGTATATATATATATACAACAAAGCTTAGATGCATAATAAATCTTGGCTCGCACGTGTACAGCCAAAGGCCTTCATCTTTTAGTGTGTTTGACTGTTTCTCATCAGGCGTACAATGAAAACGATAGATATACTTCATTCTGACAATAGTGTTCTCTGTTGGTAGTTTCGGTTACGATACATCTGCTGAGCGACCTCCCCCCGTGCACAACTCCCCAAAGAGAGAGCGGGAGAGGTTAACCATAGACGTCCCGGCGCACAGGGCAAAGGAGGCTTGGGGAAGGAGAGCAGAGACCTGGTGGCCACTTAGCTAGGGTGGTCACTCTACGGCCACCTAGTAAATGAAACGAAATTTTGAACGCTTGCAAAGATTCGAGTGGCTTCGTTTAACTGCCACACAACCAACTATAGCTTTCGGCACTTCAACAAGCATTCACTTGCAGTTTTAGTCTTCGTACGGCTGCTGTGACCCGCCGAGCTCTTTGCCAGGCCCAAGTACTGTATAAGCTCGCCTAACGAAATAACATGCATAAGAGAAATAAACCGTAAAATTGTGTGGTTGACGCACATCCATCAACTGAATAAGCAAAGTTGACTTATAGCATCGTGCGTGACAACAACGCGGCTCATTGTAACCACAACCGCGAAAATAGTCTGTTTAGCTTGCGCCACGACAGTATCGGGAGACCATCGATGAAGATATCTAGGAAAGCTAAACAACTAAAAAACGCAAACACGTGCAACGTAGTCCAAAAGACACTTAAAACGAAGTGTCATCATCCAGCAGACTCAATCGGCCGCCAGCTGATCAGTGTATGTCAGCGAAACAATACAAAACTCGTTATGCAGCATTTGGTTTCTAAACGTGACATTCTAAATACCGGCCTCAATATACAGCGCAACAGCAAACGTCGCGTCGGGGTTGTGTAGCTCCCGTGGCCTAATGGATAAGGCGCCAGCCTCCGGAGCTGGAGATTGTGGGTTCAAGTCCCATCGGGTGCAATAGTTGTTTTTCTTGCTGTTGATGTTTTTTTTTCTCTACAGGTCACCAGCGACTTCTGATACCTTTTTCAGGATTGCACAAGTTAACAATAGCCATGCAAAGAAAGAAACATAGGCTGCTGTGATGATCAAGTTACATGGCAGTCCGGGCAGATCAACATAATGCTTTTTTTTTTATTTTAGGCCCAATAACAATACCCAATGCAAACTTTTTAGGACACTGTTTGCGACGTGTCGTTCCGACGAGACAGACCAGTAATGGCTCGTGCCGCATTGTTCCGGATCACCCGTACCGAGTGCAGGGTTCCAATCGCCATCTACATACCAGATACATAGTTCATGGCTGTCATCCCCTGGTCTGTTCGGATACGAACTTCCACGACAAGTACACAGAGTGCATCTGTCGGCTGTACTCTCAAACTTGTACTAAGTCCCATGCGTCTGCCTTTCACTCAGCCCTTTTAAAGAGATCGCTACGCTGCCTCTTTCGAAGGACATGCCGAAAGCAGCCGACATGGGTACAAGTAAGAGAACGTTATGTAACACAATAAAAAGTAAACAGATAAGTATAAATGTTATATAACGTGATAAAAGGGTGATATGTTCGACAACAAGAAACAGATCGCCACACCGATCAAGCACACCTTGCGATCCAACACACCTAAAGCCAGAAAAGTATAGCGCTCGAGCTACCCTGGGCGCGCCGCTATGAATGGCCAATTATAACTAATTTCTCCATCTACATATATATGCACGGTTCTGCTCCTACTATGTTCATAATTATGCGGATCGGTACAGGGCTTATTTAAGGTATACAACGTCGTGAGGGGGCGTGTCAAAACCTTGAGAGCCTGGCTATACCTGTCCGGTAAGAAGTATCATGCGTCAGTCTGCCTGGCACTTTGTACACTGCCTTTTTCGAATGACATGCCGAGAGCAGCTGAAACAATATAAGTCTCAATGTTATATGCATACTCAACATGAGTCAAAAATGTATTGGTGATTACTCTCGCTTTTATGAGTATTTTCTGTCGCTCACAAAGATAAGAAGCGAGTTATATGGCTGCTTGTGCTCTCGTGCTCAATGAAGAGTTTTTTGCTCGATGTTATTTACTACCTTTACATGCCGTTGCTTAAAGGTTGTTCTATTTGCAACTGGTAAAACCTAATAAGCGGTAGCGAGATCATATTTCTGCTTGGCGGATGGCCAAATGTGCGCATGCAAATTCAAATAGCACTCGCCTATTTGGCGATTAGTTTTTTTTTGTTTAGATGTGCGTATATTGATACCAGTGCATGTGTGACCACGATGATTGTACCACACACTCTTTTATGTGAATAATAAAAGGGTGTGCGGTACAATAAAAGTTATATATATATACAGGGTCATTCATATCCTTATGTACCTTTTGCGAAGTTTGGTAGAACTCGGCACTAAATTTTTTTTTCAATGGAAGGAGGACGCGGAAACGTCTTGTTTAGGAGAGAGAGTGAAGTTTTTAAAAGTAGTTATTCTGCCTTTTTCTTTTACATAGTTGTGCAAAATCTACGTTTGCAGGAGATCCAGTCAACGCATGAAGAAAGCGATAGCACACGACTTAAGCCGTTTTAAATCGCAGGTGACCTTTCGGCCGAAAACATTCAGCAAGCATACTTTTAGAACAATGAGAAAACCAGCTTAACTTGTAGTTATCCGCAGGGACTCACTAACATTCTTGTTGAATTCTGTTTGCAGATCACGTTACTTACAGGCATGAAACGTTGACCTTTACATTTATTGCGCAGGCATGGCCATGATTAGCTTTGTGTATGGACAGACACGTAATTAATTACTTTTCTATGTCTACTGTTTCGGTCTGACCCATTAAATAGAAAATTTCTATTTTACAGTTGACCACCGACCGCCTCGCGGCAAGAGGTCCCGACAGATTCTCGTAGCTCGTTTTTGCAGCCAGACAGTACTAGTTACAGCAGCAGGTGTATTTTCGAAGCGGAAACCTTGGTTTTGAGTACATGCGGGGTATTTCTGGGCTATGCAGGTAACCGATACTGCTCTCACAATCAACGCATTTAATGTTTTCAGCGCGATATATGTATGTATGTATATATATATATATATATATGTGTGTGTGTATGTGTGGTCAACCTCTCTCGGTGATTGTGACGAAGTATCGATTACCAGTATAGAGCAGAAATGTCCCGTGAAATTAAAAAGTTTCTGCTTCGAAAGCAGTCCTGCTGCCTTCATAAGGGGATATAGACTGTTTGGAAAAATTGGTGGAGGATTTTTATCGTCCTTATGATGGTAAAAATAGATATTCGGGACTTGTCCGCTCAGATGGAAAAAAAACTGATGAGATAAACAAGGCAATTCTGGAGAAAGCAAACTCATTCCGGGTCTGTCCATAGGCAAAAAATTACGTTGGAAAAACGTAGAAGGCCAACCTATATTGGGATCTTAAAATAAACTTCTACAATAATGTTTGTGACAGCTTGCAGATAACGACGATTTCGTTTAGCTTCCGTAGCAATTTCGCGTAGCGCATGAATGTATCCCTGAATATCTGCCAGTGAACTATTAACGCTAAATACTTATCTTCCGTATGGAACATGCAACTTCTCTATACACATGACTTGTAGCTTTGTTGGGACCACTCGCTAAGCTTATCGCAAGCGAGCAGAGGGCCACGAGAGGCTTCAAGATGTTTGCAATTGCGTTCAAGGTTGCCGACAAGTCGGGGGTGAAACCATCTGGCATCCGAGCAATATCTGTTAAGGTGGCCCCGATGGTCTTACATGACGCCTTATTCAGGGCACCTTTCTAGTAAGTTTAGAGGCGTTACGTGGCAGCGCTTGGTCTCTTTTGTGCGCGCTGGCTCGTTTCGACATATGCTTGGATAAGGGCCTCGGGCTAGGTAGAAGTGACGGTGCCTTCTTGAGTGGCTAATATTCCTCTAACAATTGCAACATGAGGGCTTTGTCGTACTTGGTTATACCGGGTTGCACGCTATAAGCACCGATATGTAGCGATGCCTTGATTGTTAAATTACTCTCGCCTCTATGGGTATTTCCTTCCGAGCACGGAGGTACGCTACGGGCAAGCAAGCGAAAGACCCCTCTGTGCGAGAGCTGATACAGTTGGCACACCTCAACTGTTGTGCAGAACTGGAAGCCAGATGCTGATAACCTCCACATTTTTTACTGGCATTGCAAAAAGTGCACCTGTCTCGCTGGCAATTATAACATAAATTAGGTCGGTCAAGCTCTAGAAAAATTGTGCAAATTTCGTGTCCCAGGAAGACGGACACCGGCGGACAACGGTCACAAATAAAACGCACCTTACTGAGTGCGTTTTTACCGTCTTGACTTGTACGATATAGGCGGCGAATATGCACCATTCCACGGCCTGCCAACTGCTTGTGAATCTCATCATGCGTGAGCGCGACGACATCAGTACATTGTTTTCTCGCCTTAAAGGAGATTAGGGCCGAACAGATCACTGTGACAGGTATGGAATGTACTGCCGACAGCTGCACCCGGCTTTTAGCTGCATTTTCTCTGTTAGCTTACACTAAAATGAGCTTTACTGTCTAATATCTTAGTGTTAGGACATTGAAAGTAAATACCAAGACCAAATGGGACCAAATTGGGAGCAACTAGTTAAAATCCTAAAAAGGAGCGATCCGTCAACGAGACTGAGTTATCAGTTAATTATTCTTTTCTCTTTTTATGAGCCGCCACTTGGAAAGTGTTAAAGGAATTACTAAATGCATTTTCCGTGAGCCTATCTAACTGAAGTTGCTTACGAAAGATGATACTCTTCTAACACCAAATGATCAGAAAGATTACGGTCCTGAATGGATCTCAAGGTTGATTGCTCTTTGACACGAAAACCTATCCCGCTTAAATTCTGGCGCGACATCAGCACCTCCGCTTGTCGGTGTTCCAACGGTAGGAGTAACACAAGACAGCCGCGGCTCTGCACTCTGTGGCATGGCTCTCGGCTGATCCCGAGCCACCGTCATGGGTCATCGCCATGCTATTCTGCTGAGGAGTTGTCTTCTTGGCAATGTTGGCACCTGAGGCTATAGATATATATCATCTACACTACTTGATGATATATATATATGTATATATATATATATATACAGGGTCATTCGTATCAATATGTACTTCATTCGAGGTTTGATAGAACTCGGCAAGAAAAGAATTCTTCCCTATAGAGGGAGGACGCGGAAACGTTTTGTTTAGAAGTGAGGATCCTCACTCCTAAAAAAAACTGGCCATATTTCTAGCGGCGCCTTTTAATCTAACCTTGGAGCAATCGTATGTTTTATGAGAAGATTCTAGACTGACGCATTAGCAGTCACAGGCAACCGCAAACAAGTTCTTTGATGCGGCACAACATGGCTTTGTGCCTCGTCGATCTACGCGTACGCAACTACTAGAGATGGCGTACGACTGCAGGTTACACATGGACGCCAACAGACAATTTTATTTTATTTGTTTTGATCAGAAGAATGCTTGCGACAAGGTCGATCGTAAAATTGTAGCCAACAAACTAAGAACAGTTGAGTGCCATCCACAAACCTGCAAATGGTTCGCAGAGTTTTTTGCAGTCGGTACTTCCAAGTTAAGCCGCCCGCTTCCGGCACAGGTAGCTGCGTCTCTGCATTTGTACACGGTTTTTGTTCTAGATATGAATTTCTATATATGGAGCCTACCAATATTCATCGTTTGTACAAATTGCATGTGTTGTCCAACTTTTACACTGTTCATTCGTATAGCATTCACATGGATGTAAATATATAGGTAAGATTGAAGGTGTACAAAGGAGATTCTTAAGGAAACCTCCGCAGAAGATGCGACCTTGAATCGAACGATATTGTTTTATTGCCCTAAATGGACACACGCAGGAGTAATGACAAACGAGTTCTAGCTCACTTTGTGGGTGCAAGCCTTACTGATGGCTCAATAAATGATATGTACGCCTAGCACATAGCGAGGGATATTCCTAAGGGGGCCACTGCGCAGATCCCTCATGCGACTAGTTTTTCCTCATCCTTTATTTCATGAATAAAGAAGCTTCTATTCTATTTACAAAAATCAACAAACCTAATATTAAGGATCTTGGAGTAGTATTGCTAGTTGTAGATACGTCGGCAATAAAGCTACGATTGGCTGATGCATTATTTAAACTGCATACAAAAGGTCAAGAGGCTGTATCTACGTTGTACCTAAGAGCAAGAACCTTGTGCGGTGCAAAGAGGATTCATGGATGAAGGGTTTGCATTTTTTCGCTGAAACGGCGCCGCCCTATACAGAAAAATGGTGATACAAAATACTCTGGCTAAGAATGATTCTCATCCCTCGAAATTACGAGATAGTGGCACAGAGGTGTTCGGCGGCAACCATACCTCAAGCGTATGGTTGCCATAACCGCGAGGTTATTAAAGGCGAAATTGATTATTTGTTTTGAAACATGGTCATCGCACTCTTGGTGGAGACATTCCAACGGAATTGCCTCTTGATGAAATGCAAGGGCTTCACCCGTTAGCCATTATGCTTGCTGGAGGAATGGCCAGAGCAGTAGGAGGACTTTCTGTCTATTGGCGTACATGTTAGTCCCATATGTGATATATTAGAAAGGAAGAACACTACATGACTCCTTTATCTGGAAACGCTAACATTGTCGTACTAAATCTTCCTCAAAATTCTGCAGACGTCCCTGGTGTTGTGTTTGTGGGGCTCTCGAGTCTCGACATCGAGGCTCCAACAATCGTCAGAAGTGATTTGAATTGCAGAATTGATGACGGAGCTAAGCTGCGATACGCCCGAATAACCTGAGGGGCGCCACCTTCTGAGTGCTTTCCAGGATCCCTTTTGTCTTGTTTTTAAAAAGGACCTAACAAGTGCTATAGACCCGGTTACTGACATCAGCGCCTGCATCCTTTTGGTCTGGGAATGTTTAGCAGAGTCCTTGTGATTGCATTGGCCACCTTGACCGCTTAAGCTGGGGATATTTTCAGATTGCTGATGTCTGTTAGGCTCTTGTCCAGGCGGATTGTTAAGTACGTGACCTTCTTTATTAGCTGCCCTGCCAGGTATAGTCTGATGGGACCCACCTTCTTCTTTTCCGTTCGCAGTATGGCCACGCTTTCCTTCGGAGCAATTACTACGCCAGCTTCATCCATCCAATTCCTCGTAGACTATAGTATTCTATCACCGTAGAGTTACAATTGTTCTATTGTTTTTATTCTGTAGTTTTGCCGGTACTGTGCTGACCACCCCATCTGTGTACGCGATCATCTCTACCCTTTTGTGAAAGGTTATGCTGGTGAAGGGCGTCATCATACGCTAGGTTCCAGAGTACGGGACCCAGGGATGAGCTGTCATTGAGATTTCCACCTCACCGTTGAAAACACTTCAATCATCCAAGTATCCTGAGATGACCCCGGTGAGATAATGGGAGACCTTTCCTTACTCGTGTGTCCACTATTGTCCTACACGGGAGGCTGTTGAAGCCGTTGCCGACGTGTAGAAAGATGTCAAGAAACAGTGTTCTGGTGCATCTGGTTGAACTATGTAAAAGTTCAGCCTTGGCCGCAAGTCGGCGGACAACGTTTAGCACTGACTAATCCATATCGGAAGTTGGAAAGGAGTTCGTATTCCTCCACAAAGGTTTTAAGCCTTTCTTTAATGATTGCCTCGTGTCCCTTCGCCAGTGTATTCAGTAGACAGATAAGTCTAAATCCTCTGTTGTATTTGGGAATGAGAACAACCTCAGCTCTTTTCCAGTTGACGGGCATTGTTCCCTTTCCAGCCGCTACAGTGTGAACACTTCCGAAACCAGATACTCCTTAAATAGTATTTTGACCGCCAGGGGCGGAATGCCGCCTGCGCCCGGAGCACCTCCCGCTTTAAGTCTCGCCAAATATTTGCTTTAACGAGCTCTACAATTTCCTATATCAATCCTCAAAAAGCTTCTGAGCACCCTTTATATATATATATATATATATATATATATATTTATATATATATGTATAGATAGCCAAGTTGAATGCGCACATACGCATGACCTTTAAAGATACGCACACATTTGTCTAACTATATTAACTCACATGTCATTCAGTAGAATTGCCGCTGCCATCCTATTCGCAATTAAAGACGCAGCTCACTTTTGCTGTTGACTTTTCTTCATCAAGAGGAGATTGGAAAAAGGCGGACGGATAGTGGTATGCGGATTTACGCTGATGGATGAGGCGGTGTCTACATTATTTGTCTACTACCAATACCGCCGCGACTCATAAAAGTGGGCGTGCTATTCTTCCGTTGCTTTTTCAGCCATATTCAAATTAGTCCACAGATTGTGGCTCCCCTGCTTTATTTATATATATATATATATATATATATATATAAATATAGAAAAAATTGTGATGATTTACTAATCTTAACTTAATAGTGCTCGCCGTCAGTGGCCAATATATATATATATATATATATATATTTGTTTATATGCCTTACTTTTATGGGAAGCGGCGGTATTTGTAGTGCCTGTATAAATATTCGAATACAGCTGCCATACTCTTAGCACTGGTATAAACACACGCATTACATCTAACTCCATGTGCAAATACTAAAAAAACATAAGAATGTCACCATATATTCATATAAATGAATTTAATGCTGTGTACGTTCGTTTCATAGCGCTTGTTATATACTTACCCATTACCATTGCTAACAGTTTCAATTGCTGTTATTATTACGCATACCGTATAGCAACGATTCCGCTACGCTGGCTCTACTTCGAGCGTCGTCGACTGACAGATTTTTGGCAAACCTTCGCAAGACACAAGCCCCGCAATGATTATTACACTATCAACTCTAAACATTGTCAATGTGTCGAAATATGTCGCGGGTGTGTAGCGTTAGCTATAAAGAATTTCGCGAATTAGTTTATTAAATTGCGCCTGTCATACCATGAAATAAATATACGCTTCACGCCCTGTCTGGCCAAATCACGTTTGTGTTTCTTCCTTTTTTTATTTACATACGTCGATTATTTTTTTCTCTAATTTGTTGTTTTGTGTTGCCAAAGTTAATGCGTGTGTGTATGTTGAAGCAGCCTTCTAGTAGTCAAACTAAAGTCAAACCGACGAGCTTTAGAATCTCTCTGCGGTGTCAGTAGCGCGTCGTGTCACCAAGACTCGCTGGAGTAACAATAGCCGATGATGATGATGATGATGACAGTAAGACAATATGTTGTCATTGATCCCCTTTCACCGCAACATTGTGTTCAGATCAGCTGCAGTCATTTTTGAGCGGTAGCACAAACAACAACAACAACAACAACAACAAGAGCTACAACAACAACAACAATAGCTACAACAACAACAACAACAACAACAACAACAACAATAAGGACTACTAGTCCTACTACTACTGCAACTTCTATTCCGGCGACCGAGGCAGACTATGTTTAGCAGCGACCATAAATAAACATGGAGCGACGTCTACCAGTCTTTGTATATATGCGTGTAGGCGCGCGGGCGGTAGTGAAACGCCGTAGAAAGACCAAGACTCCGCTGGCGTTGGCAGCAGGGTTCTTGCTAGAGTCACTTACACTGCCTGCCAGATACAGCGACAATGGACATGCGCTACTCCACTACGTAGGAACAGTGGAAACGCTGTTCTGCTCGACGCGATTTACTTGCCCCTTTCCCCTAGCCGGCTTGCTTCGTCGATGCTCTGTCGACGATGCGGTCGCAGTGTAGCGAACAGCTTGGCCCGGCCAACGTCCGGTAGGAACCAAGCCAGCAATGTGGAATCGGAACAACAATCGTACAGTAGATATTACAACAACAACAATAACAACAACAACAGCAGCAGTAGTAACAACGACAACAACAACAACGACAACGACGACGACAACAACAACAACGAAAACAACAACAACAACAAGTCACTCTATGAGCGACATTTGCACAGTCACTCCATGAGCATTGGAGTCGAACATTTTGCTTCTGTAACACAGAATAATAAAAATAACTGTGAAAACCCAAAACAGGCAGGAAAGTAAGGGTACAGCAAAATAGGTCGTTATTTAGTGGTGTTTTCACAGCACAGACGGCAGCGATTCATCAATTATAATTAAAACAAAAGTAATAGTCGTCACCGGCAAAATGCCGGACGACCCGGTGAAGGATGTAGCGCAGTACGACGTCACGAAGTTTTCTCACATCTCTAGGGAGTTTTGACACAACGGCATTTAAAAAAAACACAGAACGATAATAGCCTTTGCTAAAACGCGACGCTGCCGGCCGTAATAGCAGCTTGCCAAGGTGGGTGGTATGGTTTTACATGCTGCGTTTTTTTTTACGGTTGTATATCTGGCCTGTTCCACCTGATTTGCCATATATGGGTCTGGGGTGATGCAATCATACAACGAACGTAATACGCTATGTCAGAACTACTGGTAGGCGCTAGGAGTCACTACAACGGAGATTACCTACCCGTATACATACCATACACAACCTTAAGCCCAAGTTGTGCAGGTCAACTCAACTTGGCTCTGGTGCTGTTCTCGTATTACTCCGTGTCAGACAAGTCGCTTAGACTATAGATCTAAAATTAAAATGGCGAGTCACTAAAGCATTGGCTATAACCAGAAATCCTTACAAATCTAAATAATCTTAATTGCTCGCTAGTACTTAGGACTTGTCATGCTTGTATATATATATATATACACATATATATATATATATATATATATATATATATATATATATATATATATATATATATATATATATATATATATATATATATATATACACATATATATATATATATATATATATACAAGTTATCTATACAAGTTTACTTCACCAGAAATTGGTAGATGCTACTTAAAATTCATATCGGCTAATAACATCTTTCACGACTGCATGCATTGAACCAGCTTCTATTTCCTTGCATTGCAGTATGTGGTATCGGTCAATATTACATGTGCCACAATGTTTACATACACAGTCTTCAGTTTCAAAACAGTACCCTTTTAGGCATATATATATATATATATATATATATATATATATATATATTGGTGTACATACATATAAACCATATACATTCCTAGTTAAAAATGTAGATATATTTCCGTCTAATAGATAAGCAATTAGATAGTGTGTATGCGTAATGGCTATGCGGCAGTAATTAGTATATAGGTGTAGATATTCCTTATTACGCCTGTGTATGGTTCTCTGTTAAACGCCAAGCTATCTCACGTAATAAAAGTGCGACGGCATCGAGTGTTTTTGTTCAATTTTTCTGGAGCGGTCGGACATACTACAACATGTGTAGGTTTATTGTCCAGTTTGCATCCAGTTTGTGACATTGTAGTTAAGCGTCGTGTGCCTTATTTTCTGCCCTATATTACTTGCGCTTGATTCGGCTGCTGATTAACGCCTAATTTGTCGACGACTTTGAGCTAATTTGTCAGACCATTAGGACGCTAAGTCCGTATTTATAACGATCAGACAGATCTGGGATAAACTAGAATTTTTCAAAGCACAATTTTTTTTCCGGGAATAAAGTGAGGTTACAATACTTGCATGGGTTGATGAGCACACACTATGATGCATAGGGTTATCAGTGCATAAATGAGTGGAGAACGAAATATACAGATGTCCAGTGACTAGTGTCAGATTAGAGCAGAGATCAACCCATTATGAAGAAGGGTAAAATACATATTAGCAGAGCAGCAAGTTGAATAATGTGAGCCTAAATACCGATGTTGTTGTTACCTCTGCCACAAAGAAATTCTTCCTGATGTAGATGCAATATAATTCAGGCAGCTACTAAACAAAAAGTAATAATAGACATGACCACAAAAGCCGACTCTTTCTCCATACCCAGTAGCACTATAAGCTGCAGTATCCTGAACTAGCACCGACCTTACGGGCCATGCGGCAACATGGCCACATATCTGACATACAGGGCTACCGCCACTAAAGGAAGTACGAGGAAAACTGCCATAGGGACTATCATATTCAAAACAAAATACTACACCATTTTGAGTCTACAAAATGTGCAGGATTTTGTGATATAGGACATATTTTCATATGCTACTAACTCATGATGAGTAAAACTGAAAGAATATCCAAAACAAAACCTCTGCGCGGAAGAAAATCAATGGTAACGGAATTGATCACCGCTGACGACGCTGCAATATTGACCTTTGGTGCTGAGAGGTTTCAGCTAACTAGCTAACTCTAGAGCAAAGATAAAAGTAGCAGATGAAATTAGAAATTAGGGAAAAAACGAGAACGAAAAATGACACAAAAAAAAGAATAGATTACAAAGACACACATCATCTAGCTGAACTGCAAACAGGAATAGATTCCGAAAACACACATCATTCAGGTGAACTGCTGTCGCGGCAGACTGGCATGCCGTCTATCGTAAGTAGCAACAACGGAGACCGCAGAAATACAACATCAACCTTACAATATGCAAAACATGGGAAGTGGAGCAGATCATGTAGAGTTTTCCAGTGACGAACCCCTACACAAATTCTTCCAGCAGACCGATCTGAGCGAGACGCGTCAAATAAACCAACACGGTTAAATCAGCTTATAGGCAAGAGATACGTCTATACCTGGCATGCCGTAAATTTATAATACTTATGGCCTTCTAGGGTAATTTACCCTACAAAAAGCAAGCTGGTGAAACCACTAGAAAGTCCATGCCGCTCATCGATTACGATGATATAAGCGGCTGACACCATCTGCTCCACAAATTGGACAAAAAAAGGTTAACTCGGACAAGGAAGAATCAAGAAAAACAAAGAAGGGACTAAGCTTAGAAAATAGATAACTACTTTAAAGGTAATACTACAAAGTACAAACACAAATCATGGTAAGCGTTTTTCGAACGACTCGCGGACGATCCGTGGGACAACCCTTGTTACAAGCTTGTATGAGAGCAACTAAAGAGAAGACCGACAACAAAACTAAAAGTTAAAGTTGAAGTTTAACGTCTGAGTAACCTGGTCTCAACTATACTGGACAAACTACTTTCTAACTAATCCCCTAGACTGTAGAAGAAGTTGACACCCAGATTCTGCAAAAAGAAAAATTCCGGAGGCAACGGAAAAGGCAAACCGCGAATCTGACAGCACGGAGCCTACCGACCGGTGAACGACCAATGTCAACGTTTAAGTTAAGAAAATTCTAAACACTGAGATAAAAAACGCGAAATATTTATGATGCATTTCCGACATACAGTCCTATTCAGTGACAGATCAGAATTGACAGCCACCCACAAGATTCAAAAGCCATTTCACAGAGCATTTTGACAACGAATACCAGAGCACGAATCCTATTCCAACGACTGCTTTCAGCAATCTCCGTTAGAAGGCAATTCTGGATAATATGCGCAGGTAGATGACGTCACAGCACCTGATTAGTGACACGTCGGCCTATTTAAGCGACAGATACATAACAAGTAGAACCGCAACAGTTCCCATGACTGCAAGCGTATATCGAGGTTCCATACTGGTACCGCTCGTCCGGCACATAGCGCACTGAGGCTAAGGGGCAAAAACTAATTGCTGGAATACGCCGGTAACCTGACAGACACTGTAACTGACACTACAGACACCGCAAATATACAGATGCACTAAAAGTAACAGCCGAATAGATGAGCCCAAATGGGCTAGAGGCCACATCTCTCATATAGGCCGAAAACACCGCACGGGCTCCCAATAAACACCACATAAAAAAGAAATTCCAATAAACACAACCAGATAAGTGCGGTAGCTCAAGTACATCTAGACAGGAGGCTCAGTGGTACTCCGCTGTCATAGCTGCATACCATGGAGGCAGAAGGAAAGACCAACCCAGCGGCCACCATCCCAGGAGTAATATACAATCCTAGAAGTCAATGAGCAGTAGCGCAGCGATGGTGCTCGCGGGCACATTGCCCTTAAATCCCAGACCGCAAATGAGAAGTAAGTTCTGAGACAGCTTAACGCTGGCGTGGCAGTAATGAAAGACAGGCCTACAAGACGGTCCGGGGCGTCTGCCCGTACATTTAAAGTTGAGAAATGCTTAAATATTTTGGCAGTCCACGTGACATAATTTCTCACGTAGGTAATAACGGACACGGTCGTTTTTCGAGCTACCTGCAAAAAACGGCAATGTGTCACCAGAGACATGCGTGCAATGCGACAAGGAGGTGGCAGACGACGCAAATAAAACGCTATTCAATTACTGCGCGTACAAACATGATGTAGGACAGACTAGAAAGATCAATCTGTGTGCAAACTTTAACGATTTTATCGCCAACATAGACCTGATCTGTTTAAATAAAAGACGGTTCAACTCAAAAGAACCACTGCACTCGCAAGGCACAAGACGGGCGACTACGGCCGATTGATCCGATAGGCGCTCACCACTTTTCCTGCAGTGCTGGATATGAAAAGCCGGGCTGACAGAGTGACGCTTAAAGGTACACCTTTGTTGGGTGCAGTCTAGCGTAGAGGCACCGGCCACAAGCGCAGAGTCCTACACTGCCACCTAGAGGCTAGATGCCCGCTATTTGCCAGCTGAGGTTGGGCGTAAAAGCATCTCATATTGCTCAACATAAAAAAATAGAAAACTCAGAAATACGCATATTATACGACCAATAGAGAAACAATATGCTCGAGCTTTGTAAAACGGTGCAAATCGTGCGCATACCATGTATGTGTTGTTTTGTTTCGAAAAGTCTTAATTGAATCGAAACTGCCAACGGATATGTCGCCCTAGCTTCAATCATGATTCCGTTCGTGATTTATGTACGCAGATCGTCCAGTAAGTAACCAGCATTTCTACGAGGTGGCTTCACAATGCTATTTGTAGTAGATGGCGGTGAAATATCACTGTTTACACTAACACGTATCAAGTTTTAGGCAAGATTACGTATTGCAGCTTGATTTGAACTGACCACGCCAGTACTTGTCGTAAACATGGCAAACACCGTACCATGTTTAAGCATATTTATTTCAAGAAATAGCTAGCCCCACAAATCAATGCCGAACTGGACCAAGTTTACAGGCACTGTGCACCAGAGGCGTTGGCGACCATTACTATTGTTAGTTTTGGACTAGTTAATTGAAATGTGGTCAGACACATCAACTAAAGATGAAGCTCACCGAGGACGTTCAGTCGAGGTCACTATGCCACAAACCATTAAAAAAAGCCATCGTATCGTTGCGCAGGATTGCGGAACGTAGGTGCGTCAGATAGCTAAGATCGTAGCATATCAACAGGGGGGATGTGCATAATATACTGCACGAATGAATAGAAATGAAAAAACTGTATGCAAGGTTAGTGCCGCTTTTGAAGACCATCGACTGAAACACACAGGAAAGAACATTTCAAACCAGTGTTTGGCGATGCTTAAGCGCAATCCACACGATTGTTTGCGTCGACTTGTGTCCGTGGAGAAACCTGTGCCGAGCGCCTTGTGAGCGTCCTCCCCACAGGAGCATATTAAAGCTGCAAACAAAAAGCTGCACCTGGTAAGCACAAAAGAAACTTTCAACATAAAAACGCTTCCGTTCACACCTTCATAATCGCAGTGGCAAAAGTGCACGAGTTAGGGTTCGAATTGCTCTCCTCATCTGACCCCTTGTGACTTTTGTCTGTTCTCAAACCTTAAGATCTAGCTCAGTTTGGAATCGAAGAAATTCCTAGTATTTCCGAGTCTGGACGGTGAGGAAGAATCCAAGGTTTAGTGGATTTAAGAGTCTCACACTAGTCAAAGTTGCTGATGCATGTTCATTATGCATACCCCGAAACCTCCCAAACAGAAAAACCTCAAAATCTGTCTTAGAAAAAAAATAGTCGTACGATGACAAGAGCCATCACCGCTGTGGATGCTTACCCTAAAGAAAACTTCGGGATCTCCTACTTTTCCAAAGAAATCAGAAAGTTGGGACACCATTGGACTAGGTGTGCAGAACTTCATTGAGCAAAAAAATGCAGAAAATCTGCTTGTTTTATCTCGTTACTTAATTAACGACCCACGCATATATACATAGATGTACAGGACCTACAACGATGCGGTTACGCTTCTTTTAAAGTCAATAATTTTCAGAATTCACAGAGACAATAGATGAGGGCAAGCATTGTAGAGTACAGAAAGCTTACTGCCGTAGTTCGTAGCGGTTGAAAGGGCGGTAGCCGCCGGCGTAGTGGTGCAAAGAGAAGATGGATGAGGCAGAAAAGGCGGTAAACGGACGCGTCTCTATGCGGCGGTCTAGATGCCGTCAACGACTGAGCGGCGACTGAGAGTTTCTGTGTGGCTTCGAGTTCTTCGACTCATACGGAAGAGTCGGGCCGGCGGCGGCGGCGATCGCTCTCTGGGGTGTCATGCCCACTAGCAGTATAGAGTTGGCGACGGCCGTATCGACCAGTGCCATTTAAACCACTGTCGTCGAAAGCTTCTGCAGTTTGTTAGCGTCGTTTGGGCTACCGCTACCGTTGCTGTCATAGTCGGCGGCGTCGTCGTCGTCGTCGCTGTCGTCGTCTGCGCCAGCCTACGTCGTAAATAAAGCGATTTACGCTCGAGTCCCCCGTTTTATCGAGGGAAACGGCACGGCCGGTCAAAGCCCAACGGCGTCCGACGCAAGGACGCAGGCACGCACGCGAACGGATCGGCGCGACCACCGGGACAGCAGACTATTTTGGCTGAAGTAAAAGCGTATGCCGATATCGGTAGGGATCGTTTCGTCGAGAACGTCGAGCTTGTGCAATGTCGGCATCGAGGGCCTTAGCATCGAGGACTGCTCTCGACCATTCCAAACGGCGTAGAACTCTCAAGGAGTCGTTGCGATTTACCTATTCTGCTTGTTCCTCTCTCTCTCTCTCTCTCTCCCACGTTTACGTACTTCCTTCTCGTCTATCTTTATTTCTCTCTGTCTCCCAGGTCAACAAATTGCCAACAATTAACCTGGCCGTAGGCGTACAGTTTGCATATATAGAAGAACGCGCGCGTCGACGCTATAGAATATGTGAAGCGTGGTTTAAGTGTTGCTCTGTGTACACGGCTGGGCCATACAACGGTTGGTGCGATTGGCCAGCTGCAACCGATTACGCTGCCATTAACCACAATGATGTTCTACTAAATGTTCTTATGTCGATTTGAAAAAGCCTGCGTCTGTGTCCGGATTAAAGCGAGAGCTGTCACAAAGTAGCCATAAGTATTCTCGATGTGACTTCTGGCGAGCAAGGGGCGTCCCACCGGGTGTCGTTAGGTACTGCTTTCTCGGCTGGCCTAGACTACCTAGCAAAGATCGATCGGAACAATAACGTACAGTTGAGTGTACACGTAAATATTATGGTAGCAGATTTGCTACCAACATTTTGCCTTGATATATGTATATATATATATATATAAATATATATATGTATATATAGATACATATACATATATATATGTATATAAATATATATACATATATAGTGTATGTTTATGTATATATATATATATATATATATATGTATATATATATATATATATATGTATATATATATATATATATATACATATACATATATAGTGTATGTTTATGTATATATATATATATATATATATATATATATACATATAGTGTATGTTCTATCTGAGCAATTCATTTTAATGCTTGTGCCCCATTTTCAAGGGGGACTTACAGCCAACGGCAATGCAACCTTGTGTTCTATATGCAAATGGAAAGCTCTTGGGACCTCCCTGAACATTATTTTCTTGTTGTGCAGACTTTCAATTTCTTCTTACAAAAATGTATTATCGTAGATACATACAAACACAGTGTCTTTCCAATGCGCAACAGCGTGTCCTCACAATTAAATTTTCCACTGCGCCAAGATTATTTCTGATCGATCTCTCATGCAAGACAAGGATATGCTACATTTGGTAGATCATATATACAAAATTGCTCCGTTTTTATATGATTGTAAATTGTAGTAGTGGTAGCACATGTCTACGCGTGACTTCTCCTAGCTGGGATAATGCGCGTTTCCTACTTGCGCTCTCCAGTATATCAGATCAGCGGCAGACCAGTGGCATACGCTTAGTTAATCGCGATTATTTGTTTGCGATTATTTGACTGATAAAGAAGACTTAAATAAATTATACTTTTACGTTGTACCTGAGACTGGTCGTGGCCAATTAAGAATAATATATGGTACTAGATTTACGGTATCGCACAATGTTTAAGTTCTTAAAACAATAGCAAGCATGCAAGGTATGTGAGTAAATATACAAGTATAAGGGTATGTAGTGGGGGTGGCTTTGGCGGCTAACGCACCGTTCGAAACGGGGCGTTGCCATGGCAACCACGGTTAGCAAAACATCGCTAGTTCGAGCCCCGTGCTGGTTGAATTTGTTGGACGTGGTTGTCATTGCCCTGCTGCTACATACCTCTGCTGGAGAAAGCCTATATAAGTCCAGTACGAGAACGCGATGACGATAGATGCATTTAGACGATATCGTGCCACAGGCAACTTAGCCCATTACGAGCGTCTAAAAACTGTAATTGTCAGAGCGTTAAAAACAACATATGATTGTTCTTATTACCATCTTCTCAGGGTTTATTACCCATGGGGAGTATATGCCAAGCAAGGTGTTGTAAGCCAATTAGTTGCCGACAGTGTAGCAAATAATACCCCGAGCAGGTTTCCTCACATAGACAACAGCGGCAAGCCAAGGTTGATCGGAATTGAAGAGTCGTAAAAATCGTGCGCTTCGTGTGAAAGTTTCATAAATCGGCTCTTGTGCTACGGGCGCTCCATCTTCTGTCAAGGCTTAGGTTCTGTAGGCCGATCTATTTTCGACACATTACGTTCCTAATTCAGTAGGCTACTTTTATAGACATCTTGAGATTAGATCCTCGGACATTTGAATAAGATCCTCTGAGAACAATGAGCTCACCGCGGCTAGTTAGAGCAGATTAAGACGGCTTGACTTGTACATACGTAAAATTCGTTTGATTTGAGGTTGTTTTCAGCCTGTTAACCATGTCTAGGTTCAAAAGCGGCAGATTGGCTTAGATCCACACTGCCTGGGGGGCGGGGGGTAGAAGTCGCCGCGCCACCGATAAAGGTGCGACTCCTCTTGACTGAATGTCCGAGCACAACATGACCCTGGCCAACTATGGCGATGTTCCTACGTTCCCGCGCCAAGGTCAAACATCGTTCTTGGACCTCACCTTTTCGGACTCGCGTAGAATACGGCGAGGGACCAAGGACATACTACACTGCCAAGGCGCTAAGCGGGCATGATTGGTTCCAGGCTTACATGATAAAGAGCGCGAAAGCACCGACCGACATATGCGTTCTCTGCGGCGCCGGGGTGCCCGACGATGCCGCGCATATCATTGAGGCATGTAGGGCATTGTCTGCGTACTTGGAAAGCTCGCCGTTCGGCCTACGGGGATCTACCGCGCCGAGGATCGTCACGCACGTGGTCAAATTAAAGACTAAATAGGATGCTGGCCTAAAATACCTCAATGGGCTCATGCGCGAAGAGATCCGACCGGAGAATAATCTCCGGGCGCGATTTGTCGCCTGAAGCCCCCCTGATTTAACCCAGCACGGTTACAACTTACCTGCTCGGGACGCACCTACAGACTATGGAGAGGGTTGAAGCGTGAGGCTCCTCCCTCCTGGTCTTGAGGTATTGGTTCACAATTATATCGGCAAGTGTGCGTAAAGGCATTTCCACCCCAAAAAAAAACTGTTTTAAATCAAGCAAAGGCATCAGCTGGCAATCGCTGCAATATTTAAGTTAGATATACATGCAGCAGTTAATAGCGACAGCTTGCCAGGATCGCAGTTGGTGTCTTTCGGTCGTACGTTTTTGGGCATGGCGAGAAAACATCTTCCCGCTAGCGATGATTTCAGGTCTCAAATATGAAAAATAGGAAACAAGCTCAATGGCCTATCTTTGCAATGTGAGCGTGTTTGAGTGAGTCAAGCATCCTCCTTGTCTGAAAGTTGAATTTAGAGGCTGTAAATTTATCGGCGTTAAGTTTCAATTCTCGCTGTGCAAAAAAGCGCACTAACGTTGCTGAAGGTTAAACGTGTTTTTCAAAATTATTTAAGGTTTCTCCCGTCCAACTATCTAACACAATTTTTAGATATTTCATTGTAAATTTCCAGATGTATATATTCATCTATATCAATCGGTTATAGTTTCTAAGCTGCTGTACTGCTGGAAACTGTGTTTGAAGAAGTATATGAAAGTACTTGTAAGCTCACAGTTATCTTTTATAAGGAGACTCCGTGAGGGATGCTTCTTAAATCGCGAGGACATGAATCTGCCAGAAATCGCATTACTACGATCAACCTACTGCTATTGCGTTTTTAGTTGCAAGGAGCGAATTTAGCTAAAAACTTCTTTGACATTAGACTAAACATTGTTCGACTCCTTATGCAATTACAATACGATATTGACGCTTTGTAGCTTTCAGGGGCTTTGCCTTTATGTCCTCGATCTGTGACGGCAGTTCTTTCTGGCTCTTGACTAGGTTCTTGCCGACTATTTGATTGATGCATGCACTAAATCTCGATATGCCCTTTGAACAATCTTAATTACTCCGCAACTGCGGCTCGCATTGCCAGAATCTTGGTATCAAAATTATCGTCATGAAGTGTGCGTTTGCCTGAATATGCTAGTTTTGAGCGCTGTAAGTGGTCGTAGGGTAATGATTTTGAGGTATTAGGTGTAAAAGCGAATAAAATAACTTGATTTTTGCCAATTCTGTTTTAAACGATTATGTCGCATCTTGTGGACGGCGTTATATATTCTTCAGAAGAAGTAGAATTTTCTCACCAACACGTCAATGTGCTAAGTGTCTGTATAGGAAGACTAGTTGTCTCGCCATTGCACATTTTGTGCTCCGATGTCGAGCAAAAACACCACTGTCACAAATAGTAGTAATTTCACTCTCACCTCGAAACAAGACTTCTCAGAGACTATTTTTCGTTCGGAAAAACATCTGTTTTAACGAGCTCTACAATTCTATATATCGCGCTTATAAATATATATATATATATATATATAAAACAGGTGCTGCCAATTATAGCTTGCAGGACTGATATTAAGCATGCTTCCGTTTATTATTCTAAAACCATCCGTCATAAGGTAAACCATAAGCAAGCACCAAAATAGCCTTTTTCGCCCACTGAGTAACTATGATAGACTCCCAAGTATCGACTGTACTTACATGGATCGGAGATAGTATGAGTGCTACTAGATACTAAGGTTTATTGCATAGCTCTTCCCGTTATAAACGAGCATACCAATGTGAAACGAGCATACCAATAGAGCTTGAATCATATGGTGACTATCAATCGCTTGCTACTTGAAGCCAGTTTTCTGATAAGGGTCCAATACGTATAACCACTTTTTCTAAAGGATATCCCAGAACTAGACAGCTTTGTCAGCGAACGGATCAATAAAAGATAAAAAGCAATGTAAGTGACTTAATCTGCTCTGAGTCTCTATGTCAAAATGAGTACCCCATATATAATAATTCCTGACCAGGAAATTACTAATATGACAAACGAAAATTAATGTGTGGCACATATAAACGTAAAACGTATCAGAAACCTACATTACATGGTAGACGATATATATTAGTAGACAGTAAACGCAATATCTAATGTAATGCTGACAAGACGGTATATTGTATAAACTCATGTTTACTCATCGGAAAGACATATATTCTCTATAGAAAAGTTGATTACAGAGTTGGACACAGGGCGAATAAGCGGGGCACGCTACTACATTTCCTTGTTTGGTACACTGTATACCGCATTATTCAAGTAAGTCATTGAACGGTTTGGTTAATAAAAAAAATAATCTATCATTCCGAAGAGGCCGGGAGACGTTAGTCAGTTTGCTGTGCCTGTTGAAAGCTTCAAAATTCCATTCAACCGAGAATGTTATATACGGCAGATCGGAGAAAGTTCTGATTAACTATCTGCTATAAAAAAAATATCTGCTGGAAGAAGAGCTCTAGACGTTTTAAAAGCAAAAATAGACTTGGAAATATGCATCGACCTTTATATGTAGACATCCAACGCATTATATATATATATATATATATATATATATATATATATAATTTAAAATCTTAGGAATCATGTACATGCATAGATACACTAAGCGATAAAAATGGATAGCATTATCTGTCTTCAATTTCAAAAAACTCCTACCGACTAAGCGTTTTTGAATGAATAATTTCAGCGGAAATTAAAGCTAAATGAATTGCATTTTATGAAACTAATATACCGGTGTATCGGCGGAAACCGTTAAAGTAGCGTGGCTACCGCACAAGCTAATATTTGAGCGAAAACTGACACGCGTGTTTATTTCGGAGAGCAATTTGTATCTTTTGCAATGGAATCCGCAGGATTTTTTAGGCAGATTTGTAACCGCCAACCAAACCTGGATCCACCACGATAAAACAACGCAAACTTGAGTTGCAAATCACTTAGCATTCCAATATTTTCCGAAATTTACCCTATGTAACTATCTAGAAATTTCACAAAGTATGTCTGCGGAATAAGATATTAGAATAACAGTGATGTGATTAATGCGCCGTAGACGAGTATTTTTGACGAGTTGCTACGAATATTTTGCTTGTGGTATGAAGGTAATTAAGGATCGTTGGACTGAATGCATTGAGCTTAGGGGCGACTATGCTGAACGATAATGGGAACGCGGGGTTTGTCCGTCTATTGCTTGTGTATGCTATGAACTTTTCTTTTGTCCACCTAATTTACATAGGACAATCTTTCATCACCACTTTGTTTAGACGTACGTGCTCTTCTTTTGCTTCGATCGTAGCCGATAATCGTTTGCCTCGTTAGCCTTAAAGCGAAATCGATGATCATTTGAGCACAGATCAGAACTTTACGGCTCAACCATTTCTGGGCAATGAAATATATCATAGCCCAGTGTATTACGTCGCCCATAGCCTTGAAAATCTGCCAGCGCGCCTCCCGCACGCAAGAGGATGCTTTCCGGTGGAAGAGATTTGTGTGTCATATCGAGCCAAATTATGTGCAAAGCAAAGTGATTCCCCCAAACGCAGAACTGAGACCCTTAATATAGCATGAAGTTTTAGCACAAGCGATTTGTAGAGGCGAGTGTAAAGGTCAAAACAGCTTTAGATTCAGAACGTGGCTTATTTTTAGAAAAAAACTGCATTAAAAAGCCTAAGTTTTCGAGAAAAAATTACTACATTTTCTAAAATATAGCAAATTTACAGACTCACGTGGTCATATATACAAGTCAACAGGTGATCTAGTTTCTATATACAAGTGTGTACACAGTAAACAGGTGATCTAGCTCTTCAGCATTACAGCATTGTAGCACGAAAATGCACTCAACGCAGCAGGATTGCCGACCCATTGTAAGGTGGGTCCAATAACTCACGAATCAATTACCGTCCCCACACTTTTCACTTTACATCGCCTGCCAGTACACTCATTGGTCTGCTATACCAAAGCCGGAAGGAAAATATTTTTTAATTCCGTCAGAAGCAGATGGCGCAGAGCGCATTATTTAAAGTTGCCTGAACTCTTTACAGAATGCTTCTGTACTTACCAATCCACAACAGGACAACATAATATAATAGATAAAAATAGGATCTTGTAGACAGTTAAAAGTCATTCAATTGGAACCCCTATCTATTTAACCTCTGTAAAGTTGCAATAACGGCACAACATTTTGGCATCAATTGATCCATGTAAGAATGCTCATAAAATACAAAACCGAGACACCTTACCGCCCGAGAACGATTTACCGTAATGCCACTCAGTCGAAAGCTAACGGGTAATTAAAGCGGCCTTCTAGCAGGTCGAAACACTAAGACAATGTAGACCGGAAAACTTTTAACGACTCAATTGAAGTGTCAATATCACTAGAAACGTTAGCCGGGCCGAGCCTACATAAGATTGGCTTGTTGTCAGCAAAAACTATTGATTTTCCCTGGTTATTGTGCTTAATTCTCATGAGTATGAAGTTCAGTAATATCAGAAACATAAAGGGATCTACGACAGAGCCCTGTGGAATTCCCAAGCTAACAAGCTGCCAACTAGATTGAATTGGTCTAACCTTTACAGACTGAGACCTTTTCTCAAGATAGGACCTAAACCCGCTCACTGTAGAGAATTCGCAACCCAAGTGGGTCAACATCTGGGTAAGCAATCCATGGTCAAGACAACTGAAGGCAGACGCCACGCCTAGGAACACGCCTAAACAAGGCTTATCCATTTCGGCCAAGTAAACCACATACTGTGACAGATGTCCTAGGGCTAAGTCTGTCGATCGGTTCTTACGAAAGCCGAATTAAAACAATGAACAACGGTATTTACTAACTAAAATTAACGCGTATTTAGTTCAGCTATGTGATGCTTAAAATTGAGATTTGCCGTAAGGTAGATTTTCAATTTGTGTGCATAAGTCAGAGGTGGTAGTATGGTTCATAGTGTGGTTTCTTTCTATCTTAGTTCAATGCTCACTTCAATGGTATCTATCTACATTTATTTCCCAGATAATTTCCCGGATTCAGTAATGAAAGCCGTGCCACGTTAACCAAAAAAAATCAACCTATTTTTCTAGGATGCTTTTTTCTACTCGTTTGTCTGAAACCTGAAGTATTTCCCGGATTTAGTGATGAAAGCCGTGCCACGTTAACCTAAAAAATTCAACCACTTTTTCTAGAACGCTTTTTTCTACTGGTTTGTCTGAAACGCTGGACCGTCAGTATATTTACCCCTAACAAAGGGCATACATTTTTATTCACGTTTGTTAGCATAATCTTCTGCCAGGTACTCAATATCATGCTTAAACTCGTATCTATTTAAAATCAATTCTTGAATTAGCGTCTGTCTCCGACAAGCTTGCGAGTAAAGGCTGTTGAACCATTTATTGGGAGTCCTAGCGTCTTTTTTTTAATGCTGTCTTTGCACGGTCAATTTCTTTTATATTTTATAAGTCGGGTAGGGTGCAATGCTCTGCAATGTATCCAAAGAGATAATCGGTCTAATTTGAACAAGCAATATACTGAGAGACATTCGCAGATTTAGTTCCCGAAGGTTTCATATGAGCGCCACGGCTAACGCCGCCTCAGCCCTTTTCTTGTAAAGGTGCCTTGTAAAGCTGAGCTTAAAGATAAAGAAAACTCCTAGGTATGCAAAGTGTGACACTAGGTCCATAGTAGTCTCGCTTGTCTTGAACTTTCTGTTCTTGTGAGCGTATGAACCCCCTTCGCCAAAGCGCATTGCTTTTGTTCTGGAAATTGATGCTAATTATGTTTTTGCGGCACCATCGTTATGTTTTATTAAGGAAATAATGCAGGCATTCTAGTGTTCATAAAGCAGCCGGACTCTAAGTAATCTCTGTACTTAATATATTTTACATTTAAGGTAGGCACCTGTGTGTCAATTATACAAACGTATAATTAAAAGCAAACAAAGTTGACCAAAGGCACTCTTCAGCTCAAGGTAGACAGTTAAACGTTTGTTGAGCATTTATAGACACTGCGAATCTTGCATTTTTTCTAAAGCTCGCGTAATGATATTTCGCAAATTAGCGCTGTGCAGAATCAGGCATCGATATCATATCTGCATATTGGCATGAGCCTAATACTGCAGGCTACATTATTCCACCGTCTTGCACTTGGTTTACCATCCTAAAGTAGTGGTTTTCCATCTTATAACTAAACATACAACGCCGCGGTATGCTCAACCGTTCGGTCCGTAGCAGAACTAGCAAAACGCTAGATTGATGGTTGTCTCGAAACCTTTGGTTGTAACAAAAATACTTTTACCCGGCCCGAGTGTTTATATATATATATATATAGTCTCGACCGCCTTAGCGTGTGGACGTGTTTTGTGAGTGCTCCACGTTAAAAGGCGATAGTGGGAGCCTGTCGTCTTTGCGGCAAACGGAACCACTGCCTCTCGACACCTCTGGTCATCACCGAGTTCAAGAACATTCATTCGGCGCAGTAACAATTTTTCGGGAATATATTGTTGGTAAAGTTTGCCTACTTGCCAGTGTGCACGCAGCATTACTTCAACGTAATTCATCACCCGTAGGGCACCATACATCGGGCTATCTCCTTATCGGCATGGTCTAAATCCTGGTAAAGTTGTACGCCATGCACTGGGTTTGTCTAGTCTGAAAAAAAGAATTTTCTTATTGCCGGAGACACCAAAATTGGTATTATTTTTGTTTGATATTGCATGATGCACATGCGTTATTGGTAGCTTGCCATGAATAGTATAGGACTCACAAACTTGAAAAACGTTGAAAAAGGCCGACTGACCCTATTTGCTGATGATACCAGAGCACTCTTTGTCGGCGATTCCCCACAAGATGTAAAGAGAATTATTGAGGAAAACCTTAAGCGGATGTTAGATTGAGAGCCAATGGCTTGTCCATGAACTAGTCGAAGACTGATGTTATCAATGAAAAAAAATCTTAGGCGTTGTTTTCGATTCTAGGTTATCTAGAGAGTCTAAAGCCCATACAGATCACATTCGTAAAAAGTTGTAGGGAGCATCGCTGCCCTATTAACAATAACCCATATCTATCAATCTAATCATATTTCTGCCTTGTTGCTCATTTGCCGTAGTGCCCTCAATCGACGTTTATTAGAGCACAATAACGTCTAATACTTTACATTATATCTAATACCGCATACGTTTATTATTGTAAATCAGAAGATCTTGCTTGCCTAAACTACACATAATTTTCAGAACAGAATTGTCTTTTGTTCTGTGATTTATAACACACAATCTTCTGTAACTGCTAACTGTTGAAAATGATACATTTTATTGTATTGAGCGCTTGAGCGATTGAGCGCTTGTGCTAGACTCGCTTTGCCGGGATACACTAGGCGAGCAAGCTCCTCCACCTCCTCTTCACCGTCTCACTCAAATTTAGGTTAGTGTCGAGCTGAACCAACAATCCAACATCTATGACAAGGGAACAGGCAGACCACCGTCGTGTCGTTGGCCTACTTGTCCTTTCAGCCTTGCATAAAGTTGATGCGTGGTGGGCTTTACCTGGTCACCGCCTACTCTCAGACGTAGGTTAATCGCTCTCGCCGAAGCCTTGTTGATGACGACAACGATATGAATTGAGTGTTGATGTGCACAGGTCTAGCAGACCTGAGACCTCCCCACCACCACTGCTACTACCACCACCACCACCAACACTAACCAGAGATGAAGGCGTGGCGGTCGGTCTCGTCCACGAAACCCTGGGTTCTTTTTTTTCAGTTTCATATATATATTAGTGATGGCATTACCACCGCTTTAAAAAAAAATCAGATACAAGTTAAATGGTATAGGATTGCAATGTTTACAAAATCATTAATTCAATTATTTGCGTTTGGCTCAGCCTTGTATGCTTTAGAAAGAAGCGCATTTTTTTTTGCGAACACGCCAGTATGTTTAGCTTTTCTATCGAATAATTTGTTGGCTTGCAATCTTCTAAATACGACAATTTCGGTCTCTCATTCTAATAAAAAAAAAGCTTAATTTCTCGAAATCTTTAGCGCCCTCGAGTGTGGTCAAACTGGAAATAGACGTTTCTGTATATGCACTCAAAATTGAGCTATACTCATCAATAGTGGACATGTCTCAGGCTAGGTGACAATTAGAACCGGGCTATGATGAGGCTACCCGTTTTGTCCCATTGACTACTAATTGGACAATGCTACTAGTGCTACGACTATTCGTAGCAATATTAGTTTGAATTCAAAGTCCAAAACATAAGCGAATCTTTTTGTTATCGGGAAAAAAAATAGATATGGAAATTAACTTTCTCAAAAAATTAGAGAGACGATTTACGGTGCTTCTATGGTGACAAGAACAATATATTATTGCAACGCGACAACTGTTAAATAAAGACAGCTACGAAAAGCTTTGTAAAATATAGTTTTATCAACCAGTTTTTTCGATCTTTGTTTTGTAAGCCGGCTTGTTTCCTGGAGACAGAAAAGTGTTGTACCTGATTTTGGTCGCCTTTGAAAGACTTCATTTGTTTTAGCCAAAACGTTTTAGAGAAAAAAGTGCAAAATTGAAAGTGCAAGGTCTAGTGAGTATGGTGGGTGCTAAATAAAATTTCCATTTCATATCATTTAATATATTAATGAACTTCATAGCTTAACCAAAAATTACATGCCCCATCTTTCCCAGTTTGGGAGAGTGGCAGGTTTCAGCCCTGCCGAAGTGCAATGGCAAGGCCTCCTCCTGGGGTCTCCGCCTTCTTGATCACGGAGGTCCCGGCACCAGGTAAGTGGGTACTTGCAAATACACACAACAAATAATTTCAAGTAAAGTCAGTAAAAGTTAAAAACTGATACTAATAAAGGAGACGCCGTCAAAGAAAGAAAGGAAACTACAAGAAAGACAAAAATGTTCTAAGATTTATCTTAAAGGCCAAATGGCGGCAATGACGGGATGAAAATTATATTCTAAACAATAAATTAGTGATAGCGTGGTCCATTCTCAAGATAACAGTGGAAGTTTTGTTCAGGTTGACCCTAGGATATAAAACCGCCCGCGTCCTCGGACCAAAACCTTGCAAGGGTCATGCACGAATTGCCCAAAAGCTTGACATCGACTCGCATCTGCAGTCGGGTTGCGCGGCCCCCCTTTGGGGTCGATGCTGCTTGGGACGCGTCCTGCCGGACGCTTGCAGCTCGCAAGCTCGGCTTCTTGCCTATGCTGAGGATCTCGCACACAACGTTCACGTTCATAGAACATCGAAGCTGTCGAAGAGGCGTGCAAACCAGGCAATTTCCGACGTCGCGCACTTGATGGAAAGTGGGGCTTGCCATCGCTCTCGCCAAGAGGGAGGCTATATTCTTGTGGTTAGCTAGAAGAATTGCCCCACTCTTCTCTGCGTGTCAACAATGAAGATATCAACATCGCTTACACTGCAAGATACTTTGCTGTATCCTTGATGGAGTTTTCGGGGCACCTCTCACTCGCGCTGGGCGACGGAGAAGGCCCTTAAAATAGCCAATGATTTTGCAAGCCTCATACCCAAGGGCCTCTGGGCCTTAGCGGAATCGCCTGTGCCAAGCTCAAAGGGTCGGAACCTTTCGACTGATCATGGCGTATCGGAAGATGGGCACAGCGGCGGAGGTTCTACTTGCGGGACAATTCTGTGGGATTCAACGGTGGAAGGCATCGCTGTCTCGAAAGACCCCACACACACACAAGAAGGGAGACGAGTGGCAGCATAACATCATCCTATGGCCGGAGGTTCCAGGCGCCAGGCTTCACACATTTTTAATATGATGACTGTTTGTTTCATAATAACTATGCATTTTAAGATGGCATATA
This sequence comes from Dermanyssus gallinae, assembly GCA_003439945.1. Lineage (NCBI taxonomy): Eukaryota > Metazoa > Arthropoda > Arachnida > Mesostigmata > Dermanyssidae > Dermanyssus > Dermanyssus gallinae. Next base: position 1,718 of record QVRM01004351.1, on the reverse strand, counting down.
AATATAAATATAGCATTGTCATTATATACAATCTGAACATTTTTAGCGACCACCCAATCAGGCGAAAAACTGCAGAGACCGCCTATGCGTCTCGATGCACGATGCTTAGCCCACGTCTACGAGTTGAACCGGCTACGACATTGATCGCCAACTTGGTAAAACCCTTGGTTCAAACACTGTAATGGTAGCCATGCATAATTTACCTTGTGGTGCACGTGCCGACAATGCATGCCATCTCCAGCTTTCTGGCGAGGCACACATCTAACTGCGCTAACTTTGTCGAAGCCCTCGGTCCCCCTTTGCTTGCTACTTCAAAAAAATGCCAAATTGTCCTGTAGGTGACCTAAGCGTAACTTTGATCGTTTCTACTTCCGGTTCGCAATCTACTAGCAGGTTTAACATAAGTGGTTTCCTGCCGGCAAATATACCCGGAAATATAAACCAAGCATCGAGGACTAGCTAAATCGCTACGGGGGAGAACCAGCTTTCCATACCAGGTTAGACGGGTCACGGGTACTCTCTGTTGTATTGTTCAAGTCGAAGAGACTTCCCGCACGGCGTGCGTGCACCTGCCGCCGCAGTGAACTCGAGAACACCCCAGAAGCCCCCGGTGAAGAAGCTGACTGTGAGTAGGCTCTCACCCGCTCATTGTTTTATGTATTAGCTCAGAGAATTCTCGGTTGGGGGGGGTGGACAACTGTTTTTTGTATTTTGGATCCTCGTACAATCGGCCGACACTTGCAGATGAGCTTCCTGTAGTAGTGTATGTGTGTGCAAACGCACTTTCCAGTTACTCCTCTAAACAAGAGGCTCCTAGACAAATATGATAGTAGGGACATTCGACAACCTAACTAAATTTACTGAGCGTAAATCGCTACAGAAACGATATGATCGTAAAGTACTTTACGGTTAACAAATTCACAAATAACATTAAACTCACACAGTTCGTAAGTTAGTCTTTGTGTATATAAAAAAACATATATATAGCTATATAGCAGAGAGTCACGTTGTCCACAAATTGCTGAAAATGTACTCACTAAGAGCAGAGGAACGTAATTTATTTGCGAGTTAAACCGCCCCCAAATGAGCGTCTAGCTATTCCGCTTGCGATCAAAGACTGTTTGAAATTTCAGAGTGCATGCGTTCTTTAAGAGATAGTACGCATGAATGCAACAAACTTAGTGCTTATGTATATATATATATATATATATATATATATATTGGACTCGCCTGAACAATCAAGCATTGCGAAATGCTGCTTAATTAAGTTGCACGCATCTGCGTCACTAAGGTTTCGCTATCCGCCGAATATCATTGAGTTGCAAACATCGAGAGCTCCCGGCTAATGTTCGTCTATCTTGTATACACATACAACTGAAATTAAAAGTTTGCTACAGGAATTTTACTTAATTGCGTCGCTGGCTTATGCACTGACATGTGTGTGTTTTTTAATATAAACGACAAAGTACGTCTATGCTTTATGAGTTCATTAAGAACAATGTCTGATAATAATGCACTTTTTAAATAAATGTGTTAGTACTGTTAGACATAATGCATAAATACGACAAAATAAACTAAATCATACTGCTGGCAGATATTACAGACATTTTTTTATGAAGGAATATGTTATCTATACTCGTCTACTACGTCTCGTGTCGAAGATACAGCAATAGTCGATCTGTGTAGGCTAAGGTAAATTAATAGGTGATGACGTTATT
>QVRM01004350.1:230000-235611 GCA_003439945.1 Dermanyssus gallinae | reverse complement strand
TAGAGCTCATTGAAGCAGAAGTTTTTCCAATGAAACATAGTCTCGAGGGAGTCCTGTTTCGAAGTGAGAGTGAAATTACTACAATTTGTGACACTGGTGTTTTTGCTCAATATAGAAGCACAAATTATGCAATGGCGAGACAACTAGTCCTCCTACTGCCGTGTTCGTGAGAAAATTCTGCTTCCTCTGAAGAACATATAACGCCGGTCAGAAGATGCGACATGGCCGATTAAAATAGAATTTGCAAAATTAAGTTATTTTATTAGTATTTACACAAAATACCTCAAAACCATTACCCTATGGCGGAGTAATTAAGATTTTTTCGGAGGACATGTCGAGATTGAGTGCATGCATAAATGATTTTGTCCCAGAAAGATTTAAAGAGCGATATATGGAATTGTATAGCTCGCTAAAGCAAATATTTTTTTCCAATAGATCATAGTCTCTGAAAAGTCTTGTTTCCGAGTGAGAGTGAAATTACTAGAACTTGTGACACTGGTGTTTTTGTCCGATATAGGAACAGAAAACTAAGCACACCACTGTATTCGTAAGAAAAATCTGATTCTTCTAAAGAACATATCGCCCAGAAGATGCAACACAGTCGTTCAAAGAAATAAGTTCGTTTTTTAGCCTTTACGTTCAATATCTCAAAATAATTCCTTTACGGCCAATCACAGCGCTCAAAACTGACACGTCCAGGCAAATGCGCATTTCAATCATGTTGGTACCAAATACATGGCAACATGAGCCGTGATTGCAGAGTAATCGAGATTGGGTGCATGCATAAAGAACCTACTCCATCAGATAAAGCACTCTGGGTCATTTATGCATGCACTCAATCTCGACATGCCCTACGAAAAATATTAATTACTTCGCAACCGCGGCTTGCATTGCCATAAGTTTGGTATCAAAATGATCGTCATGAAATGCGATTCCCTGAATGTGCTAGTTTAGCGTTGTAAGGATAATGGTTTTGAGGCATTTTGTGTATAAGCTAATAAAATAACTTCATTTTTGCGAGTTCTGTTTCTAAGGTACCATGTCGCATCTTGTGGATGGCGTTATATATTCTTCAGAAGAAGCAGAATTTTCTCACGAATACGACAATGTGCCTAGTTTCTGTATAGGAGGCACATTTTGTGCTCCCATGTCGGGCAAAAACACCAGCGTCACAAATTGCAGTAATTTCACTCTCACTCCAAAACAAGACTCCTCAGAGACCATGTTCCATTGGAAAAAAAAACATTTGCTTTAACGAGCTCTGCAATTCCATATATCGCCCTTCAAATATTCCTGAAACACCCTGTATATAAGCATAGTACGCGATAATGTGTGCCTTTCATATAATGCATGTAAAATCATACCTCATATAAAATACGTAGGCCAATTCCTCGTCGCCGTCCAAATAGAGCTTGTCAGCATCTTGAATGATTTTCGCTAGGGCTCGTTTTAGCCTACGAAATCCAGCACAACAAACAAATCGAAACGTTACTTCAGCTAGATGAACTCCCATATATGTGCTCTTGGCTCTCTTTCAACGGATATATGCATGCAAGGCAGATATAATCGCGGTATCATAAGAACCACTGTGTCTAATAGTTCAATACAAGAGTATGAGGAGTTTTTCACATTTTCTTCATACTGTATCACAACATTGGACAACATTTACGGCTGCATCGGGCCGCCGGTATTTCTATTATTATATTAATATGAGCATATCCCATGAGCATATATTGTCTTTCGCCTGCTGCATTATAATCATTCTTGCCTGGACGCGTATATATATATATATATATATATATATAAAGCTGAAACACGTCTGGCGAGAGATCAATAAAACTGCGAAGGGTGAGAACATGTGCCTTGGCGAATTTCTTGGCATAGCAAAAGCGTTCGATTGCAGCGGCCACTCTATGTTTCTTAAACTGCTCTAAGAAATGGACTGCGCGTCAGAAGTAACGTCTTGGTTGATATCGTATCTTAGTGGACGAAGGCAATTTGTGGCGGTACTTTGCAAGCCCCAGAATTCGGTTCTTAAATCTTTTGATCTACATGAACTTCATCATGCGGGGCATAGAGAATTACGCATGCTGTCGCTCAATCGTGGGCGTCATGGTCAACTCAAGGTTCTCGGGCCCGATACAAGGTTTACATTCTAGGCTAGTACAGCGTCCTGCAACGCTTATAGGCACGACCGTGCGGGATTACTGGGGACAACGAGAGATCGCACAGCTAGGAAGTCCTGTCTAATTTGACTTTAAAAGTACTAGTCGTGGTTCTACTCTCTTGGGGGACAGTATGTTGTGGTCCGTTCACTTAATAGAAAGGTAGCGACAAATCAAAATAGAGGGAATAGTTAAATTGTTTTTATACGCCAGTGCCTGGACGTAAAACATCTCAATCAGTTGAGCACCCGGACAGTGTTCCCTGGTGAAGTCATGCCTTAGATTTAAAAACGCTTATTTACGTACGCGCTAGCGGGCGCCCTGGTGTTGACAGGAACCTTATCGGCGCTCTGCTGTAGTTCGCGAATATCCTGAGCCAGGTGGAGCGGTTTCTTTGTCGACGCCATAATATCACTGCAAACAAAGAAAATCACATATATTATGACCGCATTTTATGTAGCAAACTGCCACAACAACATGTATTGAAAAGCAAAAGCGAACGAAAACGCCAACCAAGAAAAGCACACCAAATAATAAAAACATATATATATATATATATATATATATATATATATATATAATATTTGACCTGATTTTCTCGCATATACACGTGTGCACCTAAACAAAATGTCTATTATCATACGTAGGCGTGGGTTTACCATGCAAAAAAGGCATATATACTAGGCATACATTATTTGCAATAATAATCTTAAGAAAAATAGCATATTATTTATAGATATATAAAATCTATTCCTAGGGAGACCACAACGGGTATGTGAATTATACAAATACCTTTATAATTATTCTGCTCGAACACTGAGACATGTAATCATTGTCCGAAAACACTATACCGAGCACTTAGCTCGCTCATGTAAACAAAGAACATTATGGCGGTAGAACATTATGGTGGTACTCTAATAGTACAGAACAACCTAACAACCGTTTTGTAGAGGAAATAAGACGAGTACCTCAACAGCTAAAACTTCATGTCCACGTGCATACACATTCATAATGTGTATGCACGCATATTCATACATGCGTGGCATAAATAAGTTCTCTATGTTCCCAAAGCCAACGCCGTTTTCGCTCCGTTCCACTTGTATTCCATATGATATAAATATGAACGTTTTTCTATTAAAAAAACTGTGCCACATTTCAGGTGCTCACCAACTGCGTACCCGCTGCTATGCTGGACCGAGTTTATAATTCATAGCATCGGAGGCGTCAACCTATAAATAAATACTTTAGGCAAAAATAAAGATATATATATATACATATAAAAAAAAAAATATATATATATATATATATATTAGGCGAGACATACCAGCATACGCTACTGCTTAGTCTCCAATTATAACTGCAACACACAATAAAAACCATCATATATATGCATGTATAATAGGTAATACCCTACGAAGAACTTGCAGATTATAGAAGGCCTACTATAAATGGGAAAAATGGGAATAGAGCGGCCAGAACTGATCACTGCGCGAATCTCCCACGACATCCCGCCAACGTTGGAGTAATTTCTAATGGCGTCTAATGATAGTCTTAATCTGCCTAAACTAACAAATTGCACCATATATCTGTCTACCGATCTAGGCATTGGTAATGTTGTAGAACATATAAATCATATAAATCTAGGTAACGGTTTGTAAACTAATTATTTACAAAATAACTATTGTACATAATGTCCCCCCGTGGCAAAATAAAGGTACATTTGAATTGAGTTGAACGAGTGGACTTGAAAAGCTGTCGCTTCAAGGCTTCCGTTTGATTGTAGTGCAATGTTCTAACCGGCTTAACAAACTGACCGGCCGGAAAAGGCCTCCGTGATCGCTTTCTTTTCGGAAACTTAATCTATTTGTGCATATTCACTCGTGACACACAAATGTGCATAAATCAGCCTATGTTGAAGGGTAAACCCAATTGATCCATCCTTGATGATGAAGATTGTAGAACTCGAATTTCAATGGAATGAAGGCGGAAATGCCTTGTTTAGGAGTGACAATAAAATTGCAAATTTTATCTTGTAATAACTTGGCCGCTCGGGCAACTACTTTACAAAATGCAATATGGCTGCAAGGAAACAACTCGTTCGGTTTAGGAATATGCCATTGTGCTTCCTTTCAAAAAACAGCCGAAATTCGTAATTTTTATGCTTCACGTTCAATACAATATTAAAACGTTTTCATTACGTTCACAATTAGGAAACGCGCGTATATTGAACTTGAGATTCATTTATTTCAGGGGATACTGATGGTGATTTGTAAAAGGCCGTATTCAGTTTTAGGGATCATTTTGGTATCAAATTGGTTTGAATCGGACTTCTCATAGACTTCCATGTTAGCTGAGACGAGGACGTTAGCCGCCGCCTCTATTAACATGGGATACCAGGAATCCGAACCGGAGAAAAACGGCTTACCTATTTAAGAGGTTTTCTTGCTATTACTATGAGATCATACCACGACTCGAGCCACCATCGACATTTTGGTACCAATATATATATACATATGTATATATATATATATATATATATATATATATATATATAAAGCGTTTGCTATAAACATCTTTGCGCATATCAGCAGCGAAACCGAGTGGATAGTTAGCAATAGCGAAACCACAAACAGTTAATAGTGTCAACTGTGTGTGTGCTAGTTTCAGGGCAAGCATCCACCAGTTTTTCATTTGACGATGAATTGAACACAGAAAACAATATGTACTAATGTAGGTAGATTCACAAGCAAATTTGCACCAACTCGAAGTAAAACGACAAAAAGTCACGTTTCAGAGCAGCTAAAGAGAGGCTTCATGGAAACCGACTGCTCGGCAATACGTCACGTCATTCAATACAGCGGCGGCGCTTCAGCTGCATTGCAGCAGAATTTTGAGGAGGCAAAACGTGTATAGAGTAACTAACTGGTTTAAGGAGGCACCTGAGACACGACCGTTCATTGATCGAACAGCCGGACAGCCGACAAAGCAACGGTTGCGCAGAACAACGGGTTGCAACTGCCAAATGCACACAATGATTTAATTGAATTGTTTCCTTAAAACGACTCGGACGTGAGCCAATAGGTCAGCGCTCACTGTGGCCTGAACATCGTCGGCCCCACGTTAGCGGCCAGCTGTCTGTATGAGCTCTGGTAGTAGCAGCAGCAGCAGCAGCAAACACGAAACATAGCCTTTATTATTTCCTTCTCTCCTCATTCTCATGTCTCTCTATCTCTGCCTCTTGATCTATCTCTCTGTGTTTACACGTCGGCTATAATTTATGCACGGTAAAGAAGTACAATGCAAATGCCATTAAATATTTACTGTCATTTCCTGACGTCGACCCCCTTCGAACTCTGCATTCATTAGTCCGGTGGTGTTCTATTTTTTGTTCCAGTCGAAAAAGTAGGACGTTTCGAGGCAGTTGCTCACAAATGACGCAATCATAT